>JAPJYX010000010.1:23262500-23807500 GCA_030503985.1 Himalopsyche tibetana | reverse complement strand
GAGCATTTTGTCGTCAATATTGTAACACGTTACGCATTTCTTTGGTCAAAATCTTTTTGTTATTTGTTGTGATCTCTTATATCATTGGCACACAACTTTATTTTCCACGCGGAACGAATTAATTAATAATTATAGCCAATACCAGGCGTAAGTAAATATTTTCTATTTATTCAGTAATATCGGTTTTTTTCTTCTGTTTCACCTGTCAAATTTACCAGATTCTTCTTCTTTTCGTGTTCTTGCAGTATAAGCGACGATTTATAAAAAGACAATAATGTTTTATATCAGAACAGATTAGCGCGTCTGCCCTCAGTGGCTTAGTTCAGTGCTTCCCAACCTGGGGTCTGCAGGTGATCCGCGAAAATTTCCAGTAGAAAATACAAATATTTGTTATAAAATATGAACACGTGAAATAAAAATTTCTGGGGTCCTCAGATTATTTTTTCAGATTTAGGTGATCGTGGCAAAAAAAAGGTTGTGAAGCACTGGTCTAGTTGGTTAGAGCCTGCTCTAACGATCAGGTGGGTTTGGTTTCGATTCCCGTTAAGGTCAAAGTCAAATTCAGTTTTTTTTAGTGATGTCGATTCTCATCAAATTTTTCTCGTATGATCTTTCAACTTAAAAAATATTTGGCGCATTGGCATTATCTGTTATGCCAATCTTTTTTAAATAAATTTAAAAAAAAAATAGTTTTATGAGAAGATGCAATGTTGGTTATTTTGTAATGCGATGCCTGTGTGCGAGCCATCTTATTAATAATAAAAAAAATAGATCAATTAGATTTCGCAACACGATTTATTTTTATAATTCCGATAAATCAACTTCATACAAAAACGTGTCATGTTATCTGAGTGTTTTATTAATTACTATATTAAACAACGTATGTTTGATAAACGCAAAATGATTGTACCGTGTTTTTCACGTGCTGGCCTAGCATCGTAAAAGTCAAGTGGGTCCCGGCCGCAATAGTGCAGTAGGGACCCCAATCCCGGTCCGTTTATTTTTTATATACCGGTAATTTCCAATAATTGAACATTTTAAATTATACTTGAATAAAGATACCCAACTACTTTCAATGGATTCGGCGGTAACTTTGTGGAACTAGAACTATACTAGATTATACTAGAATAAAGATACTCAACTAATTTGAAAGTGTCATGTCCGCTCCCAATGTGGAGCATATGGACTCCTTATGGAGTTTATCTCAACAGAAGTGTTTCTACAAGAACTGCTTGTTACTCAGTTGCTCAACCTCTCTTTTTTCCAAAGAGAGTATTATAGGGCTAGGACAGGACTAGTGGTAAGCTAATCGCTCTCGATACGTCCCGTTCATAGGATAGGATAGGATGGGTGGGTGGAATTCAAGACATCACACACATCCATGCCTTTGAACAGAAATTCATAAATCGATTGAAAAATCTATTTATAAAACTGTCCGTACCGGGATTTGAACCTGTGCCCACCGTAGCTGAAGCCAACAACGCTGACCACTCGACCACACAGGCGGTCAAGTTATTTTACTTTACTTTACTTTTATTGTGATCTTTTTAGCCGCAAGAGAACATACGAGTCTTCTGGTATCAACAGCAAAACTATCCCATATATATCAAAATTAAACTAATGCTGTCACATTATTCTGCTGGTTATAGTGTATGGCTAGAAATTAAATAAATGTGGTACAAAAACGCAAAAGAAAATGATGCTTGGTATCAAAAGCAGAACTATCCAAGACGTTGGAAACTAAAGTAGAACAGTTTGATAAATCAGGATTTCGACCAATCACAGAGTTACTTTATGTGATGTCCCATACAAATTTTAAGTTGCACTCGTTGATGAGCTATGCTTAAAATTAAGTTTAAATTGATAAACCTCAAAAAGCCAACAATACGTTTTTCGTGTTTTTCTCGCAACTTTGAAAAATGGATAGTTCTGCTTTTGATACCAGACGACTCATATACATTAGTTGTTTTATAAACAATAATTGAGCGATATATTATATAATCGTGCTTTGGAGATTTAGTGCGAAATATACATATACTGTTTTGGAATCTGGAAAAATATTACAAAATTATATTTTGCAGTTTATTAATATATCGTTTTTCGACTATTATTGTTTTTTTTTTTACTGTGTACTATCCCAGTGTTTCCCAAATATTCGACATCTGTGTACCCATTCTATAATTTTTGTAGCACCGAGTACTTTTGCTGCATATACTTTTGATGAAAATCAAAATGAATAAACTGCTTGTTGCACCAGGCGCAGCTAAAGCCCGGTGCAGTGCAGTACTATCCCAATGTGGAGCATATGGACTCTGAATAGATTTTATCTCAACAGAAGAGTTTCTACGAGAACTGCTTGTTATTAAGTTCCTCAACCTCTTTATTTTTTCATTTTATTCAAAGAGAGTATTGGTGAGCTCATACATCCATGCCTTCGAACAGAAATCCCTAAAACATTCCGTACCGAGATTCAAACCCGTGATCTTTGTGTTCTAAATTTTTTTGACCCTCACGACCCTTGTTTTACGCTTTTTATTTAGTACACACAATTCGTGGTCACAAACTTTTGCGTCGTTTCTTTCTTCTAATCTTGATCGGCAAATTCCATAAATAAGGTTAACCAGCTGTCAGTATTTTTTTCCATTCCTGACCTTCCTATGTATACAGGGCCATCAATTTAACGCAATCCAAGATGATGGATTGTACGGCCAATACTAAATTGTGTTTCTTTTCGTCTTTCCAGTTACAAGTCGAGTATCCTGGCCCTGACGTACATGGCATACACATGTTATCATTTGACAAGGAAGCCAATCTCTGTGGTGAAGAGTGTACTTCATCAGAACTGCTCCAGTCTTATTCCTCCCGCCGACATACACATTGATCCGGCTAACAATGCCACCTGGTGTGATTGGGCTCCGTTTGGTGAGTAGAAATGTGTTCAGCTGAGCAATTTTCATGTGCACAAGGATGTAGACACTTATTTTGGACTGCCTGAAATACGCAACACCGTATTGTTTTAGTTTTAATCGGTTGGCTTAACACAATTGTGTCTGTGTTCACAGTTGTCATATGTTATCTGTCAAACGCTTCACTGCTGTAAACATAGAAGATATCTTATAGTCGATCTGTCAAATGAATACAATGTCGGGAAAAGTGATCATTACTTAGACCAGTGTCTGCTAAACTGATGTATGGGATTTGATATGCGGCACACCAAATAAAAATTCATTTAAAAAGAAAATGTAATGTATTCATATTAATAAAGGAAATCATAGTTTAGGTATAAAGAACACTGAAAGTTTGTGTGAAAACGAATCAAAATATATGTATTTGATTAGAATAAAAATTCTGCTGCGGAAAAAACTTACCGATCTCGCAAACCTCATGTGTTACGGTGTAAACAACATTGGATTACCATATTGTTGAAGAAAACATATATACATACTATTAATGAATATTGTATTTGACTAATGTTTGTTTGGTTTTTATGACAGATGGCTCGGATGGAGATGCGACCGCACTTCTCGGCACTTTGGACTCTGCATTTCTGTTTGCCTATGCAATTGCCATGTTTATGTCAGGTAATACTAACATTTTTTTTACAACCATGCATAAATGTACCGATGGCCTTCTGTTTGCGAAATAATGTTGATTTTCATACTTTTTTAAGGATAAATATGCATTTCGAACTTCCAATTCATGACATGATCCTTGAATTTTTTTAAATTATTTTTTGCTGCTTATATTGTATTTAAAACTGGTAGTAGTTCCTTACATTAGGGATTCTTATCTAAATGACTATTTTTAATTTGATAGATTAGCTTGTTATTTTTAATTAAGTTCTCATCGAGGCCCATTGTGATGACATACAGTATCTGAATTGTATATGGCCCATTGTTTCAAATTGTCTGATCATTACTCAAACTCCATACTGCATGAAAGCATACCATTCTATGCCCACTGCTATTTGACCCCCCCCCGAATAGTGTTAGAAAGAGATATGTATAATATGTGGAAATTGGGATCAAAAATTACCAGATTTAAATTTTCCTCAACTGAGTGAAACACAATTTTCCTATAAAAACTTAGGGGTCATATTTTAACCCTTAATTGCATGGAAACTGAGGTTTTTATCGACGTTAAAATTTAAATTCTTTTTTTTTGAATCCGTACTCTAATATTATTATTTTTTATCCATGTCCTCTCCTAATGTGGAGCATATGGACTTCTAATGGAGGTATCTTAACGGGAAGGTTGCACCATAAGTAATTCACCTAAAATCATCCTTTCTGACATCTAGTAGGAAATGATAGTATGCTTCATACAAAAGCTTTTACCTTTTGACGCGAACTAGCGCCATAGAATTCTATATTTTTTGCGATCTTTGTCTATGAGTTTTGTATACAAACAGTATCTGTCAAAAAGAGATTTGATGTCGGCCATTACCGTCTCCATCTAAATATAGGGGGCTATGTGTCGGCTTATATAAATTTAGTTTTGCAAGCTTAGACAGTCATGAATTAGCGAGTATCACATGAAAGTACATTTGCATCGATATGAAATAAAATGCATCGTAAATATTCATTACAACATGCTTATCTTTTTCTATCGAAAATGTATTATGACGCAATTATCAATGCTGTTCGGTACGAACTGTATTTACGGATAAAGAATAAACAATATAATATACAAAAATAAACGGCGTTAACTGAATTTTCGGTAAGAAAATGAAGCTTGTTGTAAAACATATTTACCGAAGATATAAATCCTTCGGAGATAAATCCTCCACAAGACTAAATTGAACCAAGCGTTACTATAACCTCGAGTGCAGAGCGATTCTTAGGTTATTCGATCATGTTTATCTAGAAGAATTACCAAAGAAACTAGAAAACACTAACTTGACAAAAATTCATTTATACTGTTAAAGCTGTCCTTGTGCTGTCGGTGTATAAAGTAAAACTATCAACTATAAAACAAAAACTTTTTTTTCAGACACTTAGATTGAATGTTACATATAAGTCAGATAAGTGGAATCGGAGTCGTGGTGTTTAAGTCGTAAAAAATCGACCCCGACTACTTTTTTCTTGATAAAAATTAAATAAAAAAAAGTTATACCTAAGTATGTCTTTTCGTGAATATTAAAATGTACGCAGACTGCATATTACAAATTTGGTATTTTTTTTTATATCGGAGTCGGCCTATTTGTAAATGCCGGAGTTTTTCTTCGCCACTCCACAGCCCTGTGAGTGGTGAAGAAGCTCTCCACAGCCCAAAAATATGATTTGATATATAAAAAAGCTTGCATCGGCCGGGAATCGAACCCGGGCCGCCCGCGTGGCAGGCGAGCATTCTACAACTGATGTTGATCATACAAATCGATAGCAGCTGTTCAGTTTGTCTACCAAATATAATCTATTTTATTACAATTTCTCTTTTGAGAAATAGGTTTTTCTCTGTATTATGCCGGATTGTGGAGTTTCGCATTTTATAAATGATTCCAAACATTGATGTCGTCAGTCTTTTCTGCAGTGCTTGTATCAACCGAGGATTATCAGCTTGTCCAACTATTGCCAGCTGTAATTGCATGCAAAGTGCTAAAATTACGTTGGAATAATGTCGGATACGCGTATATCATAATATGAAATAAGCTGTCGGAAATCATAAAATTAGGTTATATTATATATATTTATATTATATACAAATATAAAATTAGGTTATATTATATATATTTATAGTATTCTTGATCATTTTAGAACGATTACTCTTACTACAACGCTTCTTCGTCGAATATGAAGAACGAACATCTTTTATATCCATTTAATAATTTAAGATTTCGCCTGAAGGTGCTTGGTGGAATTTCAATATTAAATTTGAATCATTCAAACTATGTACATTCTCACAGATTTTGTCACTTAGCGTCAGTTCAAGTTCATCCGTGCACTTGAATTCCTGAAGATGCCGAAAGGCGAATCCGGGTCGTTAGTGACAAGATCTGTGAGAATGTACATAGTTTGAACGATTCAAATTTTTATATCCATGTTTATTGACATTGCTAAAATTACGGAATAATGTCGGAAACGCGTATAAAATATGAAATAAGCTGTTGGAATGAAATAGATTATAAAATTAGGTTATATTAAATATATTTATATTATATACAAATATAAAATTAGGTTATATTATATATATTTATAGTATATAAAAATAGGTTATAAGTCGATACCAAAACAATGACGCAAAAAGTTCAGTTGTCAGCAGAATAGTTATCTTTGCAATAGACTGCAATCAACATAGGTATGCTTGTATAGATATCATAGTATGTGTGTCAATGTGTGTATCGCATACGAGACAATACACACAAGTTATTCTACCTGCTTACAAGCAACGCTCGCAACGTACGGATGAAATATAATAAAATTCTTCGTTTCAAAATTATGTCGTCAAAAAATCCATGCAGCGACCTCTTTATGCCACCGATTAAAACTATCAATTGTGTATATATTTTATGTGTATCTAGAAAATCAACGAAAGCTCGTAAAATTATAATAAATATACCAAAGATTAAAAAAATAAATGATATATAAGCCACCGATTCATTTGTCTAACATTTTTGGGTTTATTTGCTAAAAAAATCGTATTATATAGCTTTGATATTGACCGCTTTTTTAAATCCAAATAAAATACTAATTACGTATAAAACCAAAATTTTTTCGATCCGTATAAATATGATGAATCCTTGAACTATCTTTGAGTTTTTAAATCAGTGTCAAAAAACAAACCGTTAATATTCTGGATTTAATTAACGAAAGCCTTTTTTGTTTGCTTTTTTTTTAAATAATGAAGTTAATAATCGACTTAAAAATTAAAAAATATTTTTCTGACTATCTTTAGATTTATTACGACAAATATGAATACTTTTTACATCGTAATTCGACAATGACTTTAGCGTGACTCTTACCCTTAACTAAGAAGTTTTTCTAAGAGAACTGTTTGTTACTCAGTCGCTCAACCTCTAGAGATAGAGCTGTGTATCCGTTACACATCAGGCAAACGGGAGTGAATCATGACAATTATATAACACTACTACAGTATTTCTATTGTTGCTTTACTCAATGCATAAATGTATAAGGGAGGAATACCTGAATTTTAAACCGAGTATTTATTATATATACAGGAGAAATGTAAATGATTAGAAGGTATGTGTACTATTTACACATCATAGTTAAGAAAGGGTTAATAATGCAATTGTTAGAAATTGAGAATTTACTAATTTGAATATTTCAATTTTCAGGGTTCGTTGCTGAGAGGGTAAACCTGAGGTTTTTCCTCTCGATTGGAATGATTTTTTCAGGAATCTTCAGTGTCATGTTTGGCTTGGCAAAGACGTACGACATACACAACATGGCGTATTTTGTATCAGTGCAGGTTATTAATGTTTTACTCCTATTTTATGTAACTAAATTTTAAGTTTTTGAACACCCAAAACGTCCACATCTCTTTGTAATTAAATGGTCACAATTAATTGATGGAAAATAGAGATCTAGTTTATTTTACTTTAAAAAGGAGAAATTTTATCCAAAACAAAATAATATTTGTTTAATACTGCTGTCATAAGTAAAAAACCCAACTGAGGGCAAAATAATACTCTGAAATGAGATTTTATTAACTTTTACTCGTGGCAATATTGTTAACAAAACAAAAAATACTTCATTTGAAATCACAGCTTACGTTTAATTGCATGAATGTGCTTGATACTTTTATGTTTTTTATAAACAGCTGTGTAATTGTAAATATGCATTGATTTATTCAATATTTTTTTTTATATTTCACAATAAATCATTGAAATAAGGTAATATGTATGTGACGTTTCAGTCTAAAATACATCTTTTAAAGTCCACGCTAAGCATTGGTTTTGCATATCATGTTGTTCGAAAATTATTCATTACGTTGAAAAAATATTGGAAACTCTTATTTCAATTGTACCATCTAATGACAAAGTAATGTTTCTTAAACTCTTAAAAGATTGAGTTGATTTTTCATATTATGAACTATTCGTATTGCCCAGGGGCGTATATTCAGGGTGTGCTAGGTGTGCGCCGCACACCCACAAACTCTTGAACATTAAACTATATATTTAAAGTGTACTGGTAGACAGTAGTTGTACATATATTCCGCAAGCAAGGCGTCCAGTATAACAGCCGAATGGCTAACCAACCTGTACGGCTTCACACGCAAGACAAACCGATCTAGGCACAGCGTATACCGTAGATTCAATGTATTTGTTCGCAGTTTTAACGTTCAAAGGCTACCTTTAAATTAACAGCACGCATGTGCACTCGATCTTGAATTCATCGGGCGTTCTTTCAGAACATTCGCGACTCTTTTATTACATTATTCCTTATTAACAGCTCACTTTTTATTTTGCCGTACCGTATAATAGTTTATTATATTATACATTTATTATTATATTATACATTTATTATTATATTTGCGGAAAAGCAAAGAATCGAATTAATGTATAAATAATAATAATATTCATAAAAAAAATATTGTGTCTTTAAGTTATTTATTATTCTAACTTACATGTTGTCCTGTTTTTCAGATAGCAGCTGGCATAATGCAAACAACTGGATGGCCAGGTGTCGTGACTGTAGTCGGCAAGTGGTTCGGTAAGGGAAAACGAGGACTCATATTCGGCATTTGGAACTCACATACTTCTATTGGAAACATTCTAGGTGAGTGCTATCCTGGGTGCATATTTCATATATACGAGAAATGGTGCCAGTAGAAACTTACGAATTAAAATAAATGTAAATTAATCTTAACAAAAACTAAAGATATATTACAGTTGTAGAGAAGTAAAATCTGTAGCCATATAGTACTGAACATAATCATCCATTTCTGTTTGATTCCTTGTCTGAAATCAATAAAGAACTTTTAGATATATCTTTTAACAAATAAAGATGAAAATTAGATTTGTATGGTGAAATGAACAGCGTAAGTCAAAAAGCAAGATTTTACTGTGGATTTTCGTAAATGTCATTTAAAGAAAGTACTAATATTAAATTCAAACAGTTACTGATACGACATAATCGTCCGGTGCTTTAAGATTAATATTTTGAATATTGAAAACATCAATCTTCTTCACCCTGGTTTTAACCCTTTGCCTGCGTCATCAAATTTAGCGAACATGCCCTGTACGCGGTTGCTTTTTGCGAATTTTGTTATCACGTTTTCGACTATAAATATAGGTTGTAATATTTTTTTAACTAATCAAATATGTTGATTGCCACCCAAAGTAACTTTTTCAATAATAAAATACAATATATTTCGTGTATTTTCGGTTTAATTCAACAATAATCATTCTTCGTACATTTGCGGCATGACGTCGCCATATTGCAAAATATCGCACATACATTTCAAAGAAACTCGTCCTCATCACGTGTTCTTATCAAGCAAGTGACGTATCGATCTATTGATAAATTATCCTAATCCCCTTAGGTTAGATTTTCAATAATAATATAATGATATTTGCATATTTTGTAAATACGTGGCGCACAGTTCTTAGGAGAAACGCCATGAATCAACGGCGGCCATCTTGCATTGGTGACGTATGTTCACGGCGTGTTCCAGAAATATATTTTTTTAACCTACTTTGAATCTTTTTTGGCTAATGCCATCTATTGAATTTGGTAAAATATACATTTAGTTATACAATTTTAACACAATAGATGGCTCTTATATAGGGTTTGAAATTTCCATGACATCTATACGTGTCACGCGCTCTGAGGGCGTGTTTTATAGGACATGCATAGCGGTCATACGCGGTGAA
Organism: Himalopsyche tibetana; assembly: GCA_030503985.1. Lineage (NCBI taxonomy): Eukaryota > Metazoa > Arthropoda > Insecta > Trichoptera > Rhyacophilidae > Himalopsyche > Himalopsyche tibetana. Next base: position 23,797,668 of record JAPJYX010000010.1, on the reverse strand, counting down.
AAGGTTAAGAGATAAATAACCTAAAAGATTGTTTTTATTTTTAAGAGAATATTTTCGAATAGCATTTGGTGTATATGCTTACATAGGAATGTGTTAAATCAAAAATAAAAATCAAAATTTCTGGCCTCTAAATATTCACCTCCGCCATATTGTTTTCACTGACTTGTCCAATTTACACACTACTTGAAATAAAAAGTATCCCAAATGATTTTTTCTTGTTCTGTAGTGTCGGCATAAATAATTCAATATATTTAATAAACCCAATATGAATAATGAATGCCTCACAAAGAAATTTTGTCATGTCTAATGCACTTCATTAAATGTTTCGTGATAAATTAATTAAATACATTTTTTTATAAAATGAATTAAGTACCTTATTAAATTTTATTTCCATCCTAAACTCATCCAATAGATACATATTTTGAATGATAACCTTCAGGTACCTATGGGGTGCGTTCGCATTGCAAAATTCTTCTTATTTCAACCATTCGCTATACACCAATAATATCCAGCTGATTTTTATTGTAATCTGCAATACCTCCTCCAATGCAATGCAAATATTAGGCAAATTTGTCTGGGGTCACTTTGTACACCATCGGTTCTCAATTTCGACATTCAGTGTTAAGATGATGATGTGCATAAATTATTATTTTATTAAAAATGATTCTTTCACGATTATAAGAATTGGCAAGAGTCTGGCGCCAGATGAAGCATCTTGGAGGTGCCGTGATGCGATACTCTGTATTAAGAAAAACACAATATTCCTTTGTACTTATTTCCACTTTTTATTTATCAAGATCGGTTTCGCTCATGGCGAGCATTATCAACTGATCCTAAGCGAAACCGGTCCTGATCTTGATAAATAAAAAGTGCAAATAAGTACAAAGGAATGTTGTGTTTATCTTAATGTAATGCCATTCCACCATTGACAGTGAACACCCTAAAATTTTGTATTTTTCATCGCTTTCAGGATCTCTTATCGCCGCCCAGTTTTTGGAAACGGACTGGGCATTATCTTTCATTGTTCCCGGCATCATAATGTCAGTGGCCGGCATACTAATCTACTTGTTCATGGTGGAAGACCCGGCAAACGTGTACTGCCTGCCGCCAGGTGCATCTCCAAACAGTGCCCTTAGCAGAGTGAGTATTAATACCTCATTGATTTTAATCTGCCACAAGTTTACTACATAGTGTACTCATAATATACTAATAATAAAGTAAAAAGGTTCTATTTACTGTAATTCTGTTGCCAATTAATATAACTCATTTATCGTAGTGGTAAACATAGAATTCTTTTTTTACTGTTGATGGCACCGTCATCTTCCTGACCGTGGTGAAAATACATTTCCTCACCGTGAATGTGTGAGGTTACATTCTTCTATTGAACATTTTGGTATTAATCATTCTAAAACTTACAATGTGGTTCTCGTTTCATAATTTTTACTTTGGAAGATATTTTTGCAAACCCCAAAAAGTTATCCAGTTGTTTTACAAATGTGATTTGTTGATACAATATATTGATTGATTCCTTGCTCTAAAATTGAATTGCTCTTTTTTTTATCATGACTATTTTGTATACTGGCTTTCAGTACTGACATAAAAAGAAAGAGGTAGATGTGCTATATTATATAAATATGATTGAAAAATTATTGAACCTTACTTAATAACTGTGAATTTTCATGTCTATACTTTAAGTTTAATGTTTAATTATTTTAATTAAACTGTAAGAGAAAGATTTTTTTAAATGAAAATATTTCAAAGATGTGATAAACTGTTGGGGCTCAATCTGCTAAAAAATTTATGATAGCCTTTAAAACAAACTTCATCAGCAAATGAAAAAAAACACGCTTTATAAAAACCCCTTTTCATTGGCATTGAATTTCATGTTATACATTAATTTCGACCAATGAGAATGCTCTTTTCAGTTTTCTTATATTTTTACTTAAATTATTTCTTTGTTCTACTCATTTAAACATTTCACTCACGTTAATATCTAAAATTTACACACTTTCAAATTTGATTTCATTTGATATTATATTTAAGTTTTCAATATTGTAACTTATGATTATTAAAATTTATACAATAACATATTGTTGAACAAAACGCGGCGGGTCGAATGGTTCATGAGAATAAATGACTTTTGCGCCGCGGGATTCGTACCCCGCCGTCTCCTCTCGGAGGCTTCCGGTGCGTTATCCATTAGACCGTGACCCCCGTTGTCGAGCAGGAGGCAAGCATACCCGACGGGCCTAATCCCCCAGGACAGACCCAGGGAGTCGAACTCGAAACCACCGAGTGTCCGAAAACGGTAAATACCACTATGCGTGTATTTGGAATCAGCGGCCATCATTCCTGATAATGTCATTTTAATCTTCCAAATGCGTTTTTTTTTACGTCGACCGGTTGAGTGCTTGTGAAATAATTCCTTTGGTTTTTTTTTGAAACCCATTTTATTATACCACACCCTAAGATTATTTATTTACACCTTAAATCAATCAATGTTTTCTTATTCCCGTGAAACACATTTGTTTGTTGTCGGCTCGTACTCTCGTTGACAAATAATTCTGTATTCAACCGCATGTCACATCTTGAGATGTCCAAACAAAGATTGATTTACACTATCTCCTCAAAACCGAGTTTAGAATAAAAACTATTTAACCCTTTGAGGAGTATGGCCGCATATCTGCGTCCAAATGTTGTGTTTTCTCATGCCTACTGCCATTCTCATGTTTTTATTGAATTGTCATTATTTCGTCACATACGGATTTCAAAACATATAATATATCATCGGCCCTATTCTAACACCATGTAAGTCATTGTTAGTTGGTGATTTCGGTTAAAAAGCATATTAATGCATTTATTTCATACATTCAATATCTAAATTTTCATGTGGAAGGGAGTCAAAAAGCAAACAACACAATATAACGTATCTCTTCTTATATTTATTTATTTTAATATAAAATTAGTTCTCTACATTAAGAATATATACAAATTAATGATTATTATTAAAATATTCTACTACAAAAAATAAATAAATAAGAATTTGTTTCTGTAAGTTGAAATATTCAGTTTAACCGTCTCCTGAACACTTAGGATTAACTGACTCACATGATGTTTGAATTAAGCTGACGATATGTGATTTTTGGCAGTCGCATTATTTTTAATAGTTTTTGCAAATGAACAATAGAATTATAAAAAAAGTCATGTACGCAAAACGGTAAAATTCCATTTCGGCGCGATTCTTATTCTGGAATCAACGTCAGTAGACCGCGACATGTCCACAGATGAAAGCAAAAAAAGTTTTAGGTCCGAACCGGGAGTATTAGTTTTTTGAAAATTATTTAAGAAAAATGAGTTTGCTTATTTACATTTTAAATTATGTGTTGTAGAAGTTCTAAAAAAACTACTTGAAATATTCTTCCCAGATTGATTCATTAGAATTATTTTTTTATATATATTTCCGTGTGTATCAATGGTTAAAATATTCAAAAAATCTAATTCAGTAAAAAATAGCTCGCTACTCAAAGGGTTAAAGACAAATTTATCGTGATTCGTTGACATAAAGTCTCCTTAACAATACAAACATTTTTATTCATACATATATCACCAAGAAAACATATTTGACAACAATTTTAGTGAAAGACTAAAGAAAATATAAGTGTGATTGAATGCTTCATTAAGAAAAACTGCATTGAATGATTTATTTATTCTCCATCAAACTAGGTAAAAAAAGCTAACAGCCATATATAAGTTGTCTCATAAGTCTGCGTATTTTGCGTGTAACTAAAGATGTAAAAATATAAAAAGTCTCATTAAATATGTGTGAACTGTTGCTGGATGCATATCTAGTCTGGGAAACCTTCAGCACTGATTCTTGGATCAGCTTGATAATGGCACTAATATTTTCACTTTTAGTCACTTGAGGCCTACTATTCTTTGGTAAATCTCCAACATTAAAATTTCTAGATCAAATTGTACTGCCTATTGCGAAACATGTTTTCAGAAGCCATACTTCCGTTATGCCCAAGTTTGAATTTATGCAATATAATGTACTGAAACTGATTTTTTTTGAAATTCCATTTGTTCCACTTTCCATTGTTTGTATAGTGTTAAACAATGAAAAAAACTTATTATTATTCCACCGAAAAGCAAACCAAAACAATTAAATACTGAAAATAGCTTAAATTTGAAAGAAAAAAGCATATTGCGCGTGTATTAAAAATACGCAAAGACTTATTAGACAACCTGTTATTATCTGTAAAAAAACTTAACATAGATTAGTTTATAGATTAGACGCTTCGAACAGAATCAAAACATAATTCCGATGGTATAATAAAATGGTGTCTACTTTATTTTTTGGTTTGACAGCTTGTGCGCGTGTGTGTGTTTTATTTCAAATCATTATTAATAAAAATGATCAATTAAACGGAATGAAAGCGTTAACGGGGCGGGTCAAAAAACAATTCCGCGCGTCTAAAACACCTCAAAAAAATAACAAATCAACATTCAATTGAATTTGTTTGAAATATTAAATTTGATTAATTACATTTAGGTTTAAAACGTCCATTCACAAACATGATAAAAAAGCGAACAGTATACTTATTAACAGTTAAGTTAACAGCATTTTCTGTCTTACTGTTATGGTTTTATATTTGAGTTTATTTAGGTTACCGTTCATTACTGACATCATTTTTTTACAAACACATGCATTATTAACAAAGTATCTTCATATACATGAATATAGAACGGCTGTCCGTGTAGTTCACATCATTCAGGTATATCGCACGACATTGAAAATAAAAGATATTCCTTCAGTGAGAAGAAACATAATGCATTCTGTATTTTCAATTTAATTTTGAGGTGTAAAAAATGTACAGTAAACTCGAGTATTCGAGCGCAGATTATCCACGCATGAATACGAAAAGGATATGGATGTAAGTAAAGAAGAAATTATCAATTGTTTCAAGCGCAACATGGCGCTGCCTATTGTTGACACTTTTACATTCACCTCATGGGAATTGAATGAAACATACAATACCGCTTTTTCCAGTTAGGAAAATCATCAAATGGTTTTTTATAGCAAACAAAAACAACAGACCACTTAAATACCAAGCGGACACAGGTGTCTGGAACATATGCAAGCGAACACGGATGTCCATGACATGTAAAAAATCAAATACTTGGTGTTCTAATAGAATATAAGCAATATTTTGATGAATATGTGTAGTGCCATCTATATAAGTTCAATATAAGTTTTTAAAATATCGAATTCAAGTGTATATCAGGCAAAATTATTTTTCTCAAAAACACGCAGTATCTCTGGGACATGTTAATGATTTATTTGTGCGGTATTCAGTAACAGTTAAATAAAATAAAAATATATTATTAGTAACCAGACAATAAAATATGGTTGCACTGGTGCAAATCACCGTAACTTTAAAGATCGTTAGGCAGGTCATCAGTATTATATGTTTCCAAAAAATGATTGAAAACAAAAAGTACATATTCAACTTTGCACTGACGCCATATGTGTAATAAATTGAATCTTATACAAAAAACCAATCGAAAAACAGAGGTTTCTATTTTGTTCGAAGATATTATTAACTAAACGTTTTACTTCGTATCTCGCCCTCGGCAGTAAACCGATATGAAATGTAGTACAACTTATCGCACCCTTCCTGGTAAGTCGACATGAAAATAAGTACTATACGACCCACTTAAAGTGTGTATAGAATTATGTTTCTTTGTTTTTCTTCCTCCTCGTCAAAATTACCCCGTATTTATCCTCAGGATTGAATGTACTCAGTAAATTTACTTACCAGAATGTAATGCATACAGTGTGATCTATAAAAATGTACAGTGCTCTTATTACCTGGTGTAGCCAAGCGGTTACACCAGGTTTTTAGGGTTTGAATTCCTGCAAAAACAATTTCAAAATTTGTTACTGTCAGTTTATGGAGTAATTATCCAATTACTTTTCCACTCTGAATAGAAACGTTCAGCAGCTAGCAATCAGTTTTTATTTATTTGCTTAGGTCCACATTGGGAGACACGGAACTGAAAATATTTAAATTTAAATAAAATAACCTGATAAAAGATCAACGCTGAAAATTTATTTTTACTAAACAACATAGATTCCTCTTTGTTTGTATTATCGTTCCCTTTATGGACACTCATAAATATGTATCCTAAAAACGAAGCAAAGCATTTAGCTAACTACTAGTCCTCAAGCCTTTTCCCCCTATCCTTACTCTCTCCTAAATGTGTCGCTGAACGACTTCTCTTGAGATACATACTTCATTAGGAGTCTATATCCTAAAAAGTAGGTTTCGATTATGTTCGGAAAAAGGAAGACTACAATATTAATGACAGTTAAACATTGTAAAATATCTACTTTGGCGACCGACACAAAAATTGCTTTTTTCCATATTATACTAAAAACGGTTTTAACAGAACCAATATACTAAACAAACTGCTCTTATCACTCGGCCGAATTCCACCTTTGCAATTAATGCTGTTTTTCATTCACACAAAACAATTACAGTCAGAATCGACCATCGATTGAATCACTCGCATGAATGACTCGCACATATTTCTTAAATCGGTACTGTGGCTGTTGCAAAATTCTACGCCATAATGTCACTACCTTCCCACCGCGAACAACATGCATGCTTTCACTAAATCTTGATAATTTTTAGAGCGTAACAGTCATATGCTACGGGATTTATCCGAATTAAAAAAGACCAGTTCTTAACCACGGTACAGAAGTACCAAAAATTTCAAATGTTAAACTCTACATATGATGTGTTTCTAACGCAAATTTGGCGATTCTTCTTAAAGACATTCAGGTGAAATTATATTGACTAGTATGTGATTTTCTAATGTACCTTATTATGAAAAGAGTGAATATTTTTTTCAAATAAATCTGACGAAGAGATGTTATTTTACGACTCAAACGAATTCGGCGGTGATAGTTATATGAATCATGCCTCAAGCCTTAAATGCAAAGCTGCCAAAATAGAGATTTTATGGCCGCTTTGAAGATAATTTTTACATTCATATCTTGTTGAAATGCATTTTTTTTTAATAAATTCTGGTAATCTAATAAAGTTAACTACTGTGACAATTAAAAAAAATGTATATTAATAATTGCGTGCTGAGTGCTCATTGAAATAAAATAACGCCAATTTATTGATGCTATAACAAAAATAACAAAAATTATCGATAATAATATCATATTGAAGAAAAAGCATTATAAACCAAACAAAACTATAATTGTGTCTATGTAGTTTAATGATTTAAGGTTTATTGGTCCTAAAAATTTACTATCTTTGACAACACGACAAAGATCCTGGTTAAAAACCATAAAGGAAATGCCAAGTAGACAGCGGATAATGTTTGTAAATTCTTTTTTGATTTATTATCGACTGTATCGTAGTTTATCAGCGATATTATTTTTCTGTAGTAACGATTTAAACTATCTAAAAAGAATTAAACAATCGTAAATACATCTACAGTAGGGATTATGTGTCGAAACAACCCGAAAATGAATTCCCGGGACATTGGTGTTTTCGCTCGCCTCGATTCCCGGAGCATTATTATAACATATCAAAATGATGAAGCCATAAAATAAGTTTTCGTACGAGACCTTGTGTTCAAGTAAGTATTCAAAATCTGTTCGGCGATGAAATATCTCTGAATATCGTCATTTACATCATTTAAAACTGTTGGTCTCGGGGTTCAGTGATTCTTATGAATAAATGTTGTGAAATTCTATCTATAGGCACCAACCTTCTATAAAATCGGCAATAAATTATTTGTTTAAATGAATATGAATCTACCAAATTGGATTTTCACAATGTCTGGAAGTAACACAGGTTTCAAGATTTTTGCGAGTTCTTCGTGGTCTTCTGCTGCTCTGTTATTGATTTACAACGTTTATTAAACTGATGGTTTCTAGTAACAAGTTGATAACGTAAGTGCTTATAAATAAAAAAAAAATAATCACCATATCCTTCTTTTATATGTGGTATACGACATTTAGGCTTAACATAGGTTTGGGCATTATACGGGTTTAATTAATTTCAATTCTTTCGTAAACAAAATTCTCAAATGGTTCTCTTTAAGGTTTTTCGTGATCATAAATACATGTTCAACCTTCATGTATGGTGTTTCGTTTTGTCTTGTCATCGTTTGACCTACTTCTCTCTACCTCTTACTTTTGATCTATGGTTAATTGGTTTATTTATTTTGATATTTTATCATGCTACAAACTTCAATGGATCGAAGTGTGCAGTTTTGTCGTATCCATGAAACTTCAGAATTTTATCTATAAAATATGCAAGAAAGCGTTCACAGCAATATACTTTTGAGATTATCACATATTGTAATATATGTGTCATCACTTTATAGATCAACCCAAGAAATATAATACTATCACGATATTATTTGATTATAACGAAATTTTCTTTCATTATTATAAGGCGAGGCTGGTCACACTTTTTCTTCTAGGAGCGACAAGCTAATGAAATTATTGAGTACAATCAACTGATATTGCTTTTAATCGTGCTAGAACAATAAAAACCCATTTAATAGGTCCACAATCGACCAGTCGATACGCACTTTAACTTTATATTTTTTAAATGAAAATAGTACAATTAATAATAGTATAATCTTGACGTGCGTAATGTAATATAATATTGCCTTAAAATTAACATTTTTTGTTACATCTTTCTATAATCCTTCATTAGTGTAATATAATAGTTTAGTGTAGTAATAATAGTTTCAATAATTCATGTCGCAATTTAAAAATTTCATAACGTTAGATTAATAACAATTCTTTTACGATTTTAATAACGATTTACCACCGCCTACTATAATCCTTCATTTTTGACGGGGAAATAGTGATGATTGATGCGTAACGCAAAACGTGTCATTTAACGTTTTGTTTTCCCCTGTTTTCTACGTGTGTTTTGTTTTCATTCTATTTCTGTATTGATTTCACTGATTTAATTGATTGTGTGTGCTTACTAAAACGTTGCGGCATCAGCGCGACTTACGACGGGCTTACAGCGGGCACGCGTCGGACGACCAGTCAGAGTTTGAGGAAGAGTCCCAAGTTCTCGTGGGGGAGCAGGTAACAATAAAAATAAGATCGCCAATCATCCCGAAACGGTTTCATTCCTCTGTTTTGTATCGTAAATCAGCATATAAATACGCAATGTCTTGCCGTGCATGTCTCGTATATCTACCATTTCTTTTCAAAATTAGATTTGCGCAAAAAATGCTCAATTCATAAATTTTTCATCGACAAATTGTTTTTTTAATTCATTTAATAAGCTGCTTTTGCATTTGATATTTCTATTTACTAAAATATTACGATTCAATATGAAACTCTTTAAAATCCTACAATTGTCATATCAGAAATTTTGACAGACAAGTTATTCAAAATGTATTGCAATTCTGTATGTAATCAATATTCAATGAAGCTATTTGATGATTGATCAGTTGCATACTCTTAACAGATGTTAAGTTATTTGAATAAGTAATTGAATTCCAAGCATTTCGATCAACATTTCATGAACATGCTTATTTACGTAAGGATGGAAGTGCCAATCGAAAACGCATCTTTAAAATGAATTTTATCCAAACACCGCTCTATGAATAATTTGAATTACTCTGCTAATCCGCTAATTATGTACATACTCTTTTATTAATTGGAAATGTTTGTATATTTAGATTGCACTAGATTTCTCGGCATTCATTTTTATATCTCACTTTCTATTACTCTCAAACATTCTGTTCATTCTTCATTCACGTAGGTCTTTTTGAATTTCCATAGCACCTTTTCAATATTTTATTTATCAGTTCTGTCTTTGAGTATACTTCTTGAAGTTGTATCATAAATTTTTGTAAAAGGTAGATTCATTGTCTTTTCAAATTTATTTAAAATTTTTATAGGCAAAGAATTTTTTTTTTTTATTATTATAATGCATTACTTGCCTAAATTATTTGAAATTCTAAACATTTTAATAAACAAATATTTTAGAATGACTTACATACTTATTTATATAATATATGTATTTTTGAATCTTTGAAATTCATTCAAGATACAAGAGAATGAATGAATACAGATGCCATGATTTAAATTGATAAAATCAATATTTAAAGTTTTGAATTAGCAAAGCTCAGAATTATGAATAAAATTATTCATAAACACTAAATAAAAGTCATAATGTATTGTAGATACGATGTTCTCATATTTTGACTAAAGAATCTTCTTTTGTTTAAAGGTAGTGTTTTAATAATTAGATTGAGTACTGTTTATTGTGCAGTTCAATGAAGTATATCTCATACATAATGTCAAATCATGACAAGCTTTTTTTAAAGATAAGAAACTGACTTATTATTTCTATTCACATTCTTAGATTCATGCTTGTAGACCTTTTAGTAGGCTTTCCTCAGGTATCTGTGGCTGTAGATGTCGTACAACTTCTGTAGCTCTATTGCGTATACCTTTGGACGTGTATAAATAGCTCGCTTCAGTATTTCCTAGTATGGTTCTTCACGTAGTGGATTTGATGTGGCTTTTTATAAGAAAATGCATTCAAAATCTTTGAAAATCCACTGCAATTGGATCCCTATGAATAGTTTGACAGCAGACTGCAGTGAATTTTGAAAGTATTTAAGATGCCTTGTAGGACAGGCTTGTGTGCCTGAGATATTAGCAAATATGTAACGAAAATAGCACAAAAACGAAATGTTATACCAAATATATGTATAATAATGACATCTGACTACAATAAACAACGAGTGAAAGCCCTGTCAAAAAAACTATCCATACTGCTTGTGCACAACAGCAGTGCTCTTTTATATTTATCAACCTGTGTTTTTTACGTATTTCTTTTGTTTAGAACAGTCAGTAACAGAGATCAAATAAACAATGCGGAGACAAACTGCTGATGTATGCTCAAATCAAATTGACTTGATTGTCATTAAGTGAACAAACACATAAAATCTTCTATCATTTGTCTTGATCGTGTAATGCAAATATTTTTTATTTACAATCCAAGTGCTGACGAAACTATTTTTTAGTGTTAAGATGTTTTAGTGCAGTGTTCCTAATCAATGAGTTTCTCGAAATTCTATTCCTTTTGCATTAGTAGTTGACCATTAAAACAGGCTCTGATAATTATCCTTTTAATTGTAATAATTGCAGTCTATACTTTTTGTATGATTTTATGGTAATGTATTGCGCTATTAGCTAAGGTTGAAAAAATGTGCGACAGGAAAGCCGTGAGGTAACACTGGAATGATGACTTACCCATATCAAATTAACTAATTGCAAATAACTTTTACAAACTATTCAGTCACCTTGCCTGTTAATTTTTTCTGGGCAAAACCTGCAACATTTTTACATTCATCTAGTTATTTTAACATCTGTCTTAGAATAGTGCTGACTGTTATAGTAGAGTGAACATACAATAATAACTTTTCACTTGATTATATTTTAAGTCTTCCAATGCAAATACACATTATATTCATATTATGAAGCTTCTGCTTTTGTATCTTCTCCGTGATTCTTTTTAAATTTATTAATGGCTGTTACAACACTCGAACCGTATTTTTAAAACATAAAACTAAGTAATTTAACGATATAAATGCAGTATTGGCAACACTGAATTTCTCACTCGTACTGATTTAAATCAGTTTATTCATTTTAATTTGGTTGCCGTTTTATCGTCATCACGCTAGCAACACATCACGAGCACAACATCCTATTTATCATTATCGTTTTCACCATTCACAACTAAACTAATTTTTATTTCTTTCAACCAAAATTTCTCGAGAAATTCCTATTTAACTATTCGGTTTATGAATTATAAAAATCTCAAACTGTCGACAATTTTTCTGGTCTGTGGATAAATTCTTCTTTTTATCATCCATCCTTTTCATTCTAAATTTAAGGCGAATAGGAATTCAAGAAATTGTTACTATTGAGGATCTACGGAATCGGGTAGTGGAGTTGCTGTAGACCCTTGCTATTATATATTTAATATTTTATTGTAAAAAAAATGATAAATTATAATATTAATCTATAGGGTGACCAGTTTTTAAATATATTTTTTTTCCTTTTATAAAAAACACACTTCATCTTAATCCATCTCAATATATCATCTCAAAAATCAACAGAAAGTTTTTTTAATGTAATTATCAGATACTTCAAATAATTTTAATTAATTGTAATTCTTTTAAATGGTGATTGGTGGTATATTGAGTAATGTTCTATTATCTAATACAAAGCACTAGTAGATTGCCATGTGTGTGTGTGTGTGTGCGCGCGCGTGTGTACTCGTAGAATAGTGTAAAAATGTGTTTCTATGAAATATCTACAGGGGCCGATTCTCAAATTTATTTGAATCTAGACACTTTTTTAAGGGGTCTCTAATACTCAACTTTTTTTGCTTTTGACTTTTCACGGTTGGTATAACCTAAATATAATAATTGTGGCTATGTTCACTGTTGCTATAGTTTATATGTCAAATATCAATGTTTACCAAAATTTTGTTTTATTCTTTCCAAGTTTTTGCACTCTTTTGAATGATCGAATAAATTAGTGTTAGAGAACCCTTTAATTTATGTCTTAATCCTAACAAATTTTGGAATAGCCCCACCTCGCTGGTCACCCTACAAGTTAACAATGTGTTCACGCCTACCTTGCACCTGTTAAAATCACAATAATCTTAAAAATGCTATCAAATTAATCATTAATCTTTGAAAAGCTTTTTCTTTTGTAGTTAATTTCAATGCCTTGTCTGCAAGTTTTTCTACGGAAAATACACAAAAGTGCCAGATATAACATGACAGAAAGGTACCTGTATAATTAAAAAATGATTAACGCCATTATAACAACTTATTCTCTAACAATGTTTACGAAGTTAACGATGTTCGAGAATGGATTGATTAACAGAATGCGTCTGTGCCATTTACTAATGTTTTTTGTAACATTTTTGTAGGAAAACAATGCATGCTTCAGAAGTAACAGAATGGATATCAATGGTGTAAGTAAAAATATATATTACCTCCGGCCTATGCAACTACTGATGATTTTAATCCAAGTCCACCGAATACCTTTCAGTCCCACCAAATATCTTACACTTACGCCGAGAAAAAGTTATATCAGTTGTACATTACAAAAATACACTTGTTTGAATGAATACAATTAACTCTTCATTTGATTTGAAAACTTAGTATAAAATTATATTATATCGTAATGAAGTCATCTAGATAACATTATTCCAGAGTTCTAGAAAATACTAAAAACTCTTCTATGTAATATAATATATCTTGAAATGTCACTAAAATCTAAAAGAAATATATAACTCAAAAGTTCCTTCACTATCCTGCTTTGCCGAGTCCTTCCTTGTTATAAGTTATCTTTTATTACAATATATGTAATAAAAAGTGTAAATATATAGTGTGTTATATTATTTATATATTGTAATGAAATATTTTTGTAAAATAATAAGAAATAAATGCACTTCTATTAATATTCCTTCTAATTTTTACGACTACACGACTGACAGAAAGAGAAGACACTAATAATGAAAATTCTAGCTTGAATTTGTTACTTAAACAAAACAATACCAACTAGAATTGATCTTTTTTTAGTGCAGGTAGGAAGAGTGTACAGTTCAATACTATTGTTAAACATATATTTTTATTTACAGGCTTAGTTCGTAACACTTGAATTATTTTTAATATTATTTAAACAATGCCCCAGTATTATGTAAGGTTTATATCTTGCAGAATAAAATCCCTTCCTCGTTGCAATACAAAGAACTCTTTTTCGAATAATCGACTTCGTATTATACGTTTAATGCAATCAAAATTATGTGATGACTTACTTTCCCACACAATTTCTCGAAATGTTTTTGTCAAGTTTTCCTTCCTTCAGCCAAAGAACTCCTGTCTTTGTGTGTTATATCGTTGTCTTTGCAAATGCTCTGATGCAACGAAAACGATGTCCTTATTTTGAATATGTGAGGTATTAGCTTCTTCCTTTTGCAAAACTGTAAATTTATGCAGTATAAAATTCTGATAATAATGATATTTGAGAGTTTTTATTACTGCCCTTGAAGTGTTTATTTTACCAGCAACATATTTCATCTCAAGATCATCAATATCATACGGTCATATCTTCAAAATGATGGGTTAGGTTCAGAATCATTTTGTACTTTTATTAATATATATACATTAATACAATTAGTATAAATTGAATACAAGAGTTGAAAGACAGAAACACTGGTACTCAAATAGCACAATTTGAATAGGTTTTAGAAGTTAAGCGGTTTGGTAATTTACTCCTCTTTCTACTGTAAAATAAACCCAATTGTAAAATATTATGGTTTTGGTTATCGATGTGTCATCTTTCGTCATCTAATTAACAAAATAATATGTAATGCATTTTCATTTCTCTTAAAATTTCGTTGATGTGTTCGTGGCGTCAATGAAAAGGTAGGTGAGTTAAAAATAAAAATGTTCTATGAAGAGTCAATGAAAATATGGTGTATATCTATCTGCTCCTATGTTTGGTATTTTATTAATTTAAATACTTTTCACACTGTACTTATTATAAATTTTATCATTAAATGTAATTTTGTTGCAATTTCATAAATTTAAAAACAACTAATTGTTTCCAGTGGCGGAATTGGCACACGAGAGGCCCCAGACGCAGTAAAATTTGAAGACTCTGTTTTCCGAATAACATAATTTCAACATTCCATAAAAATATATTAAAAGTAATGGATAATTAAAGCTATTTTTGAGGTCCCTATGGTTGGGAGGCCCCAAGCGCACGCCTCATTCACTTATAGGGTAATCTGCCACTGATTGTTTCGCTTGATGAAAGTATTTTTTGATTATTTTTATAATAAAATAAAAGAAAGGACAACTTTTGATTAACATATCACGTTTCACAGACTTGTCAATTTAATGGGTCAGCCTTTCCCAAAGTCTTAAAATTTATGGGTGTGTTTAATACTACATTCTTGCCTTACGTCGTTTATGTAATACGCATGATATCAATCAATAAACTTAAATGGATATTTAAATATATACAAATTTTATAAGTTCCCATAATCTAGTTCTTTAAATAGCTTGATTGATGAACAATTCATTCTAGTTAAAAACATCACTTAATTCAATTTTGTGTAATTAAAGGAAAGTATGGTTAAATTAAGTGATGAAAAATATAGAAATAAAATCAACTCTTCTACCTTTTCATTGACACTGCATGCCAGGTTAAATGATAAAAATAATGTAGCCAATTAATTGAGTCTTGTTCATTTACCAGGATGATCCGACGTTATCCTCATCTATATCAACAACCTCAAATCGGAATCCAAATTCACCTAACGAGAACACGACACTCCTATCGACCGGCGGAACCCAAGCGTCGGCGAGCACGACTGTCACCATGGGGGCGAGTCTCCAGTCGTCCTCTGACTTGGATAAGAAGGCTGTCGGATTTATGGGCGCGCTGAAGATTCCCGGTGTTGTGGAATTTTCACTGTGTCTGTTTTTCGCTAAGCTAGTATCTTACACTTTCCTGTATTGGTTGCCGATATATATAAAAAATTCCAGTGAGTATTTCATATGAATCGCCGAATTTTAAAAATTTTCAGTTTTAAAAATCACACAATATTGTTTGGTAAACATTTATTTTTTTTACCATGTCCGCTCCCAATGTGGAGCATATGGACTCCTAATGGAGTTTATCTCAATAGATGTGTTTCTACGAGAACTGCTTGTTACTCAGTCGCTCAACCTCTCTTTTTCCAAAGAGAGTAGAAATAGAAGAATAGGGCTAGGACAGGACTAGTGGTTAGCTAATCGCTCTCGATATGCCTCATTCATAGTATAGGATGGGTGGGAGATTCAAGACATCACAGAAATTCATAAATTGATTTTTCAATTGACTGAAACTGACAGTACCGGGATTCGAACCCGCGACCTCCGTAACCGAAGGCATGCATATTAAACTTTAAATTTATTTTAAAGTTGCATCTTGCACATCATTAATGCTTGTAAAATAGCTTTTGATGCCCTCAATGTGCTTGAAATGGCATCAAGAATTCCATGCACCTAATATCAAGGTTTCACTTTACACACATTTTTTTTATAATGATGTAGTAGGGCACTAAAAGCAATTAAAATAACTAAATATAGAGAATAAACTTATACTAATGATAATTATGAATTCGTTGACATTTTAGTATATGTTTTTCTCCATGCATTTTTTCACTTTTATAACGAGCTACTTCTCGGGCATACTGAGCAAAAATATCGTCAAAAATTTTCTTAAAACTATTAATGTGTCGATCGCTTAAAAACAACATGTTCGACACTAAGCAATAAAATCCGACCGGGCAGCTAACAAGACTGATGACTGCCGGGATCGGATTACGTTTATGACACTATTTAAGTGTCTAAGTACCTAATTGGTGTTTTCGCCGACAACATTGAAAAAGCATCCACGCATATGGTTGAAATTGCATGTAAAAAGATTTGTGAGTAGGTACCTACCAGCATCTTTCTTCAGTAACATCACTGCCGGATATGATCATGATACGACTGAAGGTGTCTTGCAGGAGTTGACTCGTAAGACCATAATGAAATATACCTTCTGTTAATTGATTTACATGTTTTTTTCTGTTTGCAGCATACTTGAGCCCTACAATGTCCGCCAACATGTCAACGTTATTTGACGTGGGAGGAATATTTGGTGCCATATTGGCAGGAGTTTTGACTGATCTCTCCGGAATGCCTGCATGTACGTGTGCGTGCATGTTGCTACTTGCGTCGCCCATGGTAACTAATTTGTTATAATACAGTAAAACCCCCATTTATACTTAAGTCAGGGTAGTGTAATTGGGTGAGTGAATCTCATACAAAATTAAGGATTTAGCTATTTCCGTAAAAAATGCAAAACTAAGATTTCCCTTAGTTTTGCAAAAAAAAATATATGTACGAAATATATAGTTACTAAGTGATAAAATGTAAAGCGCGCCAAAATCTAACACACAGACAGTCGCTCGGCTATACGTGTATAGCTTGGCACGTGTTAAGTACACAGACGATAGCCAACATTTTACTGTATGCGCCACACAGACGACCGTCTCGTAGCAACTACAATGGAATGAGACAGTGCAATTGGGGGATTTGCGGCGAATATTTCAAGCCAGCGCATAATTCGGGGTAGTGTAATTGGGGGTTTCACTGTATTGATATTTATTTCCAATTCTACATTATAAAAATTGGTTTTATTGAATGTGTGTCAAAGTAAATTGGACACCAATTTAAAATGCTGTGAAATTTTGCAAATTCCATCCAGCGGTCTCAGAATGTAGACAATAAACAGAAACAAAATAAATTCTGCAAAAGATATATTAATGCCAATTATCCAAACGATCATATTGGTAAATTTTCTTTACAATATTACTTTTGACGTTGTTGCTTATGCCAGTGATAGCTGATTTGTCAATTAATCATTAGACAAAAGTAAAAGCAACAGACCTGCAACGTCACAGTCTGCAATAAATTCATGATAATCGCTGAATTCATTACTTGTCAAAATGGAATTCTTGTCTTTGCTATGATTTTTTTTTCGTTTAGTTAATGTGCTTCATGATAAAACGGACTAAATTGTATTTCCTATTTTAGATGATGGTTTATGAAAGCTTCGGCACCACGAATTTGGCAACCAACATTTGTTTACTGATCATCGTAGGGTTGCTTGTCAATGGGCCGTATGCACTCATCACCACAGCTGTCAGTGCAGAACTCGGTAAATAATCTCAAACTTACTATGATGAAAATGTGATATTAAGAGGTTGATCTTGAGTATGTATTTGAATACACTGCCTATGTGATGCAGGATTTAGATATGAAGGAAAACAATATTGAATGGGCCATAGATTTTTCTGTCGATAGCATTGTGAAAGGTGGCTGTGAATTATTTGCTGTACATGTAGACAAATGGGGTTGGGAAACCAAATTGACAGATATTCAAAAATTTACTTTACCAAAGACGACTGATGTTAACGCTTGATTGGAACGAGCTGTACTATTTGATATTCAAATGATTGATGATCTTTTATATTTCAAAACACTAGTTCATGCGTGTTTCTGTCTTAAAAATAACTAAAATGAGTAATCTATTCATTTCATTGTTACAAAGTATACTGTGGTTAAATTTTAATTGAAGCCAAGAAATAATAGAATTGGCGCGGAATACTATATTTCCTCCTGTTGCCATAATTGATAGCAATAAAAAAGGTGGAATTGAAATTTGATTTTATTTGTTTGACAGGTACGCATAGTTCTTTAGAGGGTAACTCTAAAGCACTAGCAACAGTTACGGCAATCATTGATGGAACTGGAAGTATAGGTAAGTCAATTTTATTATTGTTTGCAATTAATATTATCGATAATAACTGTTATGCAAAATGCAATTTTAATTTCAATAAATTTGTGTGTATTGTCAACTTGAAAAATGAATGATTCAGTGCAAATGACTAATCACGAATATTTATTTCTAGAACCGAGATTATTATTATAAGCTCTTGAATCAAAAGGTAGGAATGGTAGAAAACGCCGGAATGTGAATAAAAATTATATTTTGTGTTTTTATCAGGTGCTGCAATTGGACCATTGTTAGCGGCATTTGTGTCTTCGCAAGGCTGGTCAAAAGTCTTTTACATGCTCATCTGTTGCGATATTATTGCTATGATTCTCCTACTAAGGTAAATTTTGATATTCGAACAAAAAAACATGGTCTTTTTAAAATGCGTTTTAATGTTTTCTGAATGTTAAAAGTTATCAATAATTAACAATTGATTAAAAAAATAATCGCACACTTAAATCAGAAATTATTTAATGAATACAACGATTTGTTAAATCTTCGATTCATTATCAGCTGTTCAAAATGTTATCAACGGTAAAACCATTTATATTTGAAATGTGGATACATGCTAAGACAGATTTGTAAAGATGTTTATTAAGATATAATTTTTCTTAAGCTCTTCAAGAGCATTTTACAATAAAAAAATTGAATTTTCTTGCACGGACTGTATATTGTAGTCATTCTTCTCCATAAGCCACACTCTGTACAGGCTCCTTAAAGATTTCCAGACAATGCACACTTGTATAAATTGCAACGTGTGTTGCGCATTGAATGTTCCTGCTGAAGTTTACATTTTGCTCTTTTAAAATGCTTCTATTGTTTTATTGGACTGAAATAAAATGGGATTTCCGCTCTTTCTTTTCAGGCTAGTGAAAAACGAGATAGCGAGATTTCGGCACCTGAGAAGTGGACCAAAAGAATAATTTATACGAAGGATTCTCTACGGAAGTGCGTGCTCCCCTAACGTCATCCAATTAAAAATATTAATTAATTTTAAATAAACAACTAAATCATAAGGACTGAGAAACTTTAGAATTTCTATTTTTACGTTTGTGTGTTTTGTACTTCAGATTTTATCGTATGATAAAAAGCCCATATAATTTTATATTTTAAAAGTCACCTTGAATGTAATATTTTTTTTACGTATGTAATAATTAGCCATTTTGAATTTTTATAAAATGCTACCACATACTACATTACGTTTTTTTCTTTTATGATAAAATATTTTTTAACCTATTTCTAAGTCATTTATGAGTGAGTTTATTCGTGAATGAATATCGACAATTATAATTGAATAATATTCAAAAATTTAACACTTAAAGAGCGAGTGGCGTTTACGTTGAAAACATATTGCAACAATATGTACCGTATCAACCTCTTTATTATAGAAAAATCTTTATTGTAATTGGCCAATATTTTCCTTGAATCTTTCTTACCATCCGTGTTTTGAGTAGAAAAATATTTTTTTTTTGTTAAATTCAGTAGAAATTAAAAAAAAACACAAAACCATTTCCAAAACATGCAGAAGTGCCAAAATAATACTTTAGTGAAAATAAAAACTTATCATTTATTTTAAACGGATACATGTAAGCATTCGATGGCCATATATTTAAAGAAAACATTGTTTAAAATGTGACTGATACACAAATGTTTGAAATTAGTAATTTACGATTCTGTCGACAAAACATGGACGGTTTTCCTCCAGCGCTTTTGTGATTTTCAAGACTTGTGTGTTCGTTTCGAAGTGATAGTAGTAGAGGGTGAATTTTAATCAACTGAAGTGGCTATTCAAAATGTTTGAGGTAGGTGATCAAGTCAATCAATATAATAATATAAAAACATGATTAATTCATTTTGTATGGTTTCAGTGCCAAGTGTGTAGACTTCTTAATTACTATATCAGTCTGTCAATTCTCTCTCAGTCAAATAAAATTCTTCGATACCGTGCTTATTGACCCTTTGATTAGTAACGCCGTACATATACGCCCAAGTGTTTTGTCATCTATTATCTATTGCCATTGTCACATGTTTTTATTATTTCTTTAGATATGGATACTGCATACAACCATCAGTGATTTTATTTTGTTATTTGTTTCAAACGAACAAAATAATTTTGCAAAAATCTTATTTTCTGTAAACAAATCGTTGACCATAAAATATTGAGCATAAAAATCCATTACGGCTTGATTTCCTTCCTGAAACTGATGAAAGTAGAGACCACGTGCCTACGGATGAATGCAGTTTAGATCTATGCAAGAGTTGGGAGTAATATCTTCTAGAAATATATTTAAGAATAATAATTTACATTTACACAACTATGAATTTTAAAATTTAAATTCAAATTAGCCCATAATCATTTTTTTTTTCATATTTTCGCATGCAGTTATAGTGAAAATAATCAAAATACACAAAAAAAAAATAACTCACAACCAACGTTCCTTCTAAGCCGAAGGGTTAGCTGCACGGAAATTTCAAAGGCTGCGCGAAGGCTGTGTGAAGGTTGCGCGGAACGATCAAATATTAATTGAGCAACTGTATTGTAGTGCGCGCCAACCCGGAATGAGTGCGCAGGGGCTTCCCAACTGCTGCGCGCAGCTTAGAGGGAACGTTGCTCACAACGCAAAGTAACCGATATATAAATTGTTTTTTTTTAGCTTCTAAGCTTGTGTGCTTTTTGACCAATTTAGATTTACGGAATAATGTAATAAAAATACATTCGCCTCCTTTTGCCATGATAAAATTTAGTCTAATTAAGACATATTTTAATACGCTATTATTAAAAGAAAGATCATTCAAATATTACATAACACAAACCACTTGTAGCAAGTAATCTTGTCTTGATTGAGTGGTTTATTCATTGATACATTATTCTCTGATTCTTGACTGGTGTGGTAGGTAAAAATTTGGGGGGAAGATTTTACTGTCTTAACAATTAACAAAGTTTTTATTTCTGTAGATTTCAATTCATTGGATAACAAGGAGAATTTTTCATTTGCGACAAATATATATGTATATTTATATAGGACACAATTCTTAACAACTTCACATAATCAGACCAACCAATTGAATGGTCCACATAGTGTCAAATAATGTTTATCACTGTCAATTCTCGGTGGAAAGGAATTGCATTTAAAAACAAAACCCTGTTTATTTAAACTATTTCCAGTTTTTTAATTCTTCATAGCCCGATCTCGGAAAATTCCGTTTTTTATGGAATATTCTGTTTTAACCGTCCGTGCGTTATCTGCAGGACACATGCCATTATGTGCTTCTAAGTAAACGTTGAAGCTATGTAATCTGTTTAGGAAGGCTTATTCTAAACAAATATTTAAAATAATATTATATTTATTTCTCTCTCGGTGAATGTAAATTACCACATACTTGAATGTTCAGTCCGATTTTTCTGAAAAAAGTGCTTCAATTGATTGCATTTTAAAAAAATATTAGCTGCCAAAATATTTTCAAATAAGAAAACAAAATAGGTATTATACATTTAGTATAAATATTTAGTTTTGTACAAAAAATCCACATTATATTCTGCTGCAGATTAAGAGTCCAAATGGGCCCTTTTGTGTTTTTACAACAAAAAGAAATCATGCTGTTAAAATAAATAAATATGGAGCCAAGCTTTGTAGAGATATGTTTTAAATAACTTCCGTGAAGTAAGTATAAAACTGTGTATACAATATTATCAAGATAAGGACTTTGGACATTTGCAATCTTATTTAAATTAATGTGCCTGCAACACTGACAGTTCAAATGTTACCAACTTATGAATATTTTTTTCAAGTATTCCTGTTTTGTTTATTTTTGTTGTAAAAGTGAAGGCACATCATTGAGATAAAAACATGCTAAAATCAAGTGCAAATGATATGATGTAAGCCTTATATTTAATGAAAGTATTATAAAAAATCAGAAAACTTGTGACACATTTCTGCAGTGTTTACTTCCAGCTACCCTTGTATTTTTTTATTTGTGAAATATAACTGCACACTTTTTCCACTGGCATAATACAAAAGCTCTGTGTATTTATCTAAGAGCAGAATTTAATAAAACTGAATTTGATTTTACATATGAAATAATGCCAAATTAATAAAAAAAAATGGTTTAAAATTCATTGTTTGACAGATTGTTTTGTAGAACATTTCGTAAATTTTATATCAGTTAACATTTCAAGTTTATAATCGAGCAAATGTATATTTCTACAAAATTTAAATCGGAGAGTTGAAAGACAGAAAAGCAGAATTTTTAAATTATTTTATATGGAATAATGACAGTACACCGCATATTAACCCTTCAAACACGTAACCCAAGGACCATGGAACGACTTTGCAGCGCCTTACGAATTTTCTAAGAGTGTAACGTTTCATGGCTCTTTGTAAGACATGCACAGTACACAAAAACTGCTCTGTTTTAACGCTCATTTATAATAGTAAAACTTTGCTTAAAGGTTTGAACTGTATTTATTTTAATCCAAAAAAAACGTTAATGTTAAAAATATCGTCGTTGTGTCTACAAAATACGACTAACGTTTTTTGAGAATTTTGTTTCTTTGCACTATGTGATAGAACAAGACGATACGGATAGTTCTGTGAAACGTGTTTTCTAATACCAAAGCTAGTTTAGAACAAATGCAAAACAAGCTATGTGTTTTCGTTAAAAAAATGGTTTTATCAAAGCAAGTTTATTTCCCAAATTGAAATATTTTTGATGTTTTTATCAATAAAATTATTTATTCGATTACTATTTTTATGATTGTGTCGATTTCTACAAAAAGTTACAGTTTCATAAATAGCTCCAATATTCACTGCAACTATGCAATAATGAATATTTTCCGTGTTATCAAAGGGTATTAAACTTACACTTGACAAATACAAAACGGTGGAATCTTTCTTTGTACATAAAGTCGATTTGAATGTTCAAATTGACAAGATTGTTTTATAATTACTCAATAATTTTATAACTATTGATGATGTAAATAAAGAAATTTTACAAATAAATACAACTGGAGTTTTATTGGATTACCTGTTTGTTGTTACTGCCTGGAAGTCCCATCGTCATTATAAAATTTATGATGAAAATGATAAAAAAACTTTTTTGTTTTTGGCAATCAGCATGCAAAATCTAGGGACTAACAGGTGACTAGAAAGACATTTTTAAAATGACTAGAATTGTAAAATTAAGTGAAGACATAAAAAATAGGATATTGGTTTTTTGAACTGTTTTTTAATAAATTTTTAACCAACTGAAATCTACTTTTTTAAAAACAATTAATGGGTTATGACATATTGTTGCAGTAGAGCAGTGCTTCTCAAAGTGTGGTATGCGAAGCGTTTTGCGGGGGTAAGCTGCATGTTATAACCCTTTGACGAGTATTGCTGTACATGTACGTCGAAGTATCTTGTCATTTATTATCTATCGTCATTCTCATAATTTGTATTGAATATTTGTTATTACTTCAGATATGGATACCAGACACATCCATCAGTGATTTTTGATTGCCAAATTATTTTTATTATGTGTTCCAAATGAATAAAAGATTGTTAAAAAAGGTTATCATTTGTATACAAATCGGTCGACATATAATATTGAGCGTAAAATTCAGCTTTATGATTTTGTGGACTGGCTTGATCTCTTCGACAACAATATTACTGTTTTTTTAAATTTCTTATTCAAGAATGTAAATAATTGAAACCCATTTTGTGTTTTCATAAATTTTATTTTATTATTCTTCTACTTAAATTACGATCTTCATTAATTAATAAATAACATTTTTTTTTCACCTTTTGTACATTCCATTAAAAAATGGGTTTTGTTTAATTGTAATGAAAAATGATGATAGAAAGGATGTAGAATTATAAAGTTATAGTTCTCTGTAATTAACTATTCCGCAACCTATCACAGGTATCAAGGAACATGATAATTTTACGCTCTCTGTGCATCACATACTGTTTAATTTCTACATTGGATTAGCATAGTGCATCTTTGTTCTCATAACATCGTGTTCATTATAATGTACAATGGCTGGTGGAACAATGGCAGCTCCTACATTTCTGGAATTAAAAACAAAAATACATTGATTTTTAAATCTTCATGAGAACTGAATGAGATCTTTATAAGATCGCTGTAATATATTGTTTCGGTATTGCAAAAACAACCATAATACCGCCAATTTGATTTCGGTAATACTGGTTTTGCAATAACTTGCTTGATAATTTTAATAAATATTATTGTATTACGGAAATCAATGGCAATGTGCCAATGTGTGTTTGTACTTTTTTGAAAGGAGAATCTTTATCAGTTAACATTTGATATTCAAAATGAGAGTTCATCGTGAATCCTTCTATTTTAGTTTTGACTTAGTGTTAAGTGCTCAAAGAGGACATTACTACAAACAGGTATGGATGACCTGTTTTATTTAATCCAAATTTTTTTTTAATTGAAATCGTCATTGGAAACACAGTGGAAAACATTATTTACACTTAAATTTAAATCGTTCAAACTATGTACATTCTCACAGATTTTGTCACTAACGACCCGGGTTTCGCCTTTCGGCATCTTCAGGCATTCAAGTGCACGGATGAACTTGAACTGACGTTTAGTAAATGAAATTTTGGGAAAGCGGTAGTAACTAACCTTCCCTCAGCGCTTAAGAAATTATAAACAGCGCAAGCCTGGTCAGTGCTAAGAACTTCCAAATTGATACCAAGCTTTCGGATCTCCAAAAATCTTTCCAGCGATTGTCGTTTGCTGGTATCCAACTCCCCAACTCCTAGAATCTAAATAGTTAAAATATGTAAAATGGTTTGGACTGAACATGTACCAAGTAACTATTAATAGTATACACAAAATAGCAGTACAACAGGCTAACATTTGCTCAACACTCATGCTCTCGCACAAGCAAGTGCATAATTTCTGTGGTGTTTTCATACATCCCCATCACCCACCCTTTATCTGATTCTGAGAACAGGGTGTAGAGAAAGAGTAATTAGTGATTTACTAATCCTTTCATAGACCCAGTGCTTTTTTTGCCATGTATAACACCATAACGACGTTCCGGCACCCTTTTTCGAGGGATTCTAGTTTTAAAAGTAGATAACTTGCAAAATTTAATGTCAGAGAACGACATCCAACCATAGTAATAAATAAGTAGATAACAGCAAGGAAAGTAGTCGAGAAGTTTATCAGACGAGAATTGGACAAAACTTTGGAATTTACTATAAACCTTAAATACAACAAATGAAATTTATTTCAACAGCTGAACATGCATCTATTTATCTTTAATAAAACATTAACAAGATGAGATTTCTGGTACTGTTTTTCTGACAAAAAAAGCACTACCCAAACCCATCCTCACGAGAGGTTGAGCGACTGAGTTACAACCTGTTCTCATGAAACAATTTCTTTTGAGACGCTTCACATAAATGTTTCGAAAACCACACCACATGCATATCAATCAGTTAAAGCAGAAATCTATTTACCAAGATATCGACTTTTGGCTCAAGGATTGTGAAAAGTCGTAAGGCATCTGCATTAACTTCGGAGAAAGCGCCCACCTTCCATGACAGAATTGTTCTAAAAATAATAAAATCTTTATTTGTTTTATAAAAATAATATTTAAATTTATAGGAAGAATGAAAATGACTGAATGATAAGAATATAATGACGAAATTGAAAATCATTATTTGGTTGTTTTAGTGCTGAGATGTATTTTCACAGTTTTTGAAGTGATGAAATGCGTGATTTTTATTTCAATTCACAATATTCGCATTCACATATTATAAAATAATTAATCTTAACCATAAATTATTTACATATCGTAGTTCAGTTCATTATTCAACTAAGAAAAATCAGATAGCCTCAAAAGTCAATACATATAGCACATCGGGACATGAACAAGAAAACGTTAAATATAGAAAACGCCACGAAGTTAGTACTTGAGAAATTACTACATTTAGATTGTGAATTTACCTATTCTACATCGTTTACTGAAGCCGAGAGACTAATCAAAGTCATACTTGACATATAAAGTTACAGGAAATGACAATAGAAAGTTGGGAATACAGTTCATGCGGCTAACGGAAAAGGGTATTATCTCGTGAGTAAATATTATCAATGCATTCACGTATATAAAACATTTATATTTACAAACTGTGGGCTGAATGAAAATCTTTAGAGTATCGTAGTTCAAGAACCTCCGACTTACGCAATAATTTTGATAATAGCTTAAAGAAATAAATGAATACATAACAAACCTTGGGAAAATAACCATCGGTCCAATAACTGTTATGCCATTACTCAATCGGAAGCCATGCTGCAAAAATGAAATTGCATTAATTCATTATGCAAAACAGAAATATGTTTGACTATCAAGTGCTATAATTTAATTGTCATTATTTCTTCACATACGGATAAAAAACATTCTTATCTGTGATTTTCGGCAGTCACATTATTTTTATTATTTGTTGCAAATTAAAAAAAATATTTTGTAAAAAGAATAATATTTGTACACAATTTGGTAGCTCTCAACGTTCCCTCTAACTTCCGGCCGCGCAGCAGTTGGGAAGCCCCTGCGCACTCATTCCGGGTTGGCGCGCAATACAAGACAGTTGGTCAATTAATATTTGATCGGTCCGCGCAGTCTTTGAAATTTCCGCACAGCTAACCTTTTGCCTTAGAGGGAACGTTGGTAGCCATACAATATTGAGTGTAAAATTACACTTCGGTGCAATTCCCTTCCTGAAATCAACATCAGAAGAGCGGGACATGTATACAGATGAAAGCAAAATAATATCTAGCCCCAAATTGGAAGAATCAAATTTATTGAAAAGTATAAATTGGTTTGTGTATTTACATTTTTAATTGTAATTAAGGACAGGTGAAGTTTATAATGCGGTCACAGTAAAATTTGATGTGAGAACCACTGCTATATAACCAGGAATTTTTGGCTGTCCTAAGTGTGGTTTAGCGTAAATGGGGTTTTTACTGTACAGTGCTTTTGATAGAATGTGTATTAAGTTGTATAGATTGTGATTATCGGAAAAAAACTGTGGGTTACGTCCTTTTTCCTTTCCACAGTCGATATATATATAAGTAAAAACATCGTAATCCTTTAAAAAAAATGTGGGGTTGGTTGAAAACATTGGAAGTATACATGTATGTGCATATAAATTAATATAAGCTCTCTTCCAACCAGATAGTTGAGTGAATCTAGAATGTTGTGCAATTGTGAACAGGGTAATCGGCAGTGAAATTGTAATTTCCACATAATATTAAGTATATGACATGCTCACAATACTATAAGAATCTATCAGAATTCCCATGTCTGGTTCTTTGTTTAAAAACTTCACTGTCATCTTCCCATCCCCTTCGTAGGAATAATTGCGTGCCTGCGATAACCTGGAAACAGCGAAAATTTTAAAAAATAATATTCATCAGCCAGCTTTTGAATTTGAATAAATATATAGCATAGAGATTTCATAAGTTGCTAATTAATGATACACAGTTCTCTCAAAATGATACGTCTTAAAAAGTTGATAATAAAATAAATGCTATATATATATTCGATATATTTATATACAAGTAGGTTTTTAAGACGTATTTGTCTTAAATATTATGATAAGTGTTTCGAGAAATTATGGTTTTCAACAATTACCTTAAAGTGTGTGATCTTAGCGGTCTACATTTTATCGAAGCCGAGGCTATATTACAAAAATTATTGATCAGGTGTCTCATATCTGTATATTGTTTATTTAATTTAATTTTCAATATGCATGTCAATACACCGATGTTCTGTTATATTCAGAATATACAAGTTTTTCAATGATAAGTTTGGAGGTTATATTTTTCTCAGTTTTGCAAATGACAGTTCGATACATATGAAATGTAACGTTTTTATTTTTTCCGAATTATTTAAAAATAAAATATCAATTCAATTAGGTACTTCTTGCGAAATGCTTTCTTTTAGTGTCATCTATATTTTTTCATATTAAAAGGCTTTTTGAAGGTTTCATATATTTTTTTTCAAATTTATCATGTTATTTTATGGTACAAGTCAAGTAATCGTCATGTAAAAGGGCATCAGATATACCGCTATACACTAACGTGGGACGTACTTCCCATACACATATGCAGACGATAATGTTTTTTTCTATTAAAAAGCAAAACGAAGATGGTCCTCTTTATAGAATTGGAACTACAAGAAATATTTCGTGATAATTAAAAAATAAATAAATAATGGAAATTTATAGAATAAAATTATTTTACCCTATTTTTTTTATAGTACTGATTAAAATTAACTATCGGTATTTAAAAATGTTTATATCGATAAGATTGGCCAAGAGTAAAAGGTTCTGCCATGGGTTTTATAATTTAAGTAAACTCAACTGAAGGTGGTAGCTATATTATTTGTGCTGTCTATCATTTGTTAACACAGTGTATAATTTTTAGTGATAGTGAATGGAATCAATAATTAATATTGATTTAAAACGATTAGCGATCAGCTGCTACATTTATCTCAATAATCATCAATGATAGTGAGCATACCATATGACTATCAAAAACTATTAATCATAAATTTGATTTAGTGAATTCTTTGACTCTCGGGGATACAAAACTGGGTGACCGAATTCATTCAACGCAGTTTTCGCAGACATTGTCTTGTTTTTTTTCTTGCATCACTAAGCAAATTATTTGATTGTACTCGAAGCGCTGTAAGATGTAAAACAATATTGCGCAAACAGCCAGTCTAGTTAAATCACATTTTGTAGCCATAACCATATTCCAACTATTAGTTTTACTAAGCAAATATAGGAATTGTGCTCACAACATAAAATTTTGTGTTTCATTTATTTAACATGTGGCCATTAGTTTCTTGTTAAACAAATTTAGACAGCAATTTTGTTTTTGAATTATATGTATGTAGTATATACGTATGGGAAATATAAATTACACAAGTATGTTAAGTTTTTACATTTTTACTGTACAAAAAAATTACCGCGTACAGTATATCATTTTATCAGTATATAATTTTGTCTAGCTATTAAGTAAGTGGTTAAAAAAGATCTGTGAATCAATTTTCGACAACATTTTGATTGATGCTTGACACTATTTCAGTCAATATTTATTTCCATGTAAGGTTTATTAACATGTATTTTTGTTGTGCTACGTTTTCCGAGAATTGTCAAAACTAAGTTTCAGCGTTCAAAATTTAAACTGTGATGTCAATGTGAACCTTTATTTTACAAATCAAAAAATAAATACACTAGTTCAATTTTATGAAGAGAGGAAACGAAATTTGGACCTTTTTACAAATGTGATGCATCTGCTGTAGGGGATTTCTATAACTTAAAAAAAACGATTTTGTTATAAATTTTGAGCAAAAAAACTGTCTGGTTAGGCTGTTTGCGTGTTTAGCACTGATTATCTTCTTGCTTCTGAGAATTCTGAGAATTCTTTGTGCTTGAGGAAAATATTTTTACTGTTGAATGGATTATTGAGTTTAAAGAAAGAATAAGTTTTTTATTATACAACCCAAAAAAACCTATCAGTTAGAGTCTGAGGTTGAAGGTATATCTTAGCAGCTTCTGAGTTTGGTTACATATCGACTGTCGAAAGAAAAAAAGGATGAGTACACTGTATATTTGTGCGTTGTGTATTCTGTATTACGGAAAAATCACTACAGATGTCTTTATCAGATTGGACTTATCTTTCACAAGTGGGATCATTTTGCATAATATATATAATCAAATTCAAAATTCTAAGCAACGATTCAATCCCTGAAGCAACTGGGTACCACATTTTTACTGATAGATTTAACAAAGAAGGGAAAAAAATAATGAAGCAAAACTATTATGAGAGCAAATTTTATTTGAAATTTTAGATTTATGAAATAAAAATCTATACGAGCTTGCAATAGTATAAAAGAAAAGCGATTGATCTAAAAATTACAAAAAACACCTGCCTTGTTTGTTTAAATCGGGAAATTCCATATGGGAGAAAACAAATAAATTATATGTGTATGACGTTGTAAAAAAACTCGGGCTACATGAAGACAAATATTTCGAAAAAATCACACAGTGAAAATATATATAATTAAGCTTTTGTTGAAATTAATAAAATAAAAAAAATATATTTATACGAAAAAACATTTTTCTGCCAACGATATTTTTTTATTGAGTACTGTTAATTTATTTTTAAAATCCTGACCTCCAAGGTTCATTTTATAATGTTTTGTACGCATATGGATGAAAAAGTACTTATCGTACCATTGTAAAATGTAAGAAATTGTATTTTTTTAAGATTTATGTTTGGAACATTTGAAGCACACTGCATTTGGTAGTGTTGGAACTATTAAATGCGTCATATAAAAATCTAGAAGGCACTGAAAGACTGACCGAAGGCAGTGCAAATAAAATATTCGCCCTAGGTGGTGTACAGTGTCTTATTATAGCAGCAATTTAGTGTATTTTTGAAAGTTATATTATGTTGTCTGCGTGTGTGATTTTGTGAATACGAAAACGTTTGCAAAAAATACAGTTATTGTGATATCTAGTGTTAATATTACCAATATGTTAATTGAAAATCAGGATGCATTTAGGACTTGGCTAACTTCGATTCTAGAACCCCTGTATGTAGGCCATATTTCTTTTTTCATAGAGATCACATTATTTGCTTTGAATTCATTGCTGGCATATGCGCTTTCTGATACGTATATTTGCCCAACTAATTCAGTACGTAGACTGTACGAATTGAGAGATCTTACCAGTTTATTTTTAGATCTTTTTTTCACTACTTAAAAACTCGTATGTTTTCTTAATTTTAAAATTTTATTTTTCAGTAACTCTAATTTATGTATCTTAATGTCTGCATTTTAATCAGTTGGACCTTACATTCATCACATACAATAGAATTGTACATTTTTTTTCTCTTAAACAATTTTGATGTCAATGATACATAATTGAAACGTTTTCGATTTTCTCTATACGATGATAATTTTGAGCAAACATCCAATTTGCTCAATACCGCCAATTTATTTATGATCACGTTCGTTTGTTAATATTTACAACATTGAATAATTCCATAATTGTTTTATCTTGCTTATCTCAGTTTAATTGACGAGATAACCTCAAAACACAACGCTTTTTGGCATCTGGTTCTAATTTCGAAAATATATATTTTCGTAACCCATGAATTCATTGTTATGTACCGAATTTATAACGACGTCTTATTTTACCGCCCAAAAATCTAAACTTCAATTAAATTAGTAACTGAAGTAATATCTTGAGCACCACTTTTTAATGTTCTACCTTCTGGATTAAAACTTACATACGATTATTGACGACTAGTCCGTTGATTTTATAGTCATGCTAAAATCCCAACCCTATTTGTTAATGTTGCTCTGTATTTATTTGTATAAAATAAGACTTTTACCGTTTGGAGATTTTTTCATAACTAATTGATCAGATGAGGTGGCTACGCCACTGTAATTGATTCCGTCAAATGCCAGGTATCAATTGTACTGGTATTTTCCCTAAACACTGATTCATTTCAATTTACACACAATTTCAATAATAACTACTTCTTGCTCGGACAAATATTTTATTTTCCTAAATTAACTGTATGTATTATATGCAGTGTCTAAGCGTAGCCCGAGCATCTCTTGCAATTTTCTGTGGCAGTCAGTTGTTCAAATTTCTCTCTGTAGACAGGGATTTCATATAAGAAATTAAGATTTTTTCATTCTACACATTGTATGTTCTGCCGAGTCTTTAGTAAACATTTTTAATTTTTAAAAGTGTTAATTTCAAAATACTCGACTGAAAGATAAGAAAAAATAATCAAGATACTGATTTTATATCAGTGTTGCCTTTTGAATATATGTAATATTAAATTGATAAAGTCACAAATTGTAATCAAGCATTTATATTTTACCTATCTCAATATTATTAACATAAAAATTGTGAATGAAAAAAAATACAGTTCATGTAGCAGCTAATATTTAGATATAAAATTCTCAATGAATATTTTCATTTAAATTTAGAATTTCAAATCAAACGATGATTTACGTATCGGTTAGATAAAGGAGACACCTTATATTTGGATGAATTCATTTTGCAATTATTATGATGGTTATTTATTTGTTTCTAGTTGTGATGCGGACCCCGCAGCCCTCGCAAAATATGTGTGCGCTCTGGTTAAGAAAGACAAACCATTGGACGACCTCCGTGATGGAATGGTCGACCAGCTTGATGTCTTCCTGCAACATGGTAAGCTTTATCAATTTATTTCCGTATCTATTTTCGAGTTATACCTCTTTAATATAATATTATCTTTGATAATTGATTTAACAAGTTATAATAAATATAATTTTTTACATTTTTATTTATTCATCGCTTAATACAATGAAAACCTATTTAATGTTACGATGGAATAGAAACTAATAAAAGAATATTCATACTTCATGGGCATCAGATTTAAAAAAGTACTAAGAACCTAATATTTACCTATTGACCTTTTCGGTTACTAGTAGAGATCTGCACGGGCTGAAATTTTACAAAATTACCAGGTCCAAGCCCGAAAGACTCAGGCCCGAGTCTAATACCACACTTGTAACCCGAAGCCCAAATTTATACTTCTCAGCCCGAAAAAAACCCATTTTTAACAAATTTACAACAATTTACGATTCTCTATAGAACTGATTATAATTAAAATCATCATGGCTGACTTATGATACGAAAGAAACATTTTTACAAAAAACAGTAAACAATTTAATGCCTTCTGTTGCCTTAACAACTTTTGAAATAGTGTCTTAATTTATGTCTTTTGGAACCTCTTAAATGTGACGCAAATAAAAGTTTCCGACTTCTTGGATTTATACAAGACTCATAATTAAATTTATAATTGAGTTGACGTGATATTTAACTCAATATCGAGAAAATGACCGGTTAGTGACTTTTTACACCAAGCCGACGATATACATAAATTAGTAAAAAATTTGACTTTCACTTTTATTTTTGACTCAAGGTAATGATTACTGAAAAATCTTTTTTATTGATTGGCAAAAATAAAATCCGCAACAATAAACATGGATAGATATGCTAATATTGTTTAGTTGCACTAATAGTATGTCACATGTAAAAAGGGAAATATCAAGGAAAGAAATGAAGAGAATAGAAATTACACTTGCCATGTATTGATATCTTCTGATTATAGTTATATATAGAATGTCCTTAACTAGAAAATATAATTGAGATTTCTGATATTTAATTACAGAAGTGTTGAACCTATTTTGTTTTACCAATTTTTAACACTCAAGTATGTAAGACTAATGTTGCATAACATTAAAAATTATAACTAGACACATATCATGCATTTAGTCAACCACTAGTTCTGGCCTAACCCTATTTTATCCTTACTTTTGCTGTATTAGAGGTTGAGCGACTAAGTAAAAAAAAGCAGTTCTTGTAGAACAACTTCTGTTGATTTAAGGCTGCATCAGGAGTTCATGTGATTCACTTAGGGAACAGACATGGTTATAAACACAATTAATAATAATTTGTTACCAGGAATGTTACCAGGTTGTTGAATTGCTTCCTTAATTTGTCAGTTTTTGTTTATTATAACATATCGCATCTTATTGCCCAACAGAGCATTTTAAATACAGAAAAAGA
The DNA here is from genome assembly GCA_030503985.1 of Himalopsyche tibetana. Taxonomy (NCBI): domain Eukaryota; kingdom Metazoa; phylum Arthropoda; class Insecta; order Trichoptera; family Rhyacophilidae; genus Himalopsyche; species Himalopsyche tibetana. Next base: position 23,763,531 of record JAPJYX010000010.1, on the reverse strand, counting down.
ATGAATTAGTGTGCATTCACAAATAGCTAAATCTATTTATAATTTAGTCTCCTGGACTTTCTCATAGATATTTATAAATGCACACGATTATGCGCTCAAAACAATTATATTTTTAGATGCAATGTTTTCCTCCAGTTAAATAAACACTTCACGAATACTAATGTTTAATTGATTTCTCCAGAAATGTATGGAGCTGTTAATTCAGCTCTATCTTCATAATTATTTTGTCCAGTGTGACATTACTTTGATACTAAATATTATATCAATAAAATCTCGCTTTGTAATTGTACAAGAGATTTTACATTATTTTATGATATTATACTCGACACTCCTTTTTCAGAGCAATTTAAATGTCAACTCTTAAATGCATAACTACATGTAAAAGACGTACTTTTGTTTTGCAGAACTGAAATCAATTTTTAAATACATTTTTACAATCCAATGGTAGAATACAAATCATTATTGTCGGTTTTAATGTGTAATCAAACGAAGCAAGATGGAGTTTTTCAATTCTTAATTTTAAACGGCAATATTTTTATTTGCAATAACATAAGAGTTGTAAAAATAATATCGATTTAGCAAAGAAGTGTTTGGTTGTAATTTTTATAGTACATCATGCATTTTAAGTATCGAAAACATGTGTCAATATTAAAAGTATAATTTTAGATATCTGTTATTTATGTGTGCAAACATGGCACAAATACGCTTTTGTTTATGATGCATAACTTTCAAAGTACGTGGGAAATCTTCGTAAAAATGAAGGTGGAAATGTTGACGGCGTTAATGACTGCATTATGGTTCCTGAATTCCATGCAGAGTTGTTATAATGTATGTTGGCCATGATGATGATGAAGATTATATTTTAGTTTCTACATCTAAAATTTATGCTGATCCACTATTTCACTTGGATTCTTTTATTCAGCCACGAGGAAACTTGTCTTTCCTTGTTTTTGAACTGAATCTATTGAAATTTTTTTTCATTTGAAATACTGCTTCATTTATTACGTACTAAGTTAGTAATTGGTTGGTAAAAAGGCATCTAAATAAATTTATAATATATACACAAATAAGTGGAATGGGGGAATAGAGTAAAAAAGGTTGGGAGCATCTGATTTAATGGTTGAGAATAGATTTTTCGGCTTACTGTCTCGGAAGCAGTTGTCCAAAACTTTTTGGTTTGTGTTTAAATATGCCAAAATTATTGCCTGTGATTTCATGATTTTATCTCCTGATTTACTTTTTGGCTCGTATTTTTCTGGTCTGAATTTTAATACAGTTTCGGTCATAATTGGTCTAAATTTATAATAAATAGTCGTAATGTCTCGGTCAGTATACAGAGGGCAGAATAAATAATTTATGGTCACAATTTATATAAAATGGTCATAATTTAAATGGAATTAGTCTTATTTTATATTTATGTTTTATAAATAACCTAACCAAAATGGTATAAAAATTCGACTGTATAATATTTTTATTCAGAGTGTTACTATTTTTACTCTGACCAAAAATTAGATTTAAATTCAGACCATTTAATTTGTTGGCATACTTTTTTGTGTGGGAAAAATATTGTTCAGTCAGCCTTACGTGGATTTATTATATTTTTTCTGCTACCGATTCATCAGATTGGATATTATTTTAACCACTCTGATTGATATCTATTTCATCACACAGTGTACTTTATTTCGTTTTCTGTTTCTTCGCAGAAACAAAACCTTTCGTGGAGCTTCTTTTTAAAACCCTCGAGACCCAAGAGTACCTGCGAGTTGTCGTGCCGAGCTCGGCGACGGATATTTCAACCAATCCGCCGCAACCTAGCACCGAATCGGTGCAAGCGGACGACATTCCTCCTGCAGTACACCAAAGCTCATACCAAAACAGAAAACTCAGCGGAAATAGTGACCTTTCCCCGACCCGAGAACGCATAGTCAACGGGAGTAACGTCGCTACCGGGTCATTGCACGCGACAGTCGACGCCAGCGGGGCGAGAATCGTGACCGAAGAAGTCACGACTAATATTGTCGGCGCAAGTACAAAACGAGAAAGAGAGCATCGAGAGGACGGGAGTGGCAGAACTTCCGGTACCTCCAAACCGAGGATCGTTTTGAACAGGAGCAGCAAGTTTGTGCCGGCTACTGTGCCGAAAGAAAAACCTGCCTATGCCACAGAGCAAACGCTTATTAAGGTTTGGTATTTTTTTTTATATCTTTTATTCTTATTGATGTGTCTGGTATACTCAGTTATTCTTTAAGAAATTCCAGCACTCATTTTGTTTTATCTGATTTGAATTTAAATCCTCAATATTATATGCTGTTGAATAAACTGAAAACCATAAGATCATGAAAACCAATTCAGGATTTCTGAAAACATCCAAATGGAAATAAGACACTAATGACTGAACATTTTGAAATCATTGCATTAAAAAATATAAAAATCTTTCATATAAATTAGAAATATGTTATATGTTTTAACTAGGCCAGGGATGGCGAACCTTTTTTTGTTGGCGTGCTAAAAATCCTCAAATATTATTCCTCGAGTATTTTTTATTTTTAAAACTTGGAAATCGTTCGCGTGCCATCCAAATTCTCAAACGTGCCACTTTGGGCACGCGCGCCATAGGTTCACCATTCCTGAACTAGGCCTTATGAGCTTAAAAAAATATAAGATCCGAAGTTTTGTAATTAATTAACAAGTTTGTTTTAATTGATAGAAAATATGATGTTAATTTGATTTTTTTTATAAACTTGCCCGTCGCCAATGACCCCCATCTACAGCAACATTTTGATGGAGATTTTTTTTAATCAATATTTATCGAAATTATCAATCACCAAATGTATTTCCGAAAATATATTCTTTTACACATGAATATGAACTTATTGTAGTCTCGGTGATATGATAAAGATTACTTTCACGTGTAACACCATTTATTGACAAAGTAGTTATCAATTTTATACAACTAGTATTTTTTAAAAGTCAAATTTATTTTGAAGTTATTGGATAAAAATAGATACTTTTCTCTGTGGGGGAAGAAATTTATCTTTCACCGGTAAATGTCTTTTAGGCTAACTATTAATATTCTCATGAACTGATCTGAAATTTACAAATACGCTATAATTTTAAATATTGTGTTGTATTTTAAATATTCAAATTTTTATTTAGGTGATGCCCGACCTACTAGAAGACAGTCTGAATGAACCTCTAGCTTCAGCCCGCAGCAGCAGAAAGGGCGATCGCAAGAGTGACTCGGTAAGCTTCGCCGCATTTGCGATGCGCAATTCTTCCATCAGACAATCCATTTTATCTAATCAATTATTATTATATTGTGTTCATTTTCTTTCATGACTTGCTTGATTGACGGCGCAGTATAATTACGCATTTCGCCAAGCCATCTTGCAATCGATCCCCGTAAGAATAAAACATATATTATCATGTTTTTGATGTTAGAATTGTGGCGATTCAAATAATGATACTTTTGTCTCCGCCACATGTTCTCGATGGTTAATTGATACAGATTTTTTTGAAATTTTGTATTCATTTTACTTACACTTGGTTGGTTTTCAACAATGTCTCTTAAATCTTGTACTGCCACTATCTATACCTGGTTCGTTTTTGTATATATTATGCTGACATCTTGTTTTTAAAATGTATCATCTGGTTACTTACTGCTGAAAGTTTGTTACTGTGATTTATGGTATTGGAAGTAAGCTATGAATTATATATATTGTCCCTATGTCCTGATTAACCTTTAGAGGAGTATGGACGTACATGTTCATCGGCGTCATTTTTCTGTAAATGAGTATGGAAGTACTTTATTGAATATTGATCTGTCTCAATTGTAATGTGTTCAACGTTTGTATTAAATAGACATTGCATTATAATTTTGTCTTAAAAAATAATTTAACGAGTAAATAATTAATCATTATACATTTTATTATTATTTTTTTAGTTTCTCTTTAAAACCAATGTGAGTGAGTATAAAGTCATTACAAGAATTTGGTGTTTTGATGAATTCACTTCTGTACTGCTTCAGTTCACCATCTTAATGTGCTATATTCGTGTTTATGTCCAGGATAAAGAAGACCGACGTAATCGTGGCCGTCAAGGGCACAGATCACGTTCCCCGGGCGGCGTCGTCCGATCCCGCAGTCGATCATGGGAGAGGGCTCGCCGAGGACAGCCGCAGAATTCCAATTCTGCTCAGGGTGGCGGAGGTAACCAATCGCAAGGGGGCAGAGGGGCTCTCTGGAGAAACAGGTCACCTCCCATGCAGAGATACGACAGAAGGTCAGTTGAAGACATTTTAAATTCACCAATGTTTACTCGTTTCATGTCCGTCTCGTCTAAGACTGTTTCAGTTGTAAAAGAATAATGACTGCCTACTTTTAAAACAGCAAACCTTTGCCATTTGCTTTTTGTTTATATTTGGGATTATCTTTTTCAAATCAAAAGGCGTTCGAGGTCGGGATCTCCGCCACCAGCCCGTGGACCCCGCTACAGAAACAGAAGTCCACCTCCGGGAACTGCCATTACGGATATTCCACAAAATAGAAGTCGTTCTAGGTAACACTGACCTCTTTTCAAATTTGAATTTTGTAAACAATCGGGACTGAAAAATTTTAGTAACTTATTCATATAATTTTGTAAAACTTGAACAGATACAAAATTTTCGGTAATCATTAACACTAGAGTCTGAAACTATCTGACAGTTAATTCAGCGTCAGTGCTGCCAATAGAAAAACATACTTTCTCTCTCTCTCTTGCTCTCGCTCTTATACACTCATTCGTTTGTGGTTCACCAAGCAACTTCGTGGATCCAAACTATAGTGAGTTACAACGTCGAAAACATGTGGATGCGAGCGAAGCGAAAGCTGAAACGCCGGTTCGGTACAGTAGGACTTCATTCCGGTCCTATTTGGATGAATTCGTGCTTAGGAATTTGTTTCGTTCCCCAGGCAGCAATATTTTCGGAGTATTTCTAACAGTTATAAAAGACAACTACGATTCTTAGGTATGTACAATATTTACAAATAATCATAAATAATAATTATTGAGTTATATTAAGAACTAAAGATGTAAACAATAATATTAGGTATAAACAATAATATTTGCTCTTAGGTATAAGAGTGAGAGAGAGAGATAAAGTATGTTTTTCTATTGGCAGCACTGACGCTGAATTAACTGTCAGATAGTTTCAGACTCTAGTGTTAATGATTACAAAATTTTCTGTTATTCAATGTTCTCATAGATCCGGTGAACGATTCCCTTCCCCCTACCACAACAACAACTTGGTGGTGTCCCGCAATCGAATCCGAGTTTCTCGGGAAAGAGACAGAGAACGCGATCGCCTCCCTAGAGACCAAATCACCCGCACGGTTAACAATTCTGACAGGGACAGAGATGCAGACCGAGACCGGTCAGACAGAGACAGAGACCGTTCCGACAGGGACAGAGAACGGACGGACAGGGACAGAGATAATCCCAGGTATGGTTATGTTTATTGTAAATATTACTACATTTGAGTGAACTACTCTTAATTTCCACCCGTCTCTCAATTGCTACGGCTTAAAATACAAATAGTCACTATTAACCTTTTCAGTACCGCGATGTTTTAAGCTAAAAAAACATGCACTCACATACCTACCGCATATTTTCAATAATTTTTGAATAGTTTTAAAAAATAGGACTTAATTTATGAATATTAAAAGTTTACTTATAAAATGATATATACAGTTAATTATTTTTAAGTTACATTAGTGGTCTTCAGTAGCATTAAGGTATTCACGCCGTTCGTATGTAGCGGCCACCAGTGGCCTTACGGTACTGAAGCGGTTAACAAAGCCTTGTGTAGGCATTAGTTACAAAGTCGATCTAGTCGTATGAGCTTTATCCCCAGCGGACAGATGAGTCTAGGCTTATGTCGGGATGTTTCGTTATAAATAAATCAAGAAAAGACTAGAAAAACACATGAAACAAATGTAAAATATCCTTTGTGAAAACCAAATTGTAGTGGTGGATCAACTGATGTTCCCCTTTAAATAAGAAATATTTTGTCTTCCACTCCTTCCTTTGACTTTCACACATATTCCTAAGCCGGGGACAGCCAGCCGTCAGCCAGTACAGACTGCACCTGAAATCCAATGCACGAAATTAGTATCCAGCCTTCACCTTCATGCGAGGCAAATAATTCTATAAGTTTTCTAATCATTTCAGAGGTAGACCCAGAGATGATACGCCGACCCAAGATTCGAATCCAGGTGATTGCGCCAATCAGCCGAGAGGCGGCGCCACAACTTTGGCCGGTATCTTCGGACCGGCCGCCAAGAAGAGGTGTCGAGATTTCGATGGTATGTTTTCATTTCAATGTGAAAATATTTTGTCAATTTTTTGTCATTTTTTGTCAAACCAGTTTTTACATAATTTTAATTTTATATTATGTAAATAATCAACATTCTTGCTTTTGCTTTATTTTGCCTATACCGCTCAAATTTAAATCTTTTTGTACGATAAAACCTCTTTTGTAGATAAGTTTTTTCTTTTATTGTGTTATGTTAAATGCCTCTCTTTTAATGTACTTTAAAACAATACATTTTACCTTCTATTAACATGGTTAGTCTCTACTTTATGACCGACTGTATCATTAAAATTAAGAGTACACAACAAAACTGACATCAATAGAAATGCATTCTGCTCAAATCTGAACTTATTTTACCTATGATCACCCTTGTTGCCCCATTCATAGTGACTTATATGACGGGAATAAGTTGAAGATACAGACATTTGGAATGATTTATTGAATCGTGAACACACGTTACTATATCTTTACGAGCACTGAATGTAAGAAAACCATGCATGGTTCGTATATCTGCAAGTGGATTTTGAATTGATGCGGTTTCATTATATCTCTTCACATCTCTTTTTTAAGTTGAGACGTGTTCTGTCACATAACATATTTACTAATCGGCTGTTTTTTGTTGTTTGATATTGACAGAGAAGGGGTACTGCATGCGAGGTGATCTCTGTCAATTTGACCACGGCTCTGATCCGGTGGTGTTGCATGCGGCCGCTGATGCAGCTATTTCTAGAGCTCTCTCGATGCCCATTCCCGGACTCCAGCCGCCCAGACCACCTGTTCCAGGTAAAATAATTATGTTCTTATATTCTATTCCAGAATAGCGAACTCGCTACTTAATTATTGACATTGTTATTTTATAAAGGTATGTTGAAGTGAATGAAGTTAAATTCTACACCATTGGAGATTTTTTAAACCCCCCAATCAAATCAAATCATCACTTTACATCACCCCCCCTAGAGTGTGACGTCATATATGGACCGCTCCTTTACCGTCTGACAATATAGAAATGATCTTGATATATTTTAGATATTGATTTATGAGTATCATAACCATATCTCTGCCTTGTTTTTAGGTTGCATAAGTGAATACAATCCACTGGCACCTGACATCTGGAGTAGAGGTGTAAACCGTTTCAATGCCCCCCCTCCTCCGCCTCCGCAAATGCCTCCAATGCCCTTACCGATGCCTCCGCTGCCGAATATGGCTAACATGCCTGGGATGGGTGGCATGGGCCCGCACATGCATCCTCAACATCACCTGCAGAGAGAACTCATCCCCATACAGACTGTCAGGTTAGTTGCAAAACATATTATTGTTGTTAGTCATAAGTTATATTGTTGAATAAAAACCTCGCGGTAGTTTCTCACTTCCATCGTCATGATTATTCTTTTTCAATCGTGACGTGATAAAACTGAGATAATATAAATTTTCTTTTGTGAATTTTGTAGACCTGAAGACATGCGCCCGTCGGATCCGTCTCAACCCATCCCAGGAATGATGCCCCCCAACTTGAAAGGCGGACCCCCACACCAGAGAATGCCGCCCCACCCTCATAATTACAATTCATTACCGCCTAATATGTTAATGCAGGGTGGGGCCAAAAAGAAACCATTTGATTTTAATCGGCTCGGTAAGTCACTCATTCGTTGCGTTCTATGGTAATTTATTCATCTGCTATCTGCATCTATGCAAACGGCAATCATTTTATATAATGAAATAATTATAAATAAAATTGATTGGAAATATAAAGTTGATATTGCTGTCCTTTTCGAGTGGATTGGTATAAATAAAAGTATCAATGCGAGAAAACTAAAACGGGACCTTGTTAAATTGAGCAAGCGACACACAGAATAACTTCTACTTAAGTGAAGAGTTTTACTGGTGACTGACATTTGCATTTGAATGTAGATTTATTTTTTGATGGATTTGGTGTTTACTTTATGTGAAATTCATTTTTAATGTAAAATGCGTCAATGGTATCTTTTGTTGATTTATATCACTGAAAGAGATTCACATGCAAATTGACGGTTTCTTATTCTTGCTTTCTATTTCAGGTCCAAATCGTCATCATCTAAACAAACCAATCGGTGGAAACAGTTCCCTGGAGCTGAGGAAGATCCCGCGAGGCCTGAACGACATCACCCACCTCAACAATCACTTTTCCAAGTTTGGCAAAATCGTCAACATTCAGGTCAGTTGAAGAATTCCATGGCGCACAATCTACGTAATATTTATAATTGAATTACAGTAGAACCTCGATTATCCGGATTTTTGATTATTCGGATTGAAATATGTTAACAAAAAATTACGAATTTGCTGATTTGCAGGTGGCAAATCGTGTCCACCGTTGTTCACGTAGTGTTGAAATGCATACAATTTTGTTTGTTGTGTTGGCAGACACAGACTTCCACTGTTTGTCATTGGGAAATCAAAGAACCTCGAATGCTTTAAAAATATCACATGCTTTCCGGTTGAATATGCCTCATAGGAATAAGACTGAAAAAACGAAGAGATTTGCAAGGGAAGAGATACACAGTCATACAAATTCTGAAGCTTTTTAGTCATCAGATGTCCTCCATGAAGTGGTTTGAAGGCAAAGAAGAGTGTAACTCAGGTCAACTTATATGTTTTAAAAGCATTTGCATTTGATTTGGGAGCTTCAAAAAGAACAGCTAGCTTATTTAAGCAAAAATCAACAATTGAATTTCTTAATAAAAAATAATTTAATACTGAAGCCATATGTAACTCTAGACAAATAAGAACTATTCATACTTAATAAACATGTCTTTACCTAGCATTTATGATTTTTTTCGATCATCCGGATTTTCCCTTATCCGGACTACCTTCATCCCCAATTAGTCCGGATAATCGAGGTTCTACTGTATCTGTATTTTAGTTTCACAAGTAACGTGGTTAATTCTCATCATTATAACTTACTCTTTTTTTCACAGGTATCTTTTGAAGGCGATCCTGAAGCTGCTATCATAACATTCTCCAGTCACCCCGAAGCCAATGTCGCCTACAAGAGTACCGAAGCGGTCCTTAATAATAGATTCATCAAAGTCTTCTGGTACAACACAGAGGTGAGACATTTCATAGCCACACTTGCTAATATACAATCTCGAGTCCAAGTCCCTCAACCTCTTTTCGGATAGAGTAAAGAATGATGGAAATAAGACAGGACTACAAAACAACTAATCGCTCTTGCTACACCCTGTTTTAAGAATCAGACGAGTAGACGAGAATTGTAGTGTTTTATATCATTTATTGTGTTCTTACTGGAATTAAAAACTATAGGCTGACCACTCTGTTGCATGTTCCGCGACCCTTACATGTGCAAAATTATTTTGGCAGAAACATTTTCCTGATTTTCCCACAGTTGTTTATGCCACTTGTTCATATGTTTTTGTCATTATTTTATTATAAATTTTAAATATTTTTTATAGAGCAAGCAAGAGAACGTGCCGCCAGGTCAGCGAGCCCCAGTCAAAGATCGTCTGACACCTCCGAACCCCCACTCCAGTAACAATAGCACCGGCGGTGCGACTGGCAATGCTAATTCGGGCTCCCATCATAATTCCTACCATAAGGTAAATATTCTTATATTTTGTGTACAGTAGAATCTCCGATTATCATCATCAATCAATCCAGCATGTTACCGTTTCATTTCTCTTCAAAAACTTCACGGCTATTGCCTGGAATGTTTTTTTTAGAAATTGTGTACAATTTTTCTGGATATTTTTTTACATTTAATATAAAAATAATAATGTTGCTTTGATTGCTTTGTGTGATCTTTTTAAAATTGTATTTGTCTTCGTTAACCTGAATAATCACATTTAAAATAGTTAGGCAGTGTTATAATAATCTGTGTTCACTTGTCGCCAGGTTCTCATAAACAAAGACAATCTCAAGATCACCAACACCGCTTTAGCGGAGGCGAAACAGCAAGCTGCAGCTGTCGCTGCAGCCACGCTCGCCCTCAACAACAACAATAATAATGGTGACGCTAAGAACGATGACACCTGCCAACCTGCCGTCGCCAAACCCCCTACTTCTCAGAATCCTGTTCCCGGTGCGCCCACATTAGCACCGCCTGGCAGCATGAATGTCACGCTACTACGTACAGCGGCACTGAATAACGCCAAAGAGAATGTGGCCAATACCCCAGCAAGCGTGGTGAGTCTTATAGCTATATATAAAATACAACATGTTGTTTACGAACCAATTTATTCCAAACAATCTTATCTCGTTCCTCCTTCGACTTCGACAGTATCCTAATCTGTATCTGACGAGAAAGAAAAGAAAGTCTCACAGTTCTCTGAGATGCAATGTCAGCATATTGGCGCTAACAGAAGTCATATTTGAAAAAAGTTTTCCTCGTGAATTTTATTTAACTACGTCCGCTCCTAATGTGGAGCTTATGAACTCCTTATAGAGTTTATCTCAACAGAAGTTGTTTTATGATAACTGTTTGTTATATTTCATACATAATCGCCCCCTGTGCAATGTACCCTCTAATTTTTCTACTGTGTGCGGTAAATTTTCAGTAAAATAAAAAATGTGCGCAAATATGTAGATAGGTACTTTCTGACCTACTTACCGACGCTAAATAAATTAATTCTTCATTTCAAGCCGCTAAATAAAAAATCTGGGACGCAATAAAAACAGTTCCATTTTTTAATTATACTATGGATGGAAAAATTTGTGCACGCGCATACCTTAGCGGAAACAATGCCCCTGTGGTCTAGTTGGTAAGAGTTTTGCCTTAGCAATCAGGCAGGTTTGAGTTCAAGTCCCAGTAAGGTCAATATCAAATATAGATTAATTGAATTTGAGATCTTGTTGGGCATGGAATGTTTGTGATGTCTCTTATCCTCGTCCTAATCACAGGGGACTCTGATGCAATAAAATTCTCTTAAAAGATTATGTGTAAATGCTGAAAATAAGAATCAATTTAATAAAGACAAAACATGTGTCTTGGTTACACGTCCAGTAGAATAACAAAATTTGCATTCTTAAACATATTAGCGCATTGTACGACGGTACGTTTAAGATGTGTGCTATTCACTGTTTGTAAAAAAGCTATCAATATGATGTTAATGTCCTCGTCAATATCAAAGATCCATGACATCCTGCACGTTCAATGTCTTTGCAAATCAATATGAATTCAACCAGTCTTTTTAATAGGAAATGGGAAAATTGAGCATATCCAACACGAGGTAAACCATTTAATTAGCCATGATATAAGGCCAGCAAAGAATCAATAATGAAGAAGTGAATTTAGCCGTGCAGATGAACACTTTATCTACGGACTATATTTTGGAAAATTTTGTAATATATCGCTAAAATATTTATAGTGTATACATTCGATGTTGCTATGCAATGAATCTTTTATTATTTTTACTCAAATATAACCAAGTATCCAATTATGCAGCGAATTATACCAAAATCGCCATAGTTTTATTTAAAATAAATGTATATGTTAATTTATAGTTAATTGTACACTTGACCTTGGAAGAATCTATCAAAAAATGGTGACGCAATTTTAATGATCCACGTAAATAAAGTTACATTCAAAACTACAAGTTTCATAACTACGAGTTAATTATTTTTATTTTAGAAATCTGATCCATGCTGACCGATAATTTATGGCTACAAATTGACCCAAAAGTAATAAATTATACCAAAACTTTCATTTATTTGCATGTGCTCATAATTACCATAAAGTTTTCAAAGGCCCCATAGTCATAAAAAAACAAAAGGCCCTTTTACACTTGTCGAGTACATTGCCTGAATGCATAGCCAGAAACGTCCAAAAAAAATATCAGCTGATATTTTACATAATTTTTTTTTATGGTTAATGTGAATAAATTTTGCAAAATTAAATTAAACATGTATAATACTTATTTTGTTTTTTATTTGAAAGTATTTGGACAGCTTATTTGTTTTTAAAGGAAGTAATAAATCGAAGCATTTGTTTTGCAAAATTTAACTGTACATAGAAAAATAAATATTTTCTCAAAATAGGCCTTCCTAAACAGATGACGTAGCTTCAATGTTTTTTAGAAGCAAGGAATGATTAAAAACGGAATTTTCCGTTACCCACGGATAAAGTGTTGACATTCTAATCATGATATATAGAATGGATTCCATCGAATGAATTTACCATGAAATGTGTGAAATGTTATGGTATGTTTAAATCCAAGAGTCACTGCTCAGTTTTGACATTTTGATTTTATATGTAACTTGGATCAGTGTTTTCCAACTTTCGTGCAGTTAAACGGAACTAATTTGCAGACCGCCAATGCATTTTTTTTATTTATTAGTTTTTATTATTATATTGTAAAATACATCGGTCAGAATACTAGAACTGAGACTCAGTGTGATCCAGCATTGATAAAAAACTCTGGTACACTTTTTTACATCTGTATAATCGTTATTAATTAGTAGTGGAAAATTTCATCAAACCAGCACTGGATCACATCTGTCATAATTTATTTTCGATGGCATATTTTTGATCCATTGATTTGATACATACATTTTGACTTACCTAAGTTTAGTGTCGTTTATTTTCCGAGTAAATAAAAAATCACATTCGAAAAAAATACTTGATTATTATAGACTTTCTGTTTAAGCGGATACCCCTTGCTTGAATTTTGTCCATTATATCAACGTCTCGTCAAAAATAAAATATTTTTCTTGTGCCAACTGAATCAATGTTTGATTTTAATAATACCAGAGCTGTGAAGTCATGAAAAAAAAGTACGTAACTACCTAGCACGTCAGTTATAATTTGCAATTATTAATTTAATTAGTTTTTTGACGAGTTAACTCGTAACTGGTGTGTTGAGCATGAAAATTTTTACGAGATTTCTCGTCTGTGGCAGCGATTGAGTTAAGTCTTACTACTATTTTTTAATATCAACTGAAATGCATAAATTTTTGTATTTTATCTAAACAGTTAAAATTTGAAATCTTATCAATGTATACAATAACCTAGCAGTCTCGGTTGAAGCTTTCATCGTTGCCATTCGCATTAGCTAATCAATGCATTAGATATCTAACAAGTATATAAACTTTCTGACGAGTGCTAGACAGAGTAGAAATTACTAAGGCGTATGTTATGTTAGTCTACTGATAAGCGCTAGTCAAAATAGAAATGACATTACGGTTCAGATTATGTTAGATGTGTTCTGAAAGCATCAGCGAGATTAGTAAAATAGCTAGGCACAGATAATAGTATTCAAAAAAACCTACTATTATCTTTTATCATAAATCGTAAAAAAAAAACTAAATAAAATCATTATCCGCTTTTTAAAACTACAACACACCTTAAAGTTCAATTATCTTGAAACTGTTATTTTCGACCTATCCCACTGTTGCTTTAGGATAGGGTGGCTTCATGTGTACCCATCCCTGACACATAATATTAAATGAGTGATCACCGATACGAAATATTTATTTGTTAAGAACAAAAACAGAATTAAACGTTATTCGTTTGACATGAAATTTATTCTAATTTTACTCAAATAACCTACATCCATAACAAGTATGAATTCGTTTCTTCGAGATCAATGTCCCCGAGCAATCTGACAAACGTTTATTCACTCAGTAACGTTGTATTATTTTTTAATGAAAATTTACTCTTATGACAGTGTAATTTTTGCAAGGAGAATACGGTTGGATTTTTAACTAGCAAAAGGTAAAAGAAACGTTTAGAAAAACTCGTGAGTTGATTTTAATCTCGAGAAGAGGCGTCGCGATTTTGTTTGCGAAAAACGTAAAAATCGCTGTAATACCAGTCTTAGTTTTTTAACCCATCATTTGCAGATTGTGCCAAAATCGCGTATTTCTAAAAATTCTGAAATTATTAAAACGACTGTCAATAAAAAATAATTTATTCGTAATTATCCATGCCGTCGGCTAAGTTCAAGAAGTCGCTAACTGAGAAAAAAATCCAGAAATCAGTGAACAACATATTTCTTTCTAATACTCTGATTTTTTTTTTAAATAGTGATCTTCTATTGTTTGAAATCTCTCAAATCTTGCATTTATATAAGACACCGAATTGAGTTTTGAAATTGAGAAATTCATTTGAAATGTATTTTTTTTGTATGTTTTATATTCAGTTTTCTACGTGAGAAAAATTTTCGAGATCGTCAAAGTTAAGTGAAAACTAATGCTTATTCCGAGCTGGCTGCTCTGAACGCGAATTTATTTGTCCATTTCTTCGATTGAGTTACTTCGATGTTATGAAAGCCTGGATACTTACGCCAGTTCCGCTTATTTGAAATGTATCGCGCGTGACTGATTTTCCTATAGCGGAAAATGACGCGCCCGCGTTCCACGGATGAGCGATTCCGCCGATGGATGGTGATGGATGTTTATTGACACGCCCGAGAATATTTATGTAATTAATATTTGAATGCTTGTCGTCGTTTTGTGTGCGAGAGTGTTGGATACGTCACGTTGCATGCAAGTCGAGACAGGTTCCCAGCCGCGCTAACTGTAATACATTCGCCAATAATTGACGTGGGCTGACGCTCTCAAACTGTCGTCGCTCCGGCACCTCTTTGTAAAATAAAAATTACTTCAAAATTGAACCACTCTCTCTGTGACCTTCTTGAAAATATCTCGGCAATTCACCACGCTTAATACGTACTTCAGTCGGTATAAACAAGATTAAAATTTAAGGCATTGCGAATGTGTCGCGCAATGTATCTGATATCCCTGAAAATTCTTCATTTGAAATGCATACGATGTATTTCACTTGTTGTGGTCGTCCTTATATAAAAAATGTTGAATTTAAAATACAACCTGTTGTTTGTTTAACACCTTTCGGAGAAAACTAGTGCTTTTATGGAATGCAACAAGTTAGCTGTTTTTTATGAACCTTCCAAATCACATATAATTCGTCGGGATTTGAAATCTTCATGTTTTTTTTTATACAAATACTGAATAAAGTCCAAGATTCTAAATGCATATTACCGACATTCGTTCCCCCGCCGATTGAATATTATATGAAGAACACTACCATAAGAATGTCGTCATGTTCTTGTTGTTGTTTGTCGTATTCAACATTTGTAATGCACGATTGTTCGCAATTTAACCTCTGGCATACAATCGTCTTATCTCAAATCGACGAATGATAATTAATACGCACGCGCGCACTTTAAAAAATCGCACTCCCGCAACTAAACCGCCACAATCCAAAAAACATCCAACAGAAGAAACTCGACATTGAAGTCTTTGGCCTTGATATGTTGTAATGTTATGTTTAATACCACATTATGGTTATTTGACATGCGGATAAATTGCCGTTGTGTTGTACCAGTTTCGAATATTCACAATTGTTATTACATGCGATTTTTAAAACGTTTCATTTTGACATTTTGTATAGAGTATGACGACTTTGAGGTCTGAAATTTTTAGCTGCATAAATTACGAATTATAAGTACACTATCAAACGTAAGTACTTGACTAAAAACGCGTAATTTTGGACATGTGGCAGTTTAGTTGCGCGCGTGCGATATATTATTATGTCCCACCGAAGTATGTGAAAATTGTTCCACTTTTTAAAGTTCCGAATATATTTTACATTATTTAATCATAAAATTTTCTATTAAAGTGTCGTTTTTATTGATAGAAGTTCACCGATTTTATTTCGCCGCCGTTCTTGCTTTATAATTCTTCTACGTAAACTCGCGAGAATTTATTGCGAACCCCGGTTTGAGAAACGCTTGCCGACGTCGTACAAAAGTACAAGATTATTACTGCATCTGTTTGTTGTCCATTGTCATCGGTCAAGTTTGTGCACATTGGAGAGTTTTTTTTTTATTGTCGACTAATTTTTATCGATAAAAGAAATCGCGTAATAATTACATCTGCGAACTCTCGCAAGAGTTTATAATAAATAGTGCTGTCGGAAAGTGGATGCTTCGCCAAAAGTGGCAGTGTAAGCGAAACCGGTAATTGTCTGAAAACGCAATTTACGTAAATGCATTTAAATACATATTTCGTCAAATGCAGGCCTTTATAATAATAAATATAAATTTATGGCGACTATTTTAGCGATCGATTACAGTGCATTTTCTATTTCAGCGCGGAAAATTCTGTGCTGGGAATTCTCGCTAGAAAAGCATTAATTTGTCCATATTTGAAATACGGTATTTAGAATGGTTTCTTATGAAATTATTTTGAGAATACGCAATGTTAGGACGTTTTTTTTTCGTCATTGACGCGATAAATTTAATCAAATATAAATATATATTTTTTTTACCCATACGTGTTTTTTTTTGAGTTTTTAACATGACCAAATTAAAATTGAACAGTTATGTCTATGTTTTAAATACACCTGACATATTTACACATTGCTATTCTGTTTCGCATACGTATTGAAATTTTTACATATATTACTGCTGACTCATTTTTTTTTTGCACATTGAAAAGCAGTTTTTGACGTCTTAACTTTCGTACTCGTATTGAACTAACTGTTTCTCGTGTGCATTATACTAGTTTATTTATTTTAAGACACACAAACTAAAGAGTGGCACTTTAAATTGATTTTATAAATAAAATTGAATTCTCTTCAATTTGATGTCAAAGTATGTTTTATTTTTTTTCAAAAATACACAAGTATTTTTGGTAATTTCAGTCATTACTTTTTAAGAAAAATCAATTAAAATACTGTAGGTACTGAAATATGTATTTGCAAATTTTTATTTTCAAGGTTGTTTTGTACTCTTTGATCTGTTGCCATTCATGTTGAGCATACAAACATTAAAAAATATATTGTGTTGTGAAAGGTGTTAAACATTAATATAAAATAATGGACGTGGTGGATTGTTGTTTGGAATTGATGGATGTGGACTTTAATGAAAATGAATTGCTGGAATCCAAGATGTCACCTTTACCAGTGTCGGCTCCATGTTTGGATTATTCAACAATATCCTTGGATGTAATTAGATTTTTTCTTCTTATTCGTTTAATTTTTATATCTAGTCATGTTTTTAGGATAGAAGGGATAGGGCTAGGACAGGACTAGTGGTAAGCTTTTTGTTCTCGCTAAATCCCAATATTTCAAGTTTGGAAGGTTAGGAGGGAATTTTCAGATATCACAAACACCCACTCAAGTCTTCAAACTGATTGATAAATTAATTTAATTAACCGACTAAGTACTTAGTTTTTAAATTTTACTTTTTGCATGTATATTTTCTATTAAAAAGATAGTTGATTCATAAATAAAAGCAGATCGCTATTGTTTTCTGACAGATGTTTTATTTTTAATATAAAATGCAGGTTACATAAAAACACAACAGACAACTACCCAATGAATACGGGGCAGTTTCTTAACAATTGTTAGAAAACCGGGCAGATTGTGTCAACCTCAAGTAGGTAATATCAATAAACTTTATACTGTGGATCGCGTAAAATCAAATTACAAAGTGAAAAAAAATCAAGTGGGTATAAACCAACGTTCCCTCTAAGCTCCGCGCAGCAGTTGAGAAGCCCCTGCGCACTCATTCCGGGTTGGCGCGCACTACAAGACAGTTGCTCAATTAATATTTGATCGGTCCGCGCAGCCTTTGAAATTTCCGCGCAGCTAACCCTTCGGCTTAGAGGGAACGTTGGTACAAACTATAATATTAGGTGTACAACTTTGCTTCTGCCGTTTTTTTTTCGGAATTCGAGGTTTTTATTGTAAAAAACTGGTAATACATTTACGATTGAAAGTATTTTCCATCGCTGGCCACTACTTTCTACCATTTATCGAGTAGCGTACGAATCTCACGTTCATCATCATCACCATCAATTGAAGCGATTGACGAATCGGTACTTCTTTAAAAAAATATTTTTCTTTCTCAAGTTGATTTTTAGCCATGTTCTGATCCAGTGAAGAATTGATAACAATTTTCGTCCATTAGTGACATCGATCCACTACACAGCAAAGCAGATTTGACAGAAGAAATACGAATTTTAACTTGTGTTTTTCATATTTGAAGTTGACGTATCGAAACGCACAAAGTGTTGATTGAAACGTAACAGTATTGAAAAATACTAAGTATATCAAATTGGTGTCATTAAAAATATCTTTGTGAAATATTTGATCACTTAACAGCATATGTTGCCAAATATCGCTGAATCCGAAATGTTTTTCTACGGAATTTTAGTTACTTGTGGATAATTTACTATTTCATCAGGAGTTTCTTGAACGTTGGGAGTTTCTGATCAGTCAGGAGCTTGTTTCGAGCCAACGAATTAGTTAATTCATATGCCAGCATTCTGAATACGATTCTATCTCAATTTTTGCTGTTTGAGTGACTTGGTTTCAACCAATTCTATTATGATGGTATGTCAAAATACTAAATAAGACAACAAAGTGAAACTTTAAAATTTGAATCATATAACTGCTTTAGTATGGTCAACTATTGACAATACTACTCTATTGACGATGATAAAATTATTGTTTTTCATCTGATTTAAAATCTGTGTTTAAGCGCTGTCAGCTCAGAATGTGTAGCGAAAGGACTTAACTCATGAGAATTGATTTAATTCAGTAATTCAACACTTTATTTGATGATTGAACAGTGAGTACTACGTCTCTCGCTTCAAGATTAGGTTATGATAAAAAAATATTATGTCCATTCAAACCCTTGGATAGCATAACTTAATTAAAATAGTAAGCTTTTGAAGCATTTTTGTCATCTTCTACCACTGGCTCTTATTATTCACGATGGATTTGGCGGATATTTTGTGTATATTCATTTTTGGTTCACCTGTTGATATCAGCTGTACATTTTTCCTACAAAAAATGTGCTCTCATAGGTACGCTTACCATAATTATGAAGCTTTCAACCGGGGCAGAAGCGAGAGCAAGGGAAAAAAAGAAACAAAAACTATCAAAAATTCTTCATTAATCGTTCCTTTACATCTCTAAATTAGAGCAGAAGTTTAAAATATTTTATTTATTTACTGTACCAGCCGTGCTCGGTGGAGTCGAATTTTTAATGTCTCATCGCGACGCGTAACAACAATGGGGACAGGCTGGCCGGGACCAATGCCTAAAACCGTGACATGGTAATCCTATCTATAGGGATATGTATTGCGTTTATTTAATTGCTGGTCCTCTTGAAAGTGAACAATTTTACAAATATTTACGATAAAGCTTCCCGGTGACTTTCATAGAATTGATTATTGATATTAGTCACGTTTTTGGTTAATTTACGAGAAATTATAAATAACAACTTTTTTCTTTGTTTTTCCTCAGGAATTGGCTGCTCTAGTGAAGCGTCGGGAAGAAGGTACTGCGAAGATTGCGCGAGATCTCCGACGGCGTACCCAACAGTTGCTCGAGAAACAACTTCAACAGCACAAGTCATTAATAGCCAAACTTGAAACGAGTGAGTGAAATCATTTATAACATTAAAATATTTTTTTATTCCTTTTCCAATGTGATTGTAATTATTTTTTGTTGATATGCATCATTAAAGATTTTTCATTTTGTTTTTCATCAGCTGTGACGGATTCCAAGAGAGAAATGCTCTCCGCAACCATCAAGAGCATCCGAGAAGGAATAGAAAAAACAAAGAAGGAGCTAATATCGCAACCGAAAACCAACCACCTTCATCAGGTCTGTAAACTATTCCAAATTTTGCTAAACTTTCATATTATTTTGAACAGAGAATTTTTGATATGATTTTTTAACACACTTCATCCACCATTGATTTTTGTGGCTAAATTTCTATTTCAATTCGTTAATGCAAGGGATACAAAACTTATTTGTGTCGTTGATGCTTGAGTTTTGTCAATTGCTGTGACTCAGATCAGTAATCCGCTAAACTGGAAAACTAGACAGTTCTGACTGATTTACACTCAACATTTAATTGATTCTGTTTTGAATAGAAAATTTTATTTTTGTCTTTGATTTTTTTTCATCTCTCCCCCATACATTCCTCCATTTTGTCAAGCTTTTCTCCCAACAAATGAATTGTATCAATTGACGACTTTGAAATACGACATCTCGACATCTTTCGTGAGATGGAGAAGTTTACTATGCATAATGTGTTGTAAAGATGATTTTATTAGTGAGGTCCCTCATCGTTACCTTTATTAAATCTAATTTGATTTACCTAGCATATTTTGTGATATGTTTTCCAGGCTGAAGAGTCGTATGTGTCCAGTACACTGAGCAAAATGTACATCGATCCAAAAAGCCAACAATACGACACCCTCACGGTTAATAAGTGCACAAATTATTTCTCATGTCACCCAAATCACCAGCATTATTATTGTTTGTTTTTGTGTTCATTTTCAGTTGTTTTTGTGTTTTATTTCTGGACCTGTTGGGTAGATGTAATTTACCGTTTTACGTTTTATCTCGTCAATGTTGTTCGAGCAGGTGTGAGTGTTAAAGAAATATATGTCGTATGGGCCAGGCATTTCATTCGGTTGCAGCCAACGGTGATGGAATCAGGTTAAACCTCACAGTGTAAATCTAAAAACCTCACGGTGTTATTTCAAAAAGGACAGTGACTTAAAAGATTCTAACAAGAATGTTTTACAAATTATTTTTTGTAAAGTAGTGTTTCTCTAGTCTACTGGATTTTTATTTCACTTAGAACAATAAGCTGATTTTTCTACAATCAGCCACTACTATAAATGATAAAAAATATTAAAATATATATGTTCTATAACTTTTATTTTAGTGCCGTGTCATTAATTCATTTGTGCGTGAAGGCATTTATGTCTGTGACGACTAATATCTTTCCCACACAACTGATTGTTACAAATGAGTCGGAGCGAGTAAGATAAGCTAACTTCTCGTCCTGCACTGACCTCGAGGAGAAATTACAACTTCTTTTGACTAAAGCTCTGTAGCATACGTGGTTGAGAAAAATATAAGATAGGGTCCACTCGTAATTCCAATTAAATATCAGCTGCAATGCCAATTTTTTTGAAATGAATGATTGCTTATTCAAAATGTTATTTTACTCAGAATTCTGACTTCTGACACATAACATTGTAGTAAACTAGATCTTTCCAGCTATGTGGCAATTTGGTGTTGATATATTTTCAAATATCTACAACTTACAGTTTTTACAATTCTGATTGTAAAAATGATAATTTTACGCTGGTTGGCATAGATAGACAACGGAAAAAACTTCATCAATTTTTATTTTTAATTATATCTTGCCCGTCAGGTCCAGAAATATATTGATGCCATTTATTTATTGTGCTTGTCTGTCTCGAAAAAAAATTCTTTAGAAAGACAATGTTTTTGTTTTGACATAAGATTTAATCCAATTTAGTAGATAAAAATATACTATGTTTCGCATCAAAGACTTGTTCTGTTCTGTCCTGAGGTGTCTAATGTATATTGATTCATCAAACTGGTTTTGACTTCTCGTATTGGAAATGTAAATGTGTTGCATATATCTGCATAACTAATAAGAAACTGCATACTGTGTGTTGTGTTTACTAATAACATTGACATTAAAAATATCACATTCTGTATATAAAATTTTGTACATATGTCGTCTCGCTCTTGAGATCTATCGTTGGCCATTTTTTACCGACCCACCATATCGTACACCAACCTGACGATTGAAGCTTTGATATAATTAATGATCTTATTCTCACATCGATCTGAGTTTTCTAAAAACCTAATATCTGTGAAACAAAAATAAATGTCAGCTTATGCAGAAAACACCAATGAATCTATTTTTTTTGTACACTCAATAAAGTATCTTAAAATCACACCTTGATTTTTCTATCTGTCAAAGTGGGCTGTGTGGACAAATCATTAGTGTACGGAATAATTCTAAAATAGATTTTCATTGTAGTGACTCTTCATTCATTTTGAACCTTTCGTATTTTTCTAAAGGCTTTAAATTTATACACTTTTCTGTAGGTTTCTATAAAAATACATTTTTTTAAAAAAAATATATTTTTTGTTCGAAATACTCAGTCAGGCTAGCATTATATTTTTCCTTTTATCAGAAATGTTTATTCATTGTTTATTACAAATGCACACGCACCTGACTAATGATTATTTTTATTGTAATTTTTTAGATTTCGCCCTCGATCGTCGGGCACTTCAGAAAACACCCGCGTACCCAAGAGGAAGCCCAAAAAGAAATACTCGACGCAGAGTTAGACCTTTTCACCAAACAGCAGGTACACGATATAGATTCTTTTCTATACAAAAATAATTGCTACCGTTACGAAGTCTATGATTTCCATGGTTTTAATTGTATTGCTTAAATATTGAATTGTTTCAGTCAGTCGGACTCTTCGTTTGCAATAAAGTTCCAAGCATTGGAATAGCGCTTGTTACATGTCTTCACTGTTGCCGCTCAACGTGCATATGTGAAATTGATTTCACATTAATATACGATTGACAAACCTCGATTGATATTTTTCATTGTCCCATGAAACAAATTGTGTTAAGTCTTCACTTACATAACTGTGTCGAGTATCGAATAATAGTGCTCAATCGTATTTTATACCTCTGTTACAGGAGGGCCAGGATGTGGGCGATCTGCAACGCCGTATCGCTGAATTGAGAAGACAACAACTCACCATGAAAGCTGGTCCCATAATCAGGCGAGCCCTGCCGCTGAGGTTTGTTGTTTTTATTTAATATATTGACCGAGTTCCTGTCAAAGTAACAAAGAAACCTGTTTATATATTGGGTTATAAATCATGTCTGATGATGTGTGAAGTGAGGTTCCATGAAATGTTCTTTCCCCATTTGGCTACCATTGCGTCACTTCAATGTGTGATCAAGCCAATGAAAGAAAATTACCTAAGGTGTTATGAAAACTGATCAATCTAATTGAGAGTAAATGTGCTAACTGGTAATATAACATACTGCAGTGTTTTTTTTTTAAATATTTTATGTAAACCTTCAAATCATACCATTAACAATTTTCGAATCCGAATGAAGTCATTAATAGTCTTGATGGAGAAATTCTTCACAAAACTACCTTGAAATGTATGAAAATGGAGTTTTATTGCCTGTGCCAATACTGTAGTATCTGCAACTCGACGGTTCCAAAAAAGATATATTTTTAATAATTTATTTTTGTTCTCAATAGCTATCGCATTGTGAGGAAAAAGTCCGTGTAAGTATTTTTGATAAAAGAATCGAATCTCCAGTTTTTAATTTTCTCACATTGATTTTTGAAAGGTTTACATTTTAGCTGTGAATTGCCCCAGACATTCCTCAAGTATTTTGAGTTTGATAGATTAAACACTTTTATTGTTTATTACACTTGAAGATCTGTGCCCGGATTGAATTACTTTCATGTTATTTGAATTTAATTTAGTGAGATACAGTAAATCTTTGGTTAAGCTTCGATAAATGCATTTGATTTTACAATCAAAAGGAATAAATAAAATTCTATTTTGAGAATGTAAAATGCAATTGAAATTGTTTCGCAGGATGTATTTTTCCATCCTCCCTAACCCTTCTAGACATCTTTTTGATATCGTAGATACGCATCAAACTGATGAAACAATCTTATTTGTTGTAAACATTGTTAATCCCGTTTGTTTTACTCGCTCGGTTTTATTGACGTACAGCTATCATTTCTTTTTATCAATAAATAATGTTAATAATTCATTACTGTCTTTATAAGTATTCTAGTTTTAGCAGTGGTTTTTTTTTTACATTGCTTATCAACTTTATTTTATTTGATTCAAATTCAGAAATTTCATGTGCGATTGTGTATTTTGCAGAACTGCGTTACGTGCAAAGTACTCAAAACTGGCAGCGATGGGAGCATTGAAGAACAGCCAATTCATAGCTCATTCTGTGGATCACCGCCCCAGATCACTCCTCGTCTCTGGATACGAAGCGGACGAACAAGATCAAGTTCTCGTGCATCTCGCGGTGAGTCTCGGTTCAATATTTATATCGCCGAATGCCGCACTCACGGATGCTTGAGATTAGCATATTAAATGCCACCAATAATTTACAATTTTACGCAAAAAACATGCGCTTACATTGTTAGCTATAATTTTAAAATATCAAAATTATTTTTACATTTCTTTAACCCTTCCCTTACTATGCAAAAAATGCACAAGCTCCTGAGCTGTGTAGTCGTTACACATCAGGCAAACGGGAGTGAATCATGACAATTATATAACACTACTACAGCAGTACTACATATAATTATCATGATTCACTCCCGTTTGCCTGATTTGTAACGAATACACAGTTCAGGAGCTTGTGCTTTTTTTTGCATAGTAAAGGAAGGGTTAATTACAGTACTTGCAGTACATATCAAAGTCAATTTAGCCTCTTAAGTATATGTTCAAAGTTTGTTGGGTAATTGAGTTTTTATATGAATATATACAATTTTAGTAATTTAATCTATTTTATTAGAAAAATCAAGAAAAAAGTTGTTCAAAATTAAAGAAAAAAACACTTGAATTTTAACAAAGAGAAATACAGTTTAGATTATTCATCTTTTTATTTAAATTCCTATCGTCATTACAAATCAAATTGTCAAATAAATCGGTTTTTATCTTTGATTCAGAAGTTGGGATCACGGTCGTAAAGCTGTCCATTTAATAAGTGAATAATGAATACTTTTTTTTTAGCAATTTGGTGAGATTGTTGAAAAAGTGGTGGACCGTAGCACTCCTTCAGTGTGGGTGCAATACCGTCTGAGGAATCAGGGAGAACTAGCTGTGCTGAAGGGTAAACAGTTCAACGACAGGACATTGAGCGTAAGCATCATAATTATACATTGTTACTGTATTTACAATAATTATTAGTTATCATTTTCAAAAAAAAAATCACCAAAAATTACAATTCAGTGTTAATATTATGTATATGATTATTTTCTCGCACAACCGAGACACTTTAATATGTTATTGACTCGTTTTCTTACTATAGGTGACCTGGTCTCAGCAACCCATGGCTCTTCGACAGCCGATCACCCCGGCTGCCATTCAGCCCGCTGAGATTCCTGTTGAGCCGGCATCCGAACCGGTGTCGTCGGCTTCAACGTCGGTGGCTGTTTCCAAAGATTCGGGTGATGCGAGCGAGAATGCCAGTAAACCGTCTAAGCTGCAGACAGCTGACAACACCACCAATAATGTAACCGACGACATTGTTAAAGCCGCAAATGTGGAGAAAAATATCCCTAAAGTCCAACACGCGCTGAGCATGGATGATCAAGATTTCGAGGTGAGAATTTTATTATTAATAATTTGAATGTTCAAATTTTCCTTCACTTAGTTTGAAAAAAGGGATAAATAGAAGGTATGGAAAAAAGGATTGACAGAAATGATTCAAATTTGCCTCATTCTAATATTTATTTTCTCCTTCAGGGCGGATTGGACATCTCGGAAGACATCCTTTTAAACGACGACGAAGAGGACGATGAAGAGAACGAAGACAGGTCCTGGAGACGTTGACCGACGCTTTCCTCGTGCAGCAGCCGTACAGCATCATCCGCTGCATAACGCTTCGCTCGTATCTCAATCGAGAGTGTGCTGAAACGCTTATTGAACATTGGAAACTTCACTATATATATATATCTAAGCCATTAATAAAACATAACACATTATTGATAATTAAATATTGTTAATATTTATTTATACATAGTAATTTTTAATTGTTTATTTACTTACGGCTACATTTTTAACAGTCATTAGAAACTACTAAAAGCACGTTTTTTTAGTTATCTATCACGGTTCATGGGTGAATTTTAAATGCGTTAGGTTCTATCACATGATCCGTCGCGGTGTGTTTATTTGTATAATTGGTAAATCTCACTTATTACATAATGACAACCGTGTTATACGTGTACTCGTTGGGGACTCGATCTTTTTAATTTCGTCAGTTTAGTTTGATGTACTATCAAATAAACCGTAATGTGTAGGTATTTCATTAGACAGCGAGTATTTACGTCATCTAATAATATTGCTAAGTAATCATTTTGCATCTTAACAGTGATAGCATGATCGGAAGGAAGATCTACCCCATCTCAGATGAATGCTAGAGTTAGATTTGAAAGATATTTTGGCTGTTAACCAAAAAAAGTATGCGTGACATGAGCACATAAAAACATCGAATAAAGTGCTCACGAGTATTTAGTATTGATATCCGTGGCCTTTATTATCACGCTAGCTTGAAAATTTCTTTGTGAATGTTGTCGGTTTTATGTAAGCAATATGTAAAGATAGTAAGACAGGTTCGTGGTAGTATGTAAAAGTTGTATCACCGTAAAAAAATACGTACTAAATGCCCCCAAATTCCAAACAACCTATTGCAGGGTGAAAGCATTACTTTCATCTATTATGTTGGTCTTGGAGAACTCATTTTTATGATATACAATTATCTTAAACTGCCAACTGTGAAAGATTTTACATTACACACGAAAAACTGCATATAATGCAATTACTTATGAAGAGAATATGTTCATATAATGCGGAATAGTAGATTTTTAATGATAACACTGACTTTCTTCACATTTGTTTTTATAGTACACCAAAACCCACCTATAAATTCTAAAAGGTTTGTTATCATTCGTTATTTGTGGAACACTCACTTGTAATCTCTATTTGAGGCCATTATTTGCAATCTCGGCCCATTCCAAAATTTTTGAAATATGACCCGTGTAATTTAGTAAATACAAATACATTTTAAAAGAATTTTTAGAAAGCAGTTTCAATCTTGGCTTAAAAACATACAAAATATCATTCCAAAGTAATGTAAAATAAAAAATACTAAATAACAGGGGTTTTTGGTGTATTTGTACTTTAAAATTTTACATAATGCGTGAATTAAAAAAACAAAATTACATGCAAATAGAATGGGATTTTGTTTTGTTATCAAACTGCTCAGCGGTAACGTTTTAAAATTTTGACAACTGACAATTCCTCAGCTCTGCATATCCCTGTAGCATCGATAAAAAAGATATTCAGGCAAAAGACTGCGTTCCCGGTAATGTAACTTATTGATTGCATTCTTTCATTTTTATAAAAATGCTCCTCCAATACTGTCGTCACAAATTAAGAGATAGTTTATGGCAAAATACTTATTCTGAGCAAGGAAAGATAAACTGTGATTTCCACCATATCAAAAATATCACTTGCATTCATGATGATAAAGTCACATAAGCAATGAATGAAATTTTGTTAAAAAAGTAGTTAAATCAGTGTATGTTTTGTTGTTGTGAATATACTTTTTCACCATAAGTGACATCGCTGGAATATTTTTTTTATTGAAAGTGAATTAGTGGAAGTCTTTTTTCAAATAAGATTTTTAATGCAATGTATGGTATTTAAAGTCTCGCTGTCAATATAAAACGGAGACGAGCAGTTGACAGGTTATGACAGTATGTGATAGATACGAAAGGGTTAAAAGCGATTCGCAAAAGTCTGTTTACATGAATGAATATTGATTTTTAGAGAATTCAGAGGATGCCTAGATCTTAGGTTTCATATGTCAATTTTTGTTGAATATTTCAGCTCGATAAATTCGAGAACAAACTCTCATACAAAAAACATCTGATTGTTTTGTTATTATTGTCGGTTAGGACGTCGACACAGCGCCGCTTAGTCAGGAGTTAGTTTTATTAAATATTGCTCATTTTACAGTATGATTCGTCTCTATCTTGTTTTATATGATGCCTTAAAAATAACATTTTCTAGAAATAATATTCAAATATTTACGAAACACCATATACACCAAAACTACACTAATAATTTCTAATTACATTAATAATAAATACATAATACATAGGTAGGAATATTTGTATTTTTATAGTTTGTATTCTCAAACAATAAGAAATTCAATTTCAGCGAATCGAGGACTTCCTATTTGAGAGTTTAATGTTTATCCATTCCCCGTGTCAATGTATTCAATTCGTTTGTCCTAATCTTCACTGATCCGGCTGCTGAATTGTTTTAGAAGCATTTTGGACCACAAAAATAAATACTTTCCCTGTTTTCTTCATTAGTAATGTGCACACTACAAGTGAAAGAAGTTTTTTTAGTCTCGTCTAATTTGAGATATTTTTAACCGTAGTCGCACAAAAAAAACAATCCATTAACCTTCTTCAAAAAGATGCAATATCAGCTTTCAGTGTTGACAAAAAAAGATTGTAGGTTATTAGTTTCACGATTGTATGAAAACATCCAGAAGCTGTCTTATCATATTTATGCGCTAACCGGGGAAAGGATTAAAGCACTCGAACATTGTCGAATAAACAGGCTAGAACAAAATACATGTATTCACTTATCGGGCCATAGTAAAAAGGTTGATAAAATATAAATATCGATATAATAGTCATTCTATACACTAGAGATATACATAATTCAATATCGAACTTCCAATGCTAATATTAAAATAGAAATTCTTAGAAACAATAATGCAATATTTAGTATATAATGTTCCGTAAAATAAATATGCCTTTATGTTTGTTGTATCCATATGAAAATATTTATACTTTAAAAATGCAGAAAATGTCAAAAAGTATCTGTAAAAACGTTTTCTGATTCTGATCTGTAGATTTGGCAGCATTTTACAATTTAACTCGCAGCGTCGATAAAGAAAAACTTACTGAAGGGATCAATCCAAAACACTTCAACTTTGCATAAGTGCACGGGTTTATTTTGAAAATATATCAATGATCAGTGAAGAATCTGGATCAGTTTCTCATCGATTTCCTTAAATGTTTCACTTTCCACAAGTGAACGGTTTTGACTTTTCATTATTAATACCTGTCGTTTCGAATAATTACGGTATTTTTTTAAATTCTGTACCAAAATTATTTAAAGTCAAACGCAAGTTTTTTCTCTGACTTCTTTTTACTGCAGATTAATATGAATATAATTAAATAGAAATGTAAATCAATTTTGATATTGTTATTTTTTAACCTAATAAATGCACACTCTTGCAATATACAGTCCATAGTGAATGCCTCCGTTGTCATACCGTCTTCTATACTTACCAGTTATAATATTAAACAATAATTTTTACCAATAAAGTAAATAAGTTCACAGTCGAAATGACTTAAGCGTGCTTTCTACATATATATATCGTGATCAGGATGACATCTGGACTTAGAAATAAAACGATTTATAAATGTGTGACAGCACAAGTCTGTTGAGCGCTTGGCTTTTTTTTTTAATATTAAAACCTCAATGAAAAATCAAACTTAAATTCACCATATTCGGTATCGTACAATTTATAATGGAAACTAACTCATAAGTGCCTAAACAATTCAATCATCTATTGATATGAGATGCTCCGTGATGTCCTAATATTCGTCACGGGTGTATTTTACTTAAAAGTACTATAATAAAAAATGACATACTATGTTCCTTGTGTGGTCTGTAAACCGTTGTCAGTAGATTTTTTTTAAGATTGCGTTACGCTGTTTATAAAATAAATCTTTAAGTACGTATACTCATTTATAGTACAAAATATATGTATAAATAGATTTACACTGAAGTGTATAATAATTAAGATAATAGCTCTTATGTTTTGGCTTTATTTTGGTAAGGTTCTGTTGATGACAAGGTCATGGAATTTATTTAAAAAACAACATACAACAGCGGGGGGGGGGGCTTAGAATTCTATATAAGACATCGCATCTTTGTAATCGTGTTTTCCAATGCGCATAAACCGATCACATCTCGAGGAAGTCTCAGTTTTTAAAACTTATTTCATCTGATGACGCTTAATTATGGGACGGCGTGAATAACTCTTCACAGATAAGAGATCTCTCAACGAAGGGTTTTGTTTAAAAGTTATTTATTTAAGATTGTTTGGGACGGCTGCCTAGCTGCATATGTTTTTAGAGTGTTTATCATTAGTGGGTTTGATTTTCCCTCAGTTTGTGTTTTTAATAATAGGCTTTTCACAATGCAGAGTGTTCTAAAATACTAATTCTTCGCTTAATATTGTCAGTGGCTTAGAGAATCATTGCGGTGCAAGGAGCTATATATTAATTTTACACTACACATGATGAATTAAATATTCGCTATAGGAGATTTCCCCAATGAGTAAATTAATTTGAATTGAGGGTACACAGTGAAAGATGTGTAATAGGTTCAAACGCGGATTGGAACTCGACTTGTTAAAAAACGAGTTTTTTTTAATAGTTTTTATCGATACCAAAACTGATGCAGACTGGAAACTAACTTGCTAAATACGTTTTAGGGCATTCTGTATTGTTTGCAACAAACACATATTTGTTAATCCGATGCTTGTACATTTTTATTTGATTCTTTGAAATCAATAGTTTAGTTTTTTTTTATTATTAATTCATATTCAATTGTTATATAAAATAAGGTTTAGTTGGTGTAATATTACAAACATAATTTGATTGTTATGTAGCATTATTCAAAATGTCATTATATTATAATCATACTTACTTATAATATTATATAATTGCATTGTAAATTTGAGATAGCCTCTATGTAAAGTAGCCATTTAAAATAATTTGTAATTTGTAGCTAATCTTGTTGGAAAAAAAAAAATTGAAAGAGCCGCAAGGCGCTTCCATACTATTTTTGACAAAAGAAAAAAGAATTGAATTATATATATTAAAAAAAATAATACAGGCGGTCCCGGAGTTGCCCGATTACAAAAAAAAAAATGAGAATTTTTATTGGAAAAAAATAAATCCTACATCAAAATGAAACATTCTCAAAAGTTTTTTTTCAAATTCGTTCTCTTTTTGTTTTCTTCTATTCCATTTTCTTATTTTTTTTGAAATGCGAAGAAAAAAAAAATATTAAGAGGTGACTAAAAAAAAATTTACGGGGCCGCCAAGCTTATTAAAAAAAAAAAATATTCCCATCAGATGATTTTTAAATCGTTGGTCGTATAAAATGTCTTTCTCAAGACAAGTGGAATCCGGACTGGTGAACATCACAAACGGGCTGGATATGTATAGCAGGTTTCTTTTTGGGATACTACGTCAACCTATTTGGACTTCTCTGAGAATGTTTTTCTTGATCGACTCGGACTCCACCGGTCACTCTTTGAAAGACTTCAAGAAACTACACTCAAAATATTTAGGTAAGCCCAGATATCGAAGAGCCATGGAAAATACAGTCGCATTACAATACTCAAGCAGTAGCTAACTCCTTGTCCTTTTCATGCCAAAGATTTCACAATTAAAATAAGTAAATCAAAAATTTACAGTGTAGACAGCATCCAGAAAAGATTATGTTTTTCCATATTGTGTGGTGAATAGCTGTGTTTGACAATTCAAGTCTGGTTGACGTGCTGTACACACATCAAAAACCACTCCCAGGGACAATTCTTAAAACAAATCCCTGTTTTATCTTCCAATTATAAGAGCAATAGTTAGCCAATTCCGTCCAAATAACTTGATAACTATAAAGAATAGATTCAAATTTGAGTTGTGATATTTTTTTATTATATTTGATTTGATTCGAAAAAGTTATGAACTGATTAATTGAAGGATTGGTTTAAGCGCTAATTGAGTCGGCGGCCAGAGCCTGGTTATGGTATTGGAATAAACAGTGATGACAGCTAGCTAATTCTTTGAAGGCAAAATTTAGCAACATATTAAAATGTGTTAGATTGCAATATTTCCATAGTTATGAGGAATATTTGCTGATGTAATGTTAGAATATCTTTTAACAAGTTCACGGTTGTTTATTCAATTTAACCAAAAGTTAATGGAGAATTAGATCTACTCTATGTTAGAATAAAAACTGCTATCATTTTTTTTGATAAATAGAGATGTGGTGCTGTAAGTCTACAAGTTTAAAGCATTATTAACTTCCAATGGGCAATATGTTGCAATCTAAATCAGTGTAAAATTTAATTTTATAACTTGGTTATTCTACAGGTTGTGTAAAACATTGTGAT
The DNA here is from genome assembly GCA_030503985.1 of Himalopsyche tibetana. NCBI lineage: Eukaryota > Metazoa > Arthropoda > Insecta > Trichoptera > Rhyacophilidae > Himalopsyche > Himalopsyche tibetana. The sequence continues at coordinate 23,731,309 of JAPJYX010000010.1, read as the reverse complement.
GTGTGTTTCGCCTCTTCTGACAGAATTAAAATTGATTTTGATTCTTAACATATTAATTACAAAATAGAGGTTGAGGTTTGTATCTTTCTATTGAATGCAGTAAAGGGGTAAGATGCAAAAACACTAATGGTACTAATTGCAAATTATTTCGTTATGTTCGGAAGGTAAATCTCAAAGGAAATAATTTTAACAATGGTGTGCATTTAAAATGTTATTTACTAGTGATTCATTTTTGTTAGTGACTTTATTAATGTTCAAGAACTCTTTCTACAATTAACATATAGCATGGCGCCGTACGCGACTGATGAATGTTTACTATAAAAATGAACTAGTGTGGTCTCGTTATCACGCTGCATGTAGCGTCTAGATGCCTAGACACCCAGTGTCAGGTAATGCGGTGCCATGCCAACAGTGTTTATTGTATACCGAGACCTATGCCGTTCAAGCCTTTATTATTTTTTGTATTAAAATTGCGATTATCTTTGGCAACAATCAATTTGAATTTAGGTTTTGTTCAAATTAATATAAAATAGTAAAATTATTAATACTAACACATACCTGTGTGGTCGAGTGGTCAACGTCGTTGGCTACCGCTACGGAGGTCCCGGGTTCGAATCCCAGTACGGGCAGTTTTATAGATTGATTTTTCAATCTATTCATGAATTTCTGTTCAAAGGCATGGATGTATATGGTGTCTTGAATTCCCCCTCCCACCCATCCTATCCTACGAACGGGGGGGACCAAGAGCAATTAGCTAACCACTAGTCCTGTCCTAGCCCTTTCCTTCTATTTCTACTCTCTTTGGAAAAAGAGAGGTTGAGTAACTGAGTAACAAGCAGTTCTCGTAGAAACACTTCTGTTGAGATAAACTCTGTTAGGAGTCCATATGCTCCACATTTGGAGCGGACATGGTAAAAAAAAAAAAATCATAAAGAATTTTTTTACTAGGAAAAGTAAAGTAAAAAGTTTGCATACGACAAATTCCTGCAGCGCTTATTACTGGGTGCATACACTTATTTTGGGCTTTCTGATCTGCTCTCAGTTGTATCTTCCAAACAGCTCTTCTATTCAAAATTGTTATTCTTGTGTGCCAGAGAAGGGTTTTAAGTTTTAACCCACTAGCACGCCAAAGACTTGCCGGTACGTCGAACGCTTATTGACTCCACCGAGCGATGCGCTTGTGCGTCGTGATGTTTTCTCGTAAAAAATAAATATTTCAATATCAAAAAATTATTGTGCTAGTGGCATTTATCAATTAACCCAATAATATCTAAGTTTATCCATATTATCATTAAAGAAATTAAACAGATGTTGCAAGGGGTACCTACCTAGACAACCTAGTGCTGGCAGGTAAGTGGTTAAAAATAAATTAAATGAGTTAAATATACCAAAATAACTGCAATGTATACATGCATAAAAAAAGTTGACGAATCAACACCGTCTTTTATCACTTTTTTTAATGTTCTCACAAATGTAAATCTTGTTTTGATTCTCCTGTAAAGTGCTGACTTTAAAGTTAATGCCCTTTTCCTTTCCCGCGTGGATATGTCCTATGCCAAAAATGATTGCCATGTCTTGGTGATAGATAATTGAAGGAATAGAGAAGATTAATTTTAGCTTTTGCCGGATGCGTGTGACTATTTTTGGACAACGAACGCACTGGGAATAAAACATAGTTGTAAAAACCGCTTAATAGAAGACAGCTTAACACCTTGTTATCAGGATTTTAGGAAAAGTAAAGATTCGGTAGACTTCGGCTCACTTGATATCATATTTCATTTCTAGCAAGAATTAAAGCTATTGGCCAAATATATTACACCTATATTTAAGTTTTTGTCTATTGTTATTATTGTTACTGAAAACTATTTCAGTTTAAAATCATGTTTTGTGCTGTAATTTATTCTTTCTTTCCCAATACGGAAGATATTCAAGTTCATTTGCTTAATGTCTAGAGCAGTGGAGGGTAACGTGCAGCCTTTGGCTACTCTGATGAGGCCTTTCGACTTGATTAAAATATTCACTTTGATCAAAAAATTATACACCAGCGTTTGGAAAAAGAGCATAATCAACCCATTTTATGTTACAGTCGAAAAAAAAGGGGGGGGGGGTGTCAATGTTTTTATTACTGCGGCCTTATGTTGAATCAGATAAGTGAATGTGGCCTTTAGAAATGAAAAAGTTCCCCATCCCTGGTCTAGAGTGAGGATAAAAAGATGGACATTAGGGAAAGAACTATCAAATCCTATTATAACTGGCAACGCACCCTTTTTTCAGGATATGATAATGGTGAAACATCACAGATATCCATGTTGCTGGATACGAATCTACAAAATTGATTTAATGCTCTAAGTACGATATTGTCTATTTGTGTGACAAAACAGCCCCTTAGGGTCAATGAATTTAACTCCATTTTTGACACTTTAGTTACATATGGCACTGGTTATAAAAATATGACCAAATTTTGCTGTCAGGTGATAATGAATATAAAAAAAGAATCTGTCACTTTATTAAAGATTATAAATAGAACAATGAAATAATTTATTAATCTTCAAAAATATTTTATATAAATGTGTTATCATTAGTCGGAAACATGTTAAACCACAATCACAGAAATTGCAAATATAAGCTGATATCATAAATCTAGACGTCAACGCACTAAGGTTCGGACACATTTATCACAACACGATTTCATTTCATTGCTAAATGATTATTGTAAGCAAACTACAGAGAATATTTTGCTTTATGTTACAGGAATTGAAATACATGGTTAACCAATTAGTGACAATAATAACAATAAATCCCTTAACATGTTAAAGTAGATTCCCCAAATAACAAGGGGCAATATATTTATTAACACCACTTTTTAACTTTAACCCTTTGAATGCCGGACGATTTTGCTATGCATATGCTAAAATTGCCAAGCATTTTTTATAGAAAAAAACTTTTACAATTTTTCAAAAAAAGTATTAAAAAGCATTTTTTTAGGAACTTAAAAAATACTTGTATTCTCTACGATCTATGGAAATAATATTCGGATATATTATCTGCATTTTACAAACATATAAAACAGTAAAAAATATTAATGTTGATTAAAGAAATTTAAAACATAAAACTAAGTTCCCCTTAAAAAAACAGTTTAAAACATATTCATTTCGAAACACTTTTTATGTCATTATGTAGTAAAATTTATTAGTAGTCATTGAATGAAAAAAAAATGGATATATTTTATTATTTTACAAAGCACCAAATTTTTTCGCACATTTGCACGGAAGTGAAAAAAGTGAGTTTTTCTATAATGTCATGTTACATTGCGAAAAGATCGATATGGGGCAATGGGATAAATTGATATGCCGGGCTGAAAAATCGGCCCGGCGCATTTTACACATCTGTTAAATAACTCGCATAATACAAATAAAAATTGAATAGGTATAAATTTGGTATCTGAAGGCCCGACGCATTTTTCGTATAGGTAGGGAGGGTCGATTTTTCGGCCCTCCGGCATTAAAAGGGTTAATAGAGTGATCGCCTCTCTGGTAAAACTGAGTAGTCAATAATGTTGGCAATCAACAAAACCGGCCCCGAACTTAATAAAAAAATTATAAACAACATTGTTGACACTACTTCTGATTTATTGGCATGGACCGATTAAGATTGAAACGATTTGGAATACAGATGGACTAAGATACACTGACACAACTAAATTAGTGTAAATGTTTCACAGGAATTGGCAGAGATCACCGATAGCGTATAACATTGCAATACACGATTGCTCACTTGGATGCCAACAGTATCCACCAAAATGTTTGTGTCGATATTGTGTAAAACTGTATTAAGTAATTATACCTACTCATTATCTCATGTATGGATATTTTATCCTGATAATTGAACAGGTCCTAATTAACAATTGGGCCCATTAGAGGTGAAGAGAGCCAAGTGATATTTTAGAAAAGAATAAGTTAGATGCGTTGTAATATTTTACACATGTTAAAAGTATCGTAAAAGTGAACCTCAGTTAATACACATGGCAATAGTGTTATTTCCGTAAAATAGAAATATGCAATCCACCTAAACAGAGTCCAAGAAAAAAGATTTACTATTTTACTTGTTGCCTCTCTTCACCTCTAGAGGGCTCATTATTGTAGTACAACTCTGTTTTGATTTTTATTAATAAGTTCAAACAAATCAAAAGTTTTTTACAGAATCAATTTAATTTTTTCATAATATCAAAAGCAAAATATCGTAATATCAGTTGATAATAATTTCTTATATGTCTTTTTGTTCCACCGAATAAAGCTAATATTAGCAATTCAGTCTAATAGCTTTTCTATTACTATATAGTATTATGTAATCTATTTTGCAGATTGATTTGATCCCAGACCATAGAATGATTCACTTATGTTCCACAGATGAGAATAAGTAGCGAGATTGTGAAACCAAAAAAAATATTCAATCAATGCATTTATTCTATTTACATAAAATGAAAAACAGTTAATACAGACCTACTTACCATTTTCAGAATCGCTCCACTGGGTATGAATAAACTTAGTAAGATTCGCAGAAGTAGAATTTCAAATAATGAATAAAAGAGAGCTTGCAGTATTTAATTAAGATTTATTTATTTTTAAATCATTTCATAATGCAATTATATTTAGCACATAGAGAGCAATAATTATAGCACAAGTATTTTTATTAAAATTGAGATAATAATATATACACACAATTTAGACGAGGCCAGTATAAATAGGCCGCATTGCACTTAAATTCAATTGCACATGCAACATGATTAATCATGGTTTAATTCAACTCAGTATCTAGAGGTAAATTGTTAATATCAAAATTACATCGACAAATAACAGTTCAAATGAACCTTTAATTTACAATGTGTAAGTTAACTTTACACAACTTATTATTATAAATTAAATGTCAACCTATTGAGCCTGCATTGTTTATTGCAAATAGTGGGCACTTAAAAAAAATGACCAAATATTTGTCTATTGAATATCTAAATATGTAGAGTATTAAAACTATACTTATATAGTGAAAATATTTAAAAAACAATTCTCTCAGTGGTCTAAGAAAAAAAAAAGTACACTTAGTACACAAGTGGAATCAATAATTTGTCTCTGCTGCGACTTAACTAATTATCAACAAAATTTTCTTTGTATAGGATATATACCAAAAAAATATTGCAGAATGATTTTCGGAATTGAATACTTCAATTATTGAGTGTGTAAAAACGAGGTGTCTTTCAACAGTTATCATAGTTTAAATGGGAATACGAAAAAATGACAAATAGTGGTAAAGTAGTCAATGCTAAAATTAAAAATCCTTCTAAATGCAATATTAATTTACTGATATCTATTACCCTGCACAAATCTACTACGCTATTTTTAAATGGCAGTGTTATATGTATACTGTGAACAATGTAGAAAAACCGTCTCGTAAGTCATTAATGATTACTTTTAATGATATTGAGAGGTTGGACCGTAGATGAATAAAATAATATATACATTTTGATTGCCGGAATCAGTGAAAAAAAATGTAAATAAAGTGTGACACAACACGAACAGCTATAATAAAAACTTGGCTTTTGGGAGTTCCCTGGTTCAGCCAATATTTTTATTACATAATAGTCTTTTTTGCTTACCTTAAAGTAAATAATAATTTATAATATTAAGTCTAGACGATTAAATAAGGTTATATATATTTCTTCCGCAAGAAGTGATCGATTGGTGGGGTTTTGCTAGTTATGTTTTAGCAATGGCAATAATTTTAATTCAAATAATATATTTGTGCTGTCTATCCCGACGTCGGTGATGTCAATGAGGTTCCCCAATACGACTGCAACACGATAGAAGCTCTAAGGATTGTTTCACTCCGAAGACAATAAGATGGGATTGACATGGACCAATAGAACGACAATAAGAATAATACTGTCTAATTTCCCAATTTTTCTTTCAGCCACTCTTCGGTGAGTTCTTCAATCTCTCGAATCTCATAGCTACGAGTGAGCTCGGCTTCTCGTTGCAGAGCTAGTTTTGTACCGGCGTACATCATCTGCAGTGCCATTTGGCTGTCTCTGGGCGTGTAGAATATGAAACACATAGGGAATGATATCCTGCCATCGGCATGCTCCATTCTGTAACTAGACAGCGGTAAAGAATCTGTTAGTATTGATTGACATTTAAAATAAAAACTCAGACAAAGAAAGACGTCAAATATTAATACTATTTCTCTGCAAGTGCCAAATATTATATCCAGAGCTGCAGGGCAGTCGTCAAAAAATAAAATGACCAACTTCAACCTTAAATTAAAACATGACTCCAACTCTGAATTCTGTTAAAAGTGTCCCTAATTCTTATTTTTTGTATGCTTATTCTGTATATCATTTCGACACCCACAACAAATATATCACTTTTAGTAATTTTGCAATAGATTGAAAATTAAGTTTCTGTAGCAATGAAATAACAGTGTAAACCAGTGCTTCGTAACCTTTTTCATGCCACGGACCCCTAAATGTGAAAAAAATAATCTGCAGACCCCCGAAAATTGTTTTCATACTTTATCACAAAGAATGTTGAAAGAATGAAAATTTTCGTGGACCCCCGGGGGTCCGCGGACCCCAGGTTGGGAAGCACTGGTATAAACAATAAAAAAAATATATATCTCATTGCACAAAATGCTTAAAATGTTAAAATATAATAGATAAATTGAGTAATTTTAGCTAAGATGCTTGAAAATAACATGAGAATTTTTTTTAAAAATATATATTTCAATGTTGTCATATATGTATACCGGTTTCTATCCCTCAATAATAAAATGGTAATTTTCAAGTGAGCTAAATTCAGTATAATAGATACACTACAAGATTATATGAAAGAAATAGTGGGCCCCACTAGTATGTTCAACTGTGAGACCACTCATGCCCACCTCAAAATATATAAAAAATACAGTTATATTTTTCTGTATGCTATACATCCCCAACTCTATACTAAAACAATGCAATTTCAAGATATAATGAATACTAGTAATAATGCTGAAAATTATTAAAAAATATACAGTGACAATACTTTTAATTTGGCTGGACAAGGAACGGTGTATTTAAAATATTTGAATTATATGTTAAGGGTATTTTGATGAACTTATTTCTGGCAACAATCTAGTGCTATCTTTACGAATATTAGCACAACCACGGCATATCAGCTGTCAATATAAAATAATTAGTTTAACTGCAAAATGATAGAGATCGGCACTTAATAAGTATTGATGAATAAACTGCGATAAGCTCTTCTAGCAATCAAAATGACTCAGGTGATGAATCATTTATAATTATTCAATTAAAAAAAATAATAATTCAAGCATACCTGTATACAATGAACCGCGGCTGATGACTGGGTAGAGATTCTTGAAGATCGTCCAACGAAATATCGTTTATTTCCTCGTCAACGAAAATCAAATGCTTTTCACGGTCTACCTTTAAAATGAGCGCCGAATTTTTGTCATGTTTCCTGAATCGGAACTTTTTTAGCGCGTCTTTCACGTCGTCTTCGATATCACACACTTTCACGTTAGCCGAAGACATAATTAGGTATTATTTATTTAAAAAGTTAATCGGTCAAAAAGAACAAGATGTCTACTTCAACTGGATTTATAATTGTTCCGGCGACCAATGATGCATATAAATGATTTGTTGATGACAGTCTGAGATGACGTTTTACAGAATTGCCATATAAAAAAGTACACATTAAATACTTATTTACACGTCATGTATACTCAAACAAAAAAAATATATTTTGCCTAATCGTTTTGACTCAATGATTTCATGACGGAAGAAGCCTAAGAAATAGTGAAGGTATCGTAGTTATTTTATAAATCTTTGTGCATTTCTTATCAAAACTAAATTTGATAAACGTACGTTTTATGCATGATAGTCATTGTGCTGGCAATGAAATAGTCTGTCACTTGTCAAGTGTATGTACTAATTATTAAAAATCACTGACGTTAACCATTTTACAGGTTATTAATTTTTATACGAGAAAAAAAATTTGAACTCTAGTTCATTGAGATCTTTTCTATGTATTGAAAATTTCAGTTGTGCCATACCTATATTTCATTCGCTTATTTTTCTAGTCACAATGCAACCAAATTATCTTAGCAATGATCCCCGACGACCTGATAGACAGCAGAGGTTCAAACCACCCCCTGCTTTATCGTTACCCTCAGAAGACCTCACCACCGACTATATGAACATCTTAGGTATGGATTTTTTCAGTCAAGTGTTTCTTGTTGGAATCAAAATCAAGGAACACTAATATTAATTTGAAACTGTAAAATGTACTGGGGAAGCTTAAATGATCTAATAAAAGGGATATAATGAACAGCTTATAGTTTATGGAAATCAATAAATGCATTCACCGAAATGAATCATTGGTAAATAACATTTTAAATAGGACAGGCGGCTCACCATTGCTGCATTTATTTCCTTTGGGATTTACCCAGAGCAGGCTCGAGTACTTTTGCGCCTGTGTGCGAGGCGCCTTTGGTACCTTGAAAAACTAGATCGAAATGAGAGGATAATGCTAAAATCTTAGTGCGGCGCCTGTACGTGTCGCACTCTTTGCACACACCACTAGTTGGCCTTGGATATTCCCTACCTCATACGAGTTGTTAGTACTATTGTGTATGCCAACCCCCTTCCTTGCTTCTAATAGAAACGAAAAAAAAATCCACCTACATTTTGTAATTTTTAAGTTAAAGATAAGAATCAAAATTTAGTTTAATCGTAAATAATCCTTACAATAGTTGGTTTGAAAATGCTTCTTATATAGGCGAAATACGTATCACAATTTTTTACATAACCCGTGGAATAACTATGTTATCTTTGTATCATACCGATAAAAAATCTCCTCTATGATACACTCTAGTTACATTTATATTTGATTAGTAACAGTTAATAAAATTGAAATAGATTTTATAAAAAAGTCATCAATAGTAAGTAATTAATTAATGGTGGTAATATGACTACTTTCGATAGTAAATTTGATTAGGGATTGAATGGTGAAGGGCAGGCAAGATAAACTTTTGCTCTATCCATTTTTTTTAAATTGACCGAAATTTTCTGGAGACGAAACTAGATTTTGATCTCCGATAGGAGCATCACGGTTATTTCTATGTGATAAAAACAAAATATCTTTTTCAATTGACATAGTCGGACAATCCATGAGATATGCTCTGAATCTTGATTACTGGTACTAACCAACTAATTACTAGATATCTATTTTATTTTTTTATTTAAAATTAACATTCACAAAGCCGAATCCATCGAAGATATTTTAATGATAAACAGTTTGTTTACTTGCTGGCTGTCTCTTGTGCAGATCCCTATTGCAATGATGACATTTATGTATTATTCAATATTTTAAAAATATAATTGCATAACAATCTTAAAAAAAACATGAAAGAATTACTACTTACCACGCAGCAAAGACAATACTCCATTTTTAAGTAAAAATAGAGATAATGGTCATTGAAACAATTGTGATCAAACCATTAACCAAAACAGTGCCAAAAATTTTGTAGGAAGAGAATTTTTACTAAAATTACAGTTTATATATATTTCATGCAATGGGATTTTTTTTTTTTTTATATTAGTCTCGTTTACTGTCGGATTTATTATCTTACTCTTTGAATATTGAGGTTAATAAGACAACGAACAATCAATTCAGTCTCACCAGCATTCTGCAATTTGAATTATACGAGCTTTAATGATATTTTAGTATTTTTTGAACCATGTCCGTTCACAATGGATTCCTAATGGATCATCGTAAAAGAAATTGTTTCTACAAGAACATTTTTTTATCTAGTGTCTCAACTTCTCTTTTAGGAAAAAATAAGAATTGAAGAATGTGACAGCAAATGACCAGTGGGTAGTAGCTAATCGGTACCAATACACCCATTAAATGGTAACAAACCTGTAGACATCGTAAACAAAGTGGACCAACTTTCAAGAGTGTCGACCTTTCAGCTATAGTCATGGCTAGAGCATCCAACACGGCTTAACCAAAACTTATTTATACTTACTCACTTCTCTATAACGCTAATTTACTGCTTTGCAAAATACCGAAACTAGGTTTATTTAGCACGGTTAATCTGAGTTTACTGAAAAATCTCTTTCCCCCTTGAATACAACGAGCTTTTATTCAACTGTTTATAATTTAAATATTGTATATAACAGTATATCATAATAAAATAAAATGTAAATATTGTTCAATTGTCTTACTTCTGTGTTTTCTGATAGATTTTTTCAATCAATATTCACAATACGAAAATATTCTTAATGGCAAATAAAACAAGTGTTTTAATATAGCTCTTATTGCACCTAATACACAAATACGTTCATTATTTATTTTTTAAATGACATGGTTCATAAAAAATATTATAATCTTCTTTTTTATGTTAACCACACATTACTTCATATTTATGTAAGCAAAATGTTTTAAAACATTTATATGTGTGGTACTCAAATTGGTTTATGTTATTTAAAATAACCGAAAACCGGTTAGTATTATTGTACTGTTAATTGGATGTCCTAGGCATGGTATGTCAGTTTCAAATAAATAAGTTCTTTGTTTTTTTAAAATATATTTTTTTGTTATAGGAATGATTTTCTCAATGTGCGGCCTCATGATGAGATTAAAGTGGTGTGCTTGGACTGCGCTCTACTGTTCCTGTATTAGCTTTGCAAACTCCAGATTGTCTGACGATGCCAAGCAGGTAAATCAGAAATAAATAAACTCTAAACCACATAATTTTACTATATTGTTTGCAAGAGTGTATATTAGTAAATTAATATTCTGGACTGACAAATTTTGTTTAATTAATTGAATGTTCACGAATTATGGTTTCACTGAAATGTGGGAAATTAATTTTGTTGCCATGTTTTGTTTGTCTTCTTGTCGAACGCATTGTTTTATCAGTTTTGGGATATGAGAATCATTTAACTATTTCATGCAGACGTGTCAAACTCGTTTATCACCATCAGGACCAATTAAGTACTGCACTTAAAGCCGCTGTCCGTATTACAAAATAACTCGTATTGTATCATTCAAATAAATATCGACTGTGGAAAGAAAAAAAGACGTAACGCACACATAGCAAATTTTACAGGAGGCACAAAAAACGTGTTTTGATGATTTTGGGTCATATGCAAATTATGAAATATACACAACTTGCAAGTGCACAGAGACTTCTAAACTAAGTTTTAAATTGATAAAATCTTATACTAATTAAAGAAATTGTCTAGGAAAAACCTCTTTTTCAGTCTTTTTTTTGTTTCAATTTTCACAAGCTCATCTTTTTTCAAACTTTAAAGCTAAATTTAGATACTAATTCGGCATTTGCAGCTTACATCCCTTTAATAAAACGTGTATCAAGTTTGATACATTGTGATTATCGAAAAAAAGCTGTTTTTAAAAAACTGTGGGCTACATTCTTTTTCCTTTCCACAGTCGATATGATGATATGGACATAATGAATATAATAATTCGGCTAATTGACGTATTTTATTTTCAGATTTTGAGCTCTTTCATGCTGTCGATTTCTGCTGTCGTTATGTCATATCTTCAAAACCCTCAACCGATGATATCTCCATGGGGAGCCAGCGGCTAATTACGCCAGATTATATTCATTGCTATGTTAAATAATCAAACAAACACCATAAGAAATAAAATATTATATTTATTCTAAAAATAAATTATGATACTACACATCGTTATTTTTTTTTTCTTTATTGTGATTCAATAGTTTGTTGTAGGTTACTTAAAATATTTCACTGTGCACTATTCCTGATATTTGTATTTTATAACTACGGACTATATTCAGCACACATATCCACAAGATGGACGGCAAAAATTGTTTTAATCACAACTTGTTTAATCATATTGGATAATAATTATTGATCTTTGTTCTGTAGAGTTTGATAATTAATATGTGTAATTTTATACTACAATTGAAATAAAATATGACTGCCATATAAAATACAATATCATTGCAGAGACGTTTAGTGTTGTTATTCTTTGATGTAATTGTAAATAAAATTAAAACAACGTAATGAAATGTAAATTAGAAAATGTTTTCATAAAATTTGATACTTTGAATACCTGCATGAATCAGTTTTCAGCAATAAAGAAACTACTGTGATTAATAAAATGTTTAAAAATATATCTTTGTCGTTTTCATATATTACATCTTGTAATTATCAAAATCAATCATATTAAACCCATTTTAGAACTAGTTATTTTTAGCTGGTACATGCCGAATATACAGCAAATAACGTTATATGGATTGCAGATGTCATACTCAGATAATCACCTGTGCTGCAAAACACACACTTGGCGTGCACCTTCTCCGCAAATGTGTTATTCTTTAAGTTGTCATCATATAATCCTTCAATCCCATATTTTATTGGGTCAGGAGCGCCTTCCATAATGTCACCATACTGATGGACGTACATCAACATAAAACGTATTTGCAACAGTGCATCATATTTTAATTTAAAAAATATTTGGCATTACAGCTAATGTCAATGCGCCAAATATTTTGATGTTGAAAGATCATGAGACAAAATAAATGAGAATTTTTTGTACGTCAACTAGAGGAGAATTGACAACACAAACACCAATGTCTTAGATCTCAAATTTTAATTGTTTTTTTTTTATTTGGTATTGACCTTGCCGGGAATTGAGGCCAGACCCTCCTGGTCGGTAGAGTCGAGCTCTTACCAACTAAGACTATATTGTGAGCAGGCGATATTGTGAATACACAATAATTATCATTGAACCAGCTGTCAGAGTTTGTTTTTCAATGCACATATGATTATAAATTACAAAATATTTTTATGGTGAAAAAAAATCTAAGAACCTTCCTTTTTTTACAAATTATAGAAAATGTGAATCTTTTAAATTCATAATTATTATCGCCAAAACATTTTTAGTTTTATTGACCCTATATATAAATTACAAACAGAGAAATTATCAAAGTATCTATCAGAATAGCGGTTCTCAAAATAAGACTTCTGCCCTTTTGTTCCTGATAAAAAATGTACACAAATATATATTCAAAATGACCATATTTCCTTGATTGACGCCATATTTTTATGTACCAATAATTAAAAATATCGTAACACTGCGTCATCTACTATATCAGTTGCGTAGCTTGAAATTTGAGATCCTTATCAGTGGTGTAGTGCTAACTAAAAAAGTCTGGGAGCGCTTGAAAAATCATTGTATTACATTTACTTAAAAATTAGTATTAATCTTTAAATTTCCTAATCGTATTAAAAAAAAGTGTGTGAGCGCAGACCCCACGAGCCCCCGCCCCACTACAACAGTGGCCCTCGTGCAAACGTTGCGCAAGGATCCCCAACACAGTGCTTAACAAAGTGTGGAACGTGTAACCCCTGGGGTACGTGAAAAGTTTGGTGGGGGTTCGCGCTGCACCGAGCTTTGGCTGCGCCTGGTGCAACAAGCAGCTTATATGTTATGATTGGTATTAAAATATACGCATTTTTTTGACGATGGGTACTCGGTGTCTCGAAAATTATAGAAAGGGTACACATATATTAAAAAGTTTGGAAAACACTGCCCTACACAATTTATTATATTGATTATGTAGAAATTTGAGCCTTACTTTTCACTGGGCCCTCATACTTTTTCTCCTTAAGTTGTATTTAAGTAAAAATCGATGGAATAAAATTATCATTTATTGATGAAAACTTTGAAGCATATATGGGCAACCACCGGCCCGCCGAGCTATTTTGTCCGGCCATGATTCATCTCAGCAAAGTTTTAGAGAAAGAAATTAATAGTTTTAGGGCAGGGATGGCGAACCTTTTTGGGTCCGCGTGCCTACAATCTTCAAATATTTTTGCCCAAGCAGAAAAAAAAAATAACAAAAATATAAACTGAATTTTTAAACGATTTTCGTTTATCTTAAAAACATTTGAAAATTAATAATTCACGGACTATTTAATCATAATTTAAATTTTTGAGACTTAAAAGTAAAAAAAAAAATGAACTTGGAAATCGTTCGCGTGCCATCGAAATTCTCAAACATGCCGCCTCGGGCACGCGTGCCATAGGTTCACCATTCCCGTTCTAGTGAGTGATTAAATAATGGAGATAAGACGAGCGCTTGCAATAGCGCCACTCTACTAGTTCATGATCACCACCATATAAGAAATAGCAACGTGTTTTATTTGATTTACTATTACTTTATTTTGTTTAATATTTTGATCCGGCCCTTGACTCGGAGACAGAATGATAATTTGGCCACAGACCTAGGAAAGGTTGCCCATGCCAGCTTTAAAGTATCCTTTAAGAATCAATTATAACGCAAAATCACTGTTTGAATTGATACATTTTAAAGATAAATTGAAATTTGATTATTGATAATTAATAGACTCTGATATGAAGTAACCAAACCGCTGATTTTAATAATAATAAAAAATAACAGAGCTGTGATGGTTTTATAAGTGGTGCCTAGTGACTGCAATAGCTTCAGTCTTCAACCCTATTAACATCTCGATTAAAAAACATGAATAATTCAGAAATTATTTGATCTAAAATCTGCATACAATGAATGTCGCGTGACTCAATTTGGTAAGACGTCAAAGCGTGACGAGCTTCCTCGAAACTAATTGTAATTATGGCACGGCGAGACTTATTGAATGATCGCATCTCCAGTTTATTTGCTAAGATGACAATAATCGACCTTCATCACTGTCAGACAAAAGAACGCAGGCCGGAAATTGGATGGGGTTCTTCTTTTATGTCTGAAAAGTTCCGATTCACTTTACTTTACATATCGACTGTAGAAAGGAAAAAGAACGTAACCCACAGTTTTTTCAAAACAGGTTTTTTTCGATAATCACAATGTATCAAACTTGATACACCTTCTATCAAAAGGATGCAAGCTACAAATGCCGAATTATTATCTAAATTTACCCTCTAAGCAGTGGCAGATTAACCACTTTGGAGGCTCCAGGCGCAATACATTTTGGAGCCCCTGATTTTCGAATAACATTAAAGTGCTGCAAACCTCTTCGTAGAATAATAGTGCATATTAAAAACTGAAATTAAAATATAGTGGTTTATATAATATATGCTATCATTGAGGCCCCAAGCGCGCGCCTCTTGCGCTTATGCGGTAATCCGCCACTGCATTTAAGTTTAAAAAATATGAACTTGTAAAAAATTAAAACCAAGAAAAAAGACTGAAATAATGATTTTTCTTAGACAATTTCTTGAATTAATATTAGATTATATCAATTTAACACCACTTTAGAAGACTCCGTTCACTTCAAGGTTGTGTATAATTCATAATTTGCATATGGCCCAAAATCATCAAAATACGTTTTTTGCGCCTCCTGTAAAATTTTATATGTGTGGGTAACGTTCTTTTTCCTTCCCACAGTCGATATGTATTATGGTTTGTTATGAATCGTATCTAATGATGTAGTAACAGGTATATCGTTTGATAGCACAATGGTGTGCATTAGTTTTAAAAATAATTATCATACATCGATTGAAGAATCAATTTATAATAACAGTCCGTACTGGGATTCAAACCCGTGACCTTGTTACTGAAGCCAACGACTCTGACCACGCAGCCGGAAATATTTTGGTATTTAATAATTATAACAACGCAATCCAAAAAGAGTAAACAGCACTTTGACATTTCGAATGAAGTGTTTTCATATAAAATATATTATTGAAACTCGTTTTTACGGAATATTCAATTGAAATATTATTTATCTTATTATGCACTTAACTTTATACAAAAAAAAATCTAAAAACGAGCAAAAACATTTAAAGTGAAAATTGTGATCGCACTGAAGCTTGAAGCTCTAAAGTCTAAGTAAACAAATCAATTCACTTAACATGTTTCCTCATAGATACAGGGACGTCCCGTGGGCATATGTGAGTAGGCAGTTGTCTAGGGGCGGAAGGTTCTAAGGAGCGGCAAATGATCACTGTTTTTTTTAAAATGACTAAATGTTTTTGACACACGAATTTGGTTTAGAATAAATATTATGACCGATGGGTAAACAGTATATAGTTAAATTTATCGCAAAAATCTTCTTTAAATATGATATTTACCGATCTCAGCACCAGAGGCGGGAGATACGGGTAACCTCAAAAAAAATATATAGAAAAACAGTAAAAGTACTATTTTTAACTCTGCCTAGGGATAGCACATAGCCTAAGAACGTCACTGCATAGATATCATAAAGTTATATGTTCGTTTGAACTTCGCTTTTATTCTTCAGCAATAACATTTTCATTCTTCATATTGTATTTTTTCAATTAGATATTTTAGTTAAGTTAATTACCGGTATTGCCACCTTGCGAATCATGGCACCTGACGAAGACTCAGAAAAACCGTATACTGAGCTTCGAGAACAGATGCCTCCGGAAAGCCTCAATCCTGCCTGCCTCTTCTTTCGACCGGTGGGATTCCGGCGTCCTAGACGTCCGTCGGGTACTATCCATAGGATGTACTCGGCGGAACTGAGGGATGCTGGCATGTCATGGGAGGAAGCAAAGCTATTGGCGGGAGACAGGGAAACATGGAGGTGCCGCGTGGCGGCCATATGCTCCACATAGGGAGCGAACATGGCCAAAGAAGAATTGCCACCTATCATTTAAGTAATAAAGTAAAAGTGTGCTGTAAAACATTACTCGATAAAAATTCTTGTTCAATTTACGATAAAATAATATTGAATAAGGTGAGCTCTACGCTAACAAATACGCCCGTTGAAAGATATCTATAATAATATTTAATTTGCCAGAGATGTCACGTCATCGAAGTTTTCGCCATACATGTCGTAGTTCATCATTCGAAATGCGTAATTGTTAACAATTATTGGAAATTAACAATGAAAACCATATAAAGACCAACATATACAAGTGTGATTTACTTTTCTAAATATTTTTCCATTTCTACATACAACTCGAAGACTTTATCGGTACCGCTTAAAAAATATTTTTTTTTGCAACAGCTACAATATGAACGCTATGGTCAGATTAGGAGCCCTATACATTTAAAGATTTTAGTGCCCCTAAAGTAAATATATCTTTAGACAACTTCTAGCTATATTTATTTTTATGTAATTGCTACAAAATTGAATAGTAAAATCACAATCTAGAACATTATATAAAATTAAGTTGTTATTTAAGAAATTCCGTTCCATAGCTTATGATAATATGTATAATATGTATACTCAATTAGCGATTTACGATTTTTTCACTACATATATTTCTAGTATCCAAATAAATTTATTTTTTTAAGCGTGCTCTGATCAATCAGATCTTTGTAAAATGCTGTTAGTAATGCTGTGAGGCTCGAAAATTAAACAAAAAATAATATTTTGAACTGAAAATAAACAAATAAATAATTCTCAAAGAATTGAATAGAGGTAATCGATATATATATACATATATATATATATATATATATATATATATATATATATATATATATATATATATATATATATATATTATATAAAAGCAAAATTTTAACATTTCTTCACTGAGTAAAAGTTTAAGAATTATTACAAACGCATACTGTTTCTAACAATGGGTACACCAAAAACAAGTTATAACTGACATCAACGTAAAAAAGTGCACTTCAAAGCACCTTCATTTGAAATTGTTTGTAGGATTAATTGCGGTACCAGCTGGTTAGATGACCTCACTCACAAATGATTATATTATATTAATATTTGAGCAGGTTTAGGTATATGGTTCATTTTGAAAACCTGGTACCCCTTTTTTGGTGCCCTAAGCATGTGTTAAGTTTGTTAAATTGTTGATCCAGCCCTGATGAGAGTCATATGAATCACAGGAGGAGTGCAATATTTCACTTGTTTTAAATCGCTTCGTAAATCAATATCACCACATTATTAATAAAGCGAGTGGTCAACCTTCTTGGGTGTCGTCTTATAAAGTTTTGGTTTCCACGGGCTCGAATCCTCGCGTGAACAGTCGTAACTCGTTGAGTAGCTGTTGAATAAAATTTGGGATTTTTGTCACGTGCACGCAAAATGGTTCGTCACCACTGGTATATATATACCTATCCACTATGATGAAAAGCTATCAAATTTATATTCTTCCCACCATGGTTATTAAAATGATATATGTATTACTAAACATATGAAATAGCAATAAAGTAGTGATTCTAAGACCATTAAAACAAACGTATACTATGATATATTATTGCATTGTTTGAAGAAAAAAAAATCCCCATTAAAATCAATATATAATTGAACTTTGAATAGAGTGTAATGTTCATAGATTGAACCGTCAACAGTTATGTAGTGTGCCAGTTAAAAATATTTTTTAATAAGTATATATTTTTCTTAAATATTTGGCAATACAGCTGTTTTAAAGTTGAAAGATCGTACAAGTTTAAGTCGATCAGAATATTCATTTATTTATAATAATATGATCTAGGGTTAAAACCGGAGTAATCACTATTATTCTTAAATCGGTTGAGTACAACGTCTTTTTATAATATCTGCGGTGCCATTGCCGGGCGAATCCACTTGTTTTGAACGGTTTGAAATATTCAAAACGTGATTTCAGACCGTTCAAAACAAGTGTTATGCTCGCGAGAATAGCACGGATGGCGCATTAATACTAATGTAATGTTTTTTTTTTATTTACGTATATGTTACAGTTAAACAGTGAAATCTCGTCAATGTATACCTATATCAACTAGCAGTTTTAGTGGAAGCTTATATCATAACAATTTGCATTCATTTGTGTGTAAAATTTCACAGACGAGCGTTAGACAGTGTAGAAATAACATTAAAGCTAAGGTTAGGTGAGTTATGTTGATTAGAAAGAGGGTGAGAAAGACAACAGGTCGTTAAACTTTTTGAGGTGATGTGAAATGTTGGATGATTAAACAGCTGGTGTCTTGTTCATTAATCTTGTGAAAATTTAACTACGTTTGTGTAGTTAATGTACACATAACTCGTTAAAAAATGTATATATTGCCTTATCTTTACTTAATTTTACATTGACTTAATGCATACTTTTACTGTAACATATCGTACTCGATGTCGGGGTTGGAGAATTGACAACTCGATACTTTTTAAAATTGTTAAAATCAGAGCCAAATTTAGAAGATTTTAACGCCTTCAATAAAATTCTGCAAAACACAAATACACAGTTTAATTTTTATCTTTAATTTACGTGTGTTTTTTAAAGCTTTTTCAGGGTGTGGATAAGCGTCAACGAATACTGTTCTAAAATATAGACTATTCTTTTACTTTCTACATATTATTTTCAACAATGATTTGAAGTGATTCAAATTCTTCTTATGCATTCTGAAAGGTTTCACGCGGTATTTAAACACACCTTGTACGCTTTTAATTGTGGACTGATCTAAAGATGTTTCATAACATGAAAAAATAAAATTCTCTCAAGAATAATATTCTTTTGGAGTATGTATATTATTGACATAAATCAATATATCTACCCGACCAATTCCATGCGCACTCACTCATTAAAGCGAAGACGGAGTATCCGCGTCTTACAGTGGCGGTTCCTGACCTGAAATCTTGGGTGGGCTAGAGAAAAGCATAGCATTGTATACTATTTACGAAATTTTGGATGCTTCCACTTCATCTTATACATTAATCTACAAGCAAATTAACAAATACTACGATACTACTGCAAAGCATAAATTACTATATAATAAAATCAATGCTAATGTAAGTAAGAAATAATAAAATAATAACCTTAAATTTGTCTTTCGAAGTGAAATAACAAGTACAAAAAGCTATACAGAGCTGTCAGAGAGAGCTGTCACTTTCATACAATACATCGATTTGGTATTTGTGTATGGCCCATGGGCTAAATCATTTTAGCCCCCAATGAATGACAGAAGCCAGTAAATTTGAAACACAGTCCTGTGAGTTTGATGACGTTTTCGTACATACAAATACAAACAAAATCGAATCGTGCTAGATTGCGTTCCAGTGTAAAGAAATATTGTCTATGATTGCGGGCTTGAAAATTCTAGCCCTTGAGCCGTTTATACATAGGTGTTGCCAGACTGACGTCACGTTCCCTGTTCGCTATGAATTATTTATAGGGTTATTGTTTTTTTTATGCTGGCTCAGCTTAAAATTGTAATAAAAAACAATCGAGAATATTATTGTAGGTAGACATGGCATTGTTTTATATTGACAGAGGAAAATTTAAACAAAGATATTATATTCATTTGGGAAAGGTTAGTTACGCTTATAAATGTATTTATTTTGTTCAGCGGCCGAATTGCTGTTCATTTTTATTCAGCCATCTAAAAGTTTCGGGTGAAAAATGCAGGTCGGGCTTAGCCCACCTAGCCCAGTACCTAGAACCGCCACTGGCGTCTTATAAAAAAGACATGAACTCTTATTTTATTTGTCAATTATATTTTATACTCGTCAAAGAGGAAAATATAAAAAGCACGGCTCGCCTTATACTCGACGCTTATTCAACATAGTAATAATTTTACTGAAGTATGTTTTCGAGTTATCCTTGACATTGAATATTGAAGAGGTTTCTTTGAAAAGAAGTAGTAATAATATTTGCACCGAACGTCACATTTCCTAGATGAATCGAACATAATTTGTAGGATTTTTTCCTTATATAATTCCTTATGACTTTCAACCAGGGCTGTGGAGTCTTTAAAACATTAAACGACTGACTCCTACTCTGAACTTAACTTAACTTTTAAACTTAGAGATTTGAATACACATTATTTTAAAAAGGACCCGAAGTTGTTTGTTTTTTTTTATAGTTAAAACAGTTGGAATTAACGACTCCATCTCTGATTCTGACTCTGACACCGACTTTAAAAATACATATATATTTGATAATTATGCAGACTAATGATGCATTGCATTTGGATTGAATTGTAAACTATGTTTGCTATGGAGATCATCTTGAGGAAAAAGGACATCACAAATTAAAACATCCATGCCCACGATCTCATTTAAAAAATCTATATATGATACTGAACTGACTCCAGTGACGTAGTTAGGAATTTGGGGCCCTCATGCAAACGTCACACAAGGCTCCACACGTAATTTGTTACATTGAGTATGTAGAAATTTGGGCTCCCCCTTTCGCTGAGTCCTCGTGCATTGCATGATTCTGCTACACGAACCCAGACCCACCATATTAAAAGGGCAAGACCCTTACCAAATAGACCAGTGGTGGATTAAGCACTTTGAAGGCCTGAGGCTCAATAAATGTTGGAGAAATAAAATAATAATAATAAATATTGAAAACTGAAATTAAAATGTAAGGGTTTTTCGCAATATCTACTATCTTTGAGGCCCTAAGCGCGCGCCTCTTGCGCTTATGGGTTATCCACCACTGAACTAGACCACAAAGAGGGTTGTGCTCAAAAACATTACTGTGTGATTCAGTTAACAACTAGCTCTTTGCTAGCCCCATCATTCTTTTGTAACCATTCTATAAAAATGACAATATCTATTATCAAATTTTGGATATTCATTCCTATCAGTACGTCGTCTTCTGCCCGTGCCGTCTTCTGTATATGTGCTCGCCAAGAATTCAGCGGTGAACCAAAATGCCGCCATTGTTATAGTTTCAACAACATTTCAATGATTAAATGGCGATCAATATTCGTCACTCGTATTTGATGATTTCGATCGGAGCACTCTGTTGTTAGATGACAACACCATACAGAATGTTCACAAAGTCAAACGCGTACTTTATAATAATTTATAATTTTCTGTCTTATTCGAATGTCCAATCTCAATGTATTTTTATATTTATAATTTGTATTATTTTTGAAAGTATTATTATATATTTTACACCGAATTCGTAAAATTACTTATTACATATAATTGACAGATTATTTGCGTTATTCATGAATTCACTTTTCCCGAATTAGGCCATTTTTTGCCTATTTCATGTAATAATGAAAAATTATCAATTCGACGTTGATGTTTGATGGATTCTAATCTTACACAAGCTGCAGATAAATATGTACCGAGATATTTTTTTATGTTTGAAAAGATCATTTTTTCTGCGCTATTATTTAAATTGAAGATATTTTTCAAAAACGTTTTTAGTAAAAAGACAATACTTGGTTACTGGATCGTCAAATCGAACTAGATCCTGGGATTGGACGCCTTAATAATCATCTATATTGAATGTTTATCTTAAAAAAGCAATTATACATGCAATGCAACTAGGGTATCCAATCTCGAAGCCTTTTTCCAATCCCGGGATTGATTTATTTTGAATCCCGGGATTGAGATTATCTCACCGAGGAATTTGAAATCCTCAATTTGCTATACTTTTTCCCGGAATCTCACGGAAACTCGTTTTTTTTTTTTTAGCTCACCGAGGAATTTGAAATCTCCGATTTGGTATACCAATATTCAATTTGCCAATTTCGTGTAAATTTCGAGAATTTGCTCAAAAATTCTTAATCCCGAAATCCCGGGATCGCGGCCATCTCAATCCCGGAATTTCGGGATCAGAAAATTGAACGGGATTCCGGGATTGGGTGCCCTAAATGCAACGTCAACAAAAATGAAAAAAAAAAACTTTTTTTTTAAATTGAAATTTGTACCATAATGAAAATATATAAAATTTAATGTTCCAATCGATTAATTCACCACCAATTCGAAATCACTATCGTATCGTTGATTTAAAAATAGCTCAAGTAATAGACAGTGGAAAATTAAAAACTATTAAAAAATCGATGGATACTTAATTTTAAATCGTAATTTATGTGGGTAACTTAGTTTCGTGTATTTACAAAGGTATCATTTTATATCAAATTAATTGTAGCCACCGTGTTTTATATATGCTGTTCGAAGGATGTGCCTGGAATTTCAATCGATCAGAAAAAGAGAAATTCGATTTATTGCATCATTATCATTTGGCATGGATCCTATTTGAATAGAATCCGCCGCGTTCGGAAAACCTCACGGATTTTCTGATCATCATTGATCTTTAAAATAATGAAAATTGAATAAAATATTATTGAAAGACAATGCGTTTGGAATAGAGATGTTATGGTGGCGTCCACTTCAATCTTGGGAGTGCCGTGGACGGTGCATTGAACGGATCTGCATAATTTACGAAATCAATTTAGATAGCTTTACGTCGTCGTCTTCTTTATGCATCGAATAACTTTGAGAATACTTTATAGCTTCTGTAACTATATCACGCTTAGGGACTACAATGTCGATATTACCGAAACAGGTATCCCTGTATTCATGATGTTCTACCGAAGTACCAGTTTTAAAACATAAAATAATACCGAATACTTGAATGTATAGAAAAATTAGAAACCATCAGATATTTTAATACAGTTGTTCGCTAACAGTCGGAATATTTTAAATCTGCTAAGAGTTGTATCGATATTGGGCGGCTCTGTATTCTTAAAAATGCTGAAAGAGGAGAATGACGCGAATAAGGCTGGGAACCCCTAAGTGAATTATGTTTATTTTTATCATTTATATACCACAAGTATTTTTATCACACTTTTCAGTCGAAAAGTGATGTCACCACTCAGGCGATAGTGTTGATTAAAATAAAAAAATATTTGATTTCAAACGAATTCTTTTTACGTGTATATATTGTAATAAGAATTATAGTGAAACAAAACATTTTGATATTGTTTGCCTTACTGTTGTGCAGCGGGGCTTTTTACCCCGTAAGCGCATGAGGAGAGCGCTTGTTGCATCCGAATCTTAGGGGCCTGGGTCTTACCGCCCCGAATATGTTCTCTAATTTTGTTTTTAAATCACTTCTACATATTTTTATTTATGAACTAGGTGTTTTTACTACAGGTGGCTTATTTTTTTTATTTATAAAAATATTTTCTCAAAAATATTTTATTTATTTTTAAAAATGCTGCCCCCAAAAATTTGCCGCCTGGTCTGCCCTTGCGCACCTCAGATACATAACGAGAGACCCGTATCTTTAGCATCAAATTCAAAATATTTACTCTATTCATCAGCCTTCATCTGCGAGCTTAATACATACGGTAACCAAACTTTTGGACCAAAGAAACCAAATATGAGTAATACAATAGCTCAAAATATTTTCGAGCCTTTAAATATATTTTTACAAATACAAGTTAATTTAATTACAAATTTTAATCGTTTATTAATCAAGTGAAAGAGGGAAAGAAGGATAAGGCTAGAACAGGACTGTATAAAAAATATGTATTTTATCGTTATCGATTTATATATTTTTTAAATACATCATATGAATTATACACAATTCACACGCGTTACTTAAAACTAATGTGAACAATGACCTTGCATTTCTTCGGTCAATTTCTATATATTTATTCGGTGGGTAAATTGTAGTTTTTGATTTCAGGCACGATTCCAACTCATCAGTAATTTGGTCTCTCAAACTTTGGGGTTTCCCCTGTGGGCGGATTTATGACTCACGAAAAAACATCACTGGAAAAATGCATTCAGTAACTAATAATTGATAGTTTGAATTTTTGACACTTTTCTGAAACTTTTTATTTATTTTTATTTGACGAATCCAAAAAAACAGGATATAAGATGAACAATCAATATTTCCTCTTTGACTGTCTCGTCTCTCAATAGCATTGAGTACTATAAATTATACACAATTATTGCAGTTACTTACTTGGTCAAATTGTAGGATCAATATTTACGTATTTATAATTGATTTTAAAATTTAATACCAACCTGACAGTTTACAAACTAGAGGCGTAGGCGTAAAATCTGTCTTGCCAGATGGTATGGTCTTTATTTTGAATCCCCCCTGCCACTCAATTTACTCCAAAAATATTATTTTATTTACAATAGTGTTGTTTTGGCGGTATTTTGACCTGTTAGCACTATCATGAATTGAATGATTAAGTCGGAGGTAATGTTATTTTTTTTTATATTCATATTAGCTCTGTTCTTCTGCGTATTTCCGACGGTTTGCTGACTATTTGCAAACCGTCAGAAGTACGCAAAAGAACAGAGTTATTTATTGAAAAATACTCAAATAAAATTAATTGAAAAATACTAATTTTTTCATATGCAAATAACATATCATGTAATTGATATTGAAGTTTTTTTCCTGTGAGAACTGCTTATTGCTCAGTTGTTCATCCTCTATTTTTTGAAGATGCTAGAGATATAAGAATATGCTAGAACAGGACTAGTGTTTTACTAATCACTCTCGCTACGTCCCGCTGTTTGAGGATTGGATGGGAGGGAATTTTTAAGCCTTCGAACAGAAGTCGATAAATGTTGTTTGTAATGGGGACTCGACCCCATGAGATCTGTCACGGAAGCCGAAGACGTTGCCCGCAGCGCCACGGACCCGATAACTAAACCACAACTTGAAAACTGTATCGATCGTAAAATAGAACAAATGCCTTAAATTTATCTCTTTTTTTATTTGTTATGCTTTCGCAAGACATTCTTAGCTAATGACGTTTTGAAAAAGTATCTAGACTTAAACGGATATTTGCTGAACGTTAAAAGGAGAGTCTTTATGGTATTTCCTTTCGTTGATAGTTTATTACACGGTTATCAATGAAACGGCGTTTGTTAATTTTTTTTTAAACCATGTCCGCTCCCAATGTGAAGCATATGGACTCCTAATGGAGTTTATCTCAACAGAAGTGTTTCTACGAAAACTGCTTGTTATTCAGTTGCTCTACCTCTCTTTTTCCAAAGAAAGTAGGGATAGAAGGATAGGGGCTAGGACAGGATTAGTGGTAAGCTAATCGCTCTCGATACGCCCCGTTCATAGGATAGGATGGGTGAGAGTGGGGAATTTAAGACATCACATACACCCATGCCTTTGAACAAAAATTCATAAATCGATTGAAAAATCAATTTATAAAAACTGTCCGTACCGGGATTTGAACCCGGGCCCTCCGTAGCCGAAGCCAACAACGTTGACCACTCGACCACACAGGCGGCGTTAAAATTTTGTTAGTAACAAATCAATTGGAAAAGGACGCAACCCAGCATCATATCTTAGTTAAGGTCATAAAGAATATCACAACCAACAAAATTATTTTCAAAATTCTACCAATTGTTCGGATCTCATATATATGCTATAAGAAAATAAGGCACTCGCTTGGGGCTTCCGAATCTTAGGGGTCTCAAAAATAGCTTATTTAATATAACCCATATACTTTATGTTCAGATTTTTATTTGTTTTTACTTGGACTTTTCTGACGTTTTTACGTCCTCCGAAAAACAGGGCCTCCAAATATTATTAATCCGCCACTGTATATATGTATATAAATATTAAGTATATATAATACACCACTGTCATATACATTAAAGGTTTAAATTCATTCTGAATGTATTGACCGACAGTTGACTTTTGATTATTTTTAGTAAATAATAAAAAAACTATTTCCAAATTAATAATTCATCGTATTGTGCACGTATTCATTATAAGTACATAGGTGTCGAGGAAGGAAGAAAAAATGTTGACATGACTGGCAGAATATTTCTTATTGTTAAAAAAGCATAATATAGCAGATTGAAATAGTTTGTATAGATGAATAAAGATAATTGGTTATGCAATTTTGTATGTCCAAATCGGGTGAAATATTATCTCGTTAGCTTAGAATTTAGCCGTTAGTCTTTACTTGTTAGCTAAATGTCTAAATCGCCAAATGTTTATGTTTTACAAAAAATCATTGTTTGCACTAGGAAATGAAATGAAAAAGTTTCACAATCCGCCTACGCCCAGGTAAATCCAAGACGCTAAACGGGAAAAATAGCATTAAAATACACCAGATGAAAGGGAAATTAAAGCACGCCTCTACCGGCTTCAACCATTAAAAAAAATTATGAAGTAAATCAAATTTGAACCGCCCCTGTATGCTACAATGCAATAAGCCTAAAAAAGGTATTATTTGACAGTTTTTTTTTCTGTGAAATATATTTTGATAAAACATGGATGTGTGCAAGTAAATTCACTAAATATTGCAGACAGGAATATTCTCCGTCAATATGATTTTTTGAAGCTCGCCGTTATTGTACAAATACCCAAAGTGCTGACTAATTAAATAAAATTATATGATTTTGTAATGTGTATGTGATGTCGGGCAAAATTGTATTCTGATCAGCAGATTTGCCGGGCCGGCATTATTGAGTCAAGTGTAAGTATGGCGTGTTCAGTGAATCTCCGTCACAGTAGACGCAATGCAAACATCGTCAGTTCAAAGTGAAATAATTTATTGAAGTTGACATCATGCGTAGCGATTTCAATACCGGTATTTATTTTTTTTCGATACCAAAATACCATTACAGTTAGGGCTTTTCTACTAGACTATTAACAAAAGGACAGAAAATTTGGATCTTTTATTTTATGGCTTAAAGACCATATGCCCCACATCATTACCCAGCGAAAGGGTATTTTCAATATCAGGAAATTTTGTTACAAAACGATCAGTGGACGCTTTGTGTTTCCTTGAATAATATTTTCTGAAGAGTAACTCAAATAATTTCTTGTTGTGCATTATTATGTATATAAACAACATAACAAAATTGAGCATTTTCTCGCTATTTTAATTGAATTCGTAAAACTTCGAAAACTGGATAAAACCGGTTTTCAAACAATATTAACATTCAACAACCGGTTGTTTCAAAAGTCGGTTTTTGTATAAGCCCTAATTACAGTACAGTGGAACCCCGGTCTACTGTTCACGCAATCATCGTTTATTTTCCATAGTCTTATTTCACACCCATAAAAACAGTTTAAAATCTTTAAAAAATTTCGCATTAATCGTTCTCCGATTTACCGCTTTCTTTGATCTTTCATTAATATCTTGATCTTTAATAAAAAAATAACAATATTTTTTATTTTTTTTTACCATGTCCGCATATGGACTCCTAATGGAGTTTATCTCAATAGAAGTGTTTCTACGAGAACTGCTTATTACAAAATTGTTCATACTTTATTTGTTTACAAAGAGTGTAGGAATATAAGGATAGGTCTAGACCTACCTAGTCCTAGGACAGGAATAGTGGTCAGGTAATCGCTCTCGCTACTACGTAAAAAAATCTCAGATTAAATCAGTACCTAAGTGTGATTTCTGACATATCTTACATATTATCTATGGCAGCTTATTTATAACGTCTGAAAAAAGGGATTGAAGCGAAAAGAATAGTACATAGTTGATTTTGCATCAATCTTGGAAGTCTTCACTCTTGCAAACTAAGTAAGGTAAGTTAATTTTTAAGCTATTGGTATTATTTATTTTCTAGTACATTTCGTATTACTACATAATATTAATACATTATTAGTAACACTAGCTGCAAGCCCGTTGACCTCAACGGGGGGATTTTTGTTGCATTTTTTAGTAGTCAGAAAATTTACTGGCGTGAAAAATAAATTACAAACCTATTTATTGAATAAGCCAGAAATTCTGATAGTAAAAGAAATATATCTCGGGGCATATATCGACAGCCCTGCCCTGCAGTATTTAAATTTTATATTATTGAATTTTTGGAATAATTTTTAAGTTTGCTAACAACCATTTTTTGTAGTAGCAGAAATTTCGTAAATTATTAAATCTTTGGAATAATATTCAAGTTTGCTAACAATCATTTTTTACAGTAGCATAAATCGACCTCGGCGCATATATCGACATCCCTGCAGTTTTTAAATTGTAAATTATTTAATTTTTGGAATAATGTTCAAGTTTGCCAACTATCATTTTTCGTGGTATATATATTTTATTCAACTAATTTTCAAGTACGCTAACAAAAATATTTCGTAGAAGAAGAAAAAGACCCGAGGACATCAGTACGGACACATTTGTGATTATTTGTGAATATTTGTGATTATTTTATCTACTATTAATATATAGATTATTTTGCTTTTAAAAAAAATCCGCCCTTTTTTCGGTTCACCGCGAATAGCTCTGAAACTAAGCGAGCTCCTTGTTTATTATTGGAAGCCCACCGCTGGACTGAAATCTATTAGAATTATTCTAGTAACTAAAATGATATGATAAATAAACGCAAATTTAAAAAAAAGTTTTATTCAATTCTTTTCTTTATTTGATGCCTTAATCGGTGTCGTCTTTTTTATCCGACTCAACAGCCAAAAACATGCTAAAAAAACATATTTTCAATTTATCAAATTGATTTAAGATGATAAAATTTTAAATCAAAAATAATTATGTTTTGTTTGTATTTTTTTGTGATTGTTTCAAGCTCTTTGACTACTGTCTATGGAGGCATTAAGTATTCAGATACATAACAAATGCGCATTATATTATGTAGTATTTACTTCCTTCGTCTCTACAAAAGGAGTGACTTTTTTTAAAATAAATCAAAATTACATGACGTGCAAATTTTGATGTCATTAAATTTGTAGAACCTTTGTGTGCCGACATGCCATGAGTCGAATATAATAAGATTTTTTTCTTTGATTTATCAGAATAATTGTAATTATATGTAAGTATTTCAAAGACATTATATGTAATTTAACTCAAATAATATTTTTTCTATTGTAGAGCTTTTATAACGGCTGAAGCAAAAAAATATGAAATGATTTGCATCCTGATACAAAAAGATCTTGGATCAGTGTTTAGCAATCGTCATTGTGTTGGACTCGCTGAAGGTAAAAAATCCATAAACCTGGTATTAAATGAAATAAGCTGAAGGCGATTTCCAAATATTTCTGTTTAAAATCTTCAATAAAAAACATTCTTATTACATATAAGTGTATTATATTTTTTTGTTTATACGCATAACATATTTTTTATAAGTATTTTATCATTGTTTTAAATAGATTATAATTTATAAAAACACAAATAAAAATTTAGGTACATCTGTTTTCCAAATTGAAATACACATTCCGGTTGTCAAATTTAAATACACATTGCACGAATATTTTTTTAACATTAACCAACTTTAAATAGATATTACTGTTACAAAGACTCCGACTTTTCTATTGATATTTACTGTATTACTGTATTCCGCAGTGTCTGTTGCCCATCGGTAGTATAGCTTTAATAAAATATAAATAATAATCAATTTGATTGCTATGCAAATTTGCCCTGCGGGCTTAAAGTGTTTGTATTTTTCCTGGTTGTACAATAGAAAACATACAAGGCTGAATATTTATACATAATAAAAAAGAGAAAAAATGTATAAAACATAACAGTGACATTATAACTATTAGCGTACTGATAAATTTTAATACGTATTATAATATAATATTGTTGATAATTGAAAAAGCTAAAACTCTATTACGCAGTGGTGGTTCTAGGTACTGGGCTAGGTGGGCTAAGCCCGACCTGCATTTTTCACCCAAAACTTTAGATGGCTGAATAAAAATGAACAGCAATTCGGCCGCTGAACAAAATAAATACATTTATAAGCGTAACTAACCTTCCCCAAATGAATATAATATCTTTGTTTAAATTTTGCTCTATCAATATAAGACAATGGCATGTCTACCTACAATAATATTCTCGATTGTTTTTTATTACAATTTTAAGCTGAGCCGGCATAAAAAAACAATAACCCTATAAATAATTAATAGAGAACATTCAACGTGACGTCAGTCTGGCAACACCTATATACATGATATTGGTCAGGGGCTAACGCTTTCCAGCCCATAACCATAGGCAATATTTCTTTACACTGGAACGCAATCTAGCACGATTCGATTTTGTTTGTATTTGTATGTACGGAAACGTCATCAAACACACAGGACTGTATTTCAAATTTACTGGCTTCTGTCATTCATCGGGGGCTAAACTCGATTTAGTTCATGGCCCATACAAACATACCAATATCTTTGTATTTTGTGAAAGTGACAGGTATCGAATCTCAGTGACAGTTCTGTATTGCTTTTTTTACTTGTTATTTCACTTTGAAAGACACAAATTTAAGGTCACGTATTATTATTTCTTACTTACATTAGCATTGATTGTATTATATAGTAATTTATGCTTTGCAGTAGTGTCGTAGTATTTGTTAATTTGCTTGTAGATTAATGTATAAGATGAAGTGGAATCATGCAAAATTTCGTAAATAGTATACAATGCTATGCTTTTCTCTAGCCCACCCAAGATTTCAGGTCAGGAACCGCCACTGCTATTACGTGATATATACAATTGCAGCCAGGACTAAGTAATTATTTTTTTCTGCGTGGAGGATATAGTATAGTTCAGTGGTCAGAAAACTTCGGCCCGCTAGCCACTAGTGGCTATTCTGCCAATTGAGTCTGGCTCTTCCACAAAATACCACATACATACTGTGCGACTAAAACTTCGTATCCCTGCCACAGAAGTCACTTTTCGGTCTTAAAATTTAGAGTTAAAAGGGGCTATCTCAGCGAACGTACCTCAATCAGATTGAGGACATTTTAAGCAAACGTCAGCTTAGGAGTACACAGTGGCGGATTAATCACATGGTAGGCCTCAGGCGCAATGAAATTTGGAGGCCCTGTTTTTCGGATAACATGTAAAGGTCAGAAAATTTCAAGTGGAATAATAGAAATCTGAACAAAAACTACATGGGTTATATTATATAAGTAATTTTTGAGGCCTTAAGATTCAGAGGCTCTAAGCGCGCGCCTCATTTGCTTATAGGATAATCTGCCACCGGGAGCACATACTCTAATCAAGTTTATAACAATTTACTTACCAATTTAAACTAGTTTTTAAAAATTTGGCTTTCAAAATTAATTTCAATCGTTTTTCGGTTGATATTTAGCTCAGTTGACTAATGAGTTTTCCGACCACTGGTATAGTCCAAAAGATTGTCTCCCTTTGGTAAGTCAGTCACCCTATATTCCCGTTGAAAGAGGGTTATGGTCAGTGCCGGCGCAAGGTTATTTGGCTCCCTAGGCAACGGTTATTGGTGCGTCCCCTTTTTAAGAAATCGTCCCATTTTTTTCTAATTAATGGAAAAAAAAATTCGAGATTATTAGAAATATTTTTTTATATACCCATGTCAGCTTTCAATGTGAAGAATCTGGCCTCCTAACGAGGTATTTCTTATTATTACGTTATATAATACTTCATTTAAGCGCCCCTTAATAGTTTTCGCCCTAGGCGATTGCCTATTTTGCCTGTATGGTGGCTGCCCTGCCCTGGTTACAGTAGAGTTATTGGTTTAAAAAACTTCCAAAAAAAATCATAGAACTTGAACAGTGGTTTCCAACCTTTATGTTACTACGCCTCCCTTGAAGAAAAAAATATCTTCGCTCCTCCCCATCTTTTTTTTTACCATGTCCGCTCCCAATGTGAGGTATATGGACTCTCAATGGAGTTTATCTCAAAAGATGTGTTTCTACGAGAACTGCTTGTTACTCAGTTGCTCAACCTCACTTTTTCCAAAGAGAATAGGAATAGAAGGACAGGGCTAGGACAGGACTAGTGGTTAGCTAATCGATACGCCCCGTTCATAGGATAGGATGGGTGGGAGGGGTGAATTCAAGACATCATATACATCCATGCCTTTGAACAGAAATTCATAAATCGATTGAAAAATCAATTTATAAAACTGTCCGTACCGGGATTTGAACCCGTGCCTTCCGTAACCGAAGCCAAAAACGTTGACCACTCGACCACACAGGCGGCTATTATTATCCTTTAATTTATATAGTAATAAATACAAATCTTAAAGGGTAAATATTTTTTTTGGACGGTTAGCGCCTCCCTTTGCAATAGTCCACGCCTTCCCAGGGAGGCGCGTCTCCCAGGTTGGAAATCGCTGAACTTGAAAACAAATCTATGTAAATTCGATTGAAATATCAGAATTTTAAAGCGTCTGTTTATACGCCTAAAGAAGACCTGTAGTTGAATGGTGAACGAGAGTCCTACAACGTTCACTATTCACCTACAGGTATAATTATCGCTTGTTTAATCTATCAGTTCTCTTGTAATACACATATTAACTTTAGCTATCATATAGCGATTCGAATAAATTCTTTTTCCTTCCGGACGAATGCTCGCGACCTTAACCACACCAAGAGTTCAACATGTATATTCTATAAGTACCATTTTTTGTAGTGTTAAAATAATATAAACAATATTTGAAAACTTGAATTTTTTGACGAAAGCATAATCAGGATGTGTTATTGACTACTAAGAATATGAATTCCACTATCGACTTGATTATTCTGAGAGACACTTGAGTGATGAGTGATGACTTTACTACCTATAAATATTTTTTTTTATGCGGAGTGATTGACACACACTGTGTTACTTCGATATCATGAATGAGCGTATGTTGCTGATGACTATCAGGAGAATTGTGGATATGCGTAGTACTTTTTATTGAAGACCAAAACCAGCTTTGATTTTATCTGTAGTACATATTTACAGTTTTCTTTAAATACTGACTTAAATAGTATATAACTTTACTATTTGAAAAAAAAACAGCAGAGTTTAGTGTTTAACTATTGAACCATAAATCAACAATTACAGATGTGACGATAAAAAAATCCATCTATGTCACATTATGTTTAATTATAATAATAATTAAACAATTTATTGCAGCTATAAACAATAAATTGTCGTTAAATGAGAAAAGTTTCAATTTTACTTGGAAAACCTATTCGGAAATCATTGCGGAAAATCCGGCATTAACGAAGTGGGGATTTTTTTTTCTTGTGAGAAGTAATGGATGAATGGATGGGATAAGTAGATTTTCAGTAAAAACTAATACATTTTAATAGTTTGAACACCAATCAAGTAGTAGGATATTAAACATTGTATGTACATCCAGTCCTCTTTCTACACGATTATGCGATTTACTCAATGTTAAGCGAAACATCAAAACGTTTTGAACCGAAAGTGACAACATCGAATAACTACCATATCGACTGTGGAAAGGAAAAAGGACGTAACCCACACATATCAAATTTTACAGGAGGCGCTAAAAACGTGTTTTGATGATTTTGTGACATATGAAAATTATGAATTATACACAACCTTGACGTGCACGGAGACTTCTAAACTGGTGTTTAATTGACATAATCTAATATTAATTAAAGAAATTGTCTAGGAAAAACCTTTATTTCAGTCTTTTTTCTTGGTTTTAATTTTTGACAAGGTCTTTCTTTCAAAGTTAAGTTTAGATACTAATTTCGGCATTTGCAGCTTGCATCCTTTTGATAGAACGTGTATCAAGTTTGATACATTGTGATTATTGAAAAAAACCTGTTTTGAAGAAACTGTGGGTTAAGTCCTTTTTCCTTTCCAAAGTCGATATGAATTGCGAATACAATAATGCAAGTATACGTACGTATGTATCTGTTTTCCATTATATTCATATATTGAATATTTTTAAAATGATTAACATGTAAAATGAAAAAAATGCACGAATTTGAAGAGCAAATTTTATTTTTTATACATTTTTGATTCCTTTACCGATATTTTGGAACCAATTTATCGAATAATATGAAAGCAAAGTTTTTATACGCGTCGATTTTTGAAACCAATGTATCTCGTAAAAAAGATTGGGTGTATTGTAAAAATTGTTCCTCAGCATTTATTATTTTATTTTTTAAGCGGGAACCAAAAAATATTCCTATTGTGGAGAATTGTAATGAGGAGAGGTGGAGAATTATTAAAATTGATTTTTATTATCAAAAAATCATAAAAACTGAATGGGAAGCCCCACTTATTTCTAAAAATAGATATCGATGAACTTACTCGGTTGATAATCTTTTTACTAACTATTATGCAATCAAAACTTATTTTATACAACGTATAAGATTTTTAAGCAACTGTCACATTCAAAAAAATAATTGACCATTCAGTTTTTTTTATAAATGACAGGTTGAATTGATCATTCTTTGGCATCGCAGCTACACTTAGTATAAAAAAAAATATAACGTCAGCAGAAAAGTTTGTCTAGACTAGACTGCCTGTGGGTAAATCTTTATTTACAATCAATCGATTTCTTTTATCTGAAGAACCCGTATTTCATTGAATGCACTTGATTATTTAGACACTAATTCGCATCTATTTATTTTATTCAGAAATAAATTGACCCTGAAATATATTCTGCCTATTGGAATCATTGTCAACAAGACGTAATATTTTATCTGACACCGTCACGTGCTGCAAAAGCTTCGGGATAATCTTGCTAGACCTTGTCAGTGTCTTAGAAAGGGACATGGATTAGAATTTTTTTTTTAAATAAAAAGTTTGACAAAAAGTGAGTTCCAGCACCTTTTTTTTTAAAAAAAAAAGTGGTTTTAGGTAAAAAAATATCAATGTTTCTATTTTCATGATTTTCTGACATATCGTCGATGCATATCAAATATGGTCTATGTGACGAAAGTGCATTCCGAGATAATCGATTAAAAATTGTTTAAAAAAATAGCGAAACGGAAAATAACACTTCTATCAAATTTTTCCCATTGATAGAAGTGTTATTTTCCGTTTCGTTATTTTTTTAAATAGTTTTTATCGATTATCTCGGAATGCACTTTCGTAACATATACCATATTTGATATGCGTCGACGATATACTGATTTAATACTCTTGAAAAAAACACGTCGATCCACTTTTCTAAAAGGTAGGAAGGAGTAATGGATCTGATTGAATCTACATAAAGTTTTTTTTTCAATAACTACTTACTATTCTACAGGGGTTGGGAGAGCTTATCCTTTTTTTACATATGATATCAAATCGTCCAAGGGTGGGGTGGAGGGGGCTCAAAGGGGCTCGCGCAGGCCCCTTGTTGAATTTTACTAAGGCCGGCGAGCCCCTTGTTAACCCAAGAGAAAATAATATTCTCTGATCAAATTAGTATATGACTGTAAATTCTAATTTATATATATTATCTGCGACAGCTTCAATATACACAATATTACATTTGAGCTACATATTTACATTAATAGATTAACGGTAAATTACTTCATTTAGGCGCCTTTTAATGATTGCTTATTTCACCTGTATGGTGGCGCCGGCCCTGCAAAACAGTAAAATTGAATTATAATTAGATTAAATGTTTCCATGTAAAATACGTTATCACGGGAAAAAGCAAAATGCTCGCATGTCAACATTTATGTCGGGTTTCAAGAGTTGTGTCCCTGAACTGAACATTTTGAGCTCCCGTTTGATCCACAACATTACCTGACCTGGAGAACAGGGTTCTCTGCATGCGATAACCTTTGTTGACGTTTGTTTTATATTCTAAATGCGCACATGTCCGTATTCTGAATGATATACTAACCCACTTTCTTCTGTTGTTGTAAGAAAAGTGAATCCTACCAAGGTCGAATCGAGAATTACGTGAGGCCGCGGCTTTGTTGTTGAGACAGTAAACAATTAAGTAGGCATCGATTCCTCGTGCTGGATTTAATTGATTTTCATCACCAGCAACAGTTTCGCCATTGCAGAAGATACTCGGCGAGCCTGCCGCAATAAAATCGGCTGATAGTTGTCGTGTGAAGATACCTTTTATTTGGCATGGGAATCAAAAGTAGTATTACGCTCAGTGACGAAATAAGCGTATGGAAGCCCCCCAGAGCAATAAAATTTGGAGGGCCTGCTTTTCGGATAACATAAAACCGTCAACAAATTTCATGTCAAGTAATAAAAATATATTAAAATTTGAATAAAAAGTACATGGGTTATATAATATTTATTTTAGTTATTTTTGAGGCCTCTAGATTCGGAGGGCTCAAGCGCGCGCCTCATTCGCGTATAGGGTAATCCACCACTGGTTGCAGTGTTCAAATTGTGCTACTTTCTAGTAGTGCATACAATCCCAGAAACTTTTTGTGATCATGGGATTTCAAGATTTACAATCTTCAATTAAGTGTTTAATTATTAATTCACTGGCGATGATGCAAAAAATATATGTTCGCTTCCGTCTACGGCTGTTACGCAATATCAGAAGGATAAAAGACACAATTTTTATATTTATTTAGTAGGTATTATATAAAAAAAAACATGTACGTAAACAAACTGAGGTACCTTGACTTGCGAAAGCTTTTATTACTAAATATGGTGATACATCGGGAAGTATTAACATTCTATAATTGTTTTTGTTTATATCTTGCAGCAAATCCTGGCATTGTGGTATTACGGGATCGTTAAATTGACCAGGATCCTGGGATTGGAAGCTCTAGTCTCTATAAAAAAACGTTGACAGTTCATAAACTTTAATTTTGCTTTCATTAGGAATTTCTATCTAAAAAAATCAAGACAGAATTTTTAAGACAAAGCGTTCAAATGTTCATTAGAAAAAAAACAACATTATAAGTTTACTGAACAAAAATAATAATTCACCCCATCTTGTTGAATTAATCGATCAAAATATCATTGGAGTAAAATGTATTATAATTAATAAATAATCATTATGAGCCTTTTTCACAATTTTAGCGACCTGGATTATATCGATTATATCTTTATAATATAAATATTTATTTCTGTAATGTAAGGCTTCAGCAATCATCTCCCCGGTAATATCGTTAGGTTTTTTGTTTGCCCTGCCGTTGAGATCGATTTTTAAAATAAATAAGGTAGTTTTACGAGTTTCTTCTTCATAACCAATGTAACGAGGTAGACTTTGCTGTTACAATAAACGCAATGTGAATTTGAACTATTCTGTACAAAAAAATAGTATTAAAGAACGTCTTAACATAAAAATATTATCCGACTAGCGTGTTAACACGTGTTTTGCGAGAAACGTTTACGGAAACTAATTTCACCTCGGGATACTCGGGTGTCATCAACATCAAAATTTGATCACCTTTCTGGCAGAAGTTGGTAACTAACAAGACTACCAATAATGAGTTAAGTATGTATGACGAATATCTCATTGATTATACCAGTTTACTAAAAAGGCATTTATTTTTACCTGGAATTATTATTAATATTGATTAAAGGCAATCCATGCTCACTGTCTATTCATTTTAAACTATTATTTGTGTCAAATCTGAATTGATGTATCTATATTTTAATGGTATAATAAGATATCGAAGATAGAGGCTAGCATCATCAATGTTGAAAGTTTTCATTTGTTTCTTTCTAATAACTGTCAATTTGTTACATACCAACTTTTTCCTGAAAGGTTACGAAATATAGGAATTCCTGCGCAAACTTTTTCTTTTTCTGCGTCAGTTTTTGTCTATTCGACGTTGAACAATGGCATCCATTCAATTTTTGATTGATGCAATTGATTAGCGAAGGATTTATTTAATATTTTATATTTCCTACATTGAATATATATTTTCCTAGAGTAACCTTCAATTTAGATTATATAAACATATAAATCAATCATTTAACTACTGTAAAACACATGACATACATACAAATCAACAAGGTATCACAATTTAACACTACATCATTAAGTAAGTAATAAATAATTTTAAGTGTTTTGTTAAACATACGTTATATTAAATTAATGCTAGGTCTTTAGCGCTAAATAAAAAGTGTGATTAATTTAGAAACTCAAATAAATATAAATATAATTACGTCTTTGATGATCATAAGCGTGAACCTTGATAAAAAAATGGATGTGGATTGGTCATGGATTTTCAATAGATTTTGAAGTATTAGATACATAGATACGAAGGATTTTTATGATGCTTTCACTTCTTCCATTTAATAGGTCACAAATAAAACACGTCAACTTATTAAAAAATAAACTGAAAGTTTCATAATAAATAAATAAGATATTTAATATCGTTTTTCTACCCTTATCCACTTTAAAAATGGAGGCTATGTGGCTTATTTATAACCAGCCTTATTTATTTATTTTGTGCAATATTCTTCGGTCGAAAAAAATTATGAGAAAGATTTTTTCACAACTACTCTTTGTAATCGTGGTTTTTTAATAGATATAAAAAAATTCACGATAAAATACATATTATTTTCCAATATTGAGCCACTGACCTTGATTATCATTCGGACGTCTAGGTGCTAAACTACCAAAACATTATTTTTTACGAAAGTAAACAAATTATGCTCTTATTAATGCTCTCAAAATAATTATTGACTGTGTCCTTGTTTCAGTTGTGCTAATTATGAATTTCAAACAGTAAGTTAAGATTTACGATTAAAACAAATAGGAAATTACATTATCAATAAATTATAATTCACTGTTTGAAATTCTTATCATCTTGTCGTTATAATATTGTTTCTTTTATCAAATGCATCTGTTTCAAAAAAAGAATCAAGCGAGGTCTGACTCAAAATACTGCCCCTTTAAATTTTCGCGTCATAAGAAATTATAACTAGTCCGACGGCTATCATAAAAGATTCTCAATATGTTGTGTTATGTATTTCCTGGCGAAATATTTTCTCTTTTTCCAAATAGTAGCAACATACAATATTTTAGCAATACAGCAAAAAAATATCGTAGGTAAAATATTTTTTTAGTTATTTTTTCAATACCTTCTTAAAAATCCATTTTAAAGGAAATATATCAATGAATTGAGTTATAAATAGCAATTTGCTGTGTGCTAATATTATATATATTGATATCACAGGTCATCGTGAAGATAATGTTATTATATATGACCATTGAGAACTTAAGTGAGCCAAGTACCAAAATGGTGAATCTTTTTTATTGGATTTTAAGTATAATCACGTGTTTACTTAGTGTTTTTGTGGATTAAATATTTTTATTTTAGGAAGAAAACACTATTGGAGAGTGTATTTAATATTCCTACGTCACTTTTACGATACTTTGAGACGGATCTAACTCATTTCTTATCGAGAGCTCATAATATGATGATATACATCTAGTAAAAAAAAATATAAATAAAATGTAATAAACAATTAAAAATAAAACAGCTGATTCAAGAGAGTAATATGAATATAAATCGTGAAATATTTTGTGTATCAGACTGAAATAAACTGTATTGGAAGGTACACTATTTAAAATTGTTGATATTTTTTTATTGAAGCGACGGCGGAGTTGCAACAGTTTGAGAATGCAATCAAAAGTGATATGTACGCATTTTTCCAAGACGCTCCTCCGAATACTTGCCAAGTACACGGGTCTGGTCACCAAGTACTCACCTAGTATTTGATAGACGTCTCAATGCATCGGTCATATAAAATTGTTCGGTCAACGCGCGCGGTAGTCTCTCCGATTTCAAAATTATTTAGAATATTAATTTCGACGCAAGAGGGATAATTATTTAATTGTTTCCGGAGTTGCCCATCTACAAATTCGCGAAATTCTATGGTAATTTAAATTTGGAATATGAGAGTATTTTAGTGATCCTATTATTAATTTCAATCTTTATTCTTTTTGCAATCTATAAAGTATATTCTTTTGATATTCGTTATTACCTTTGTTTAGTCTTTGGATTGATAGATACAAAACTGTCTTCAATATAAATAAAACATACAGCGATTAATTAAAAAAAAACAGCATTATGTTAAGCATAGAAGATTTAATTAAAATAATAATTGTATGTTAACATATCAATTAAAATAGTGTAAATATTTTTAACAATTTTTTCGACATTGAGTTTTGTGATAAACAAAGAAACTCAAACAACTACTATAATTTGAATTATTTATTTGATACCATTATAAATTAAGGTAGGTAAAGATGTACAATCGATTATTTTTACTTTTTCCCCAATATAATAAATACAGAATGAAATTATATGCCAAGCTAAATTGTTTTCACAATATCTCGTCTAACGGCTTTATTGTTGATGTTACTAATAAAAACAATAAATTTATTGATGCAGTTAATTTTTTGATATTAGCAAATAAAATAAAAAATAATTATAAGGGGTTGTTTGTAATTAGCTTTTGGTGAATTTATT
Organism: Himalopsyche tibetana; assembly: GCA_030503985.1. Classification (NCBI taxonomy): domain Eukaryota; kingdom Metazoa; phylum Arthropoda; class Insecta; order Trichoptera; family Rhyacophilidae; genus Himalopsyche; species Himalopsyche tibetana. The sequence continues at coordinate 23,690,477 of JAPJYX010000010.1, read as the reverse complement.
TTTATTGCAACATTTAATATACCCGTTTAAAATCACTGTTTCAAAGATAAGTGAGTTAATCATGATCAGAATATTGTGATTATTTAGTAGCTATTTAACAAAAAAGCGAAAATTTAGATTACATTCGATATAAATGAATGGTTTTAATTAAATAAAGTATATTAAATTTCCTTCGATTGATAATGCAATTTTTAAACGAATACCATAATTGTATAGTTATTATTTTATTGGAGTTATTGCTAATTCAAGGATTTTATTTATTGGACTGCATTAGGGCTTTTGCTTCACAGAATAAAGTTTTAAGAAGGTCTGTTTTTATTTGATTCATTTATTATTTCAATGTTATGTTTTAAAAGTGTTGTTTTAACAAGTGAAACGGTAATAATGATAACAAGTGTTGATTGAAAAGACAATAATTAGTGATTCGAGCATTTTTCAACTTGAACCAGAGACTAAAATCGCCTCTAAGAAGAATCAAAATAAGGTAAGGTGTGCCTTTTTGTTACTTTAAATCAGTGATTTTTCAAAAATAAAAAAAGATGCAGCAACTCAAATCTTGTCAAGTTTTTTTTTTCAAATTCATGTCCGTTCTCATTGTGAAGGGCATGGCTTCCTAATGGAGGTATCTCGACAGAGCTTTTTTTACGAAAACTGCTTGTTAGTCAGTTGCTCAATATTAATTTTTTAAAGATCGTAAGGATAGAGCTGTTACATGACTAGTGTTTAACTAATCACTCTGTGTTCATTTTAGAATTTAAGAGTGGCAGGGATAGATATCACAAATAACAATACCTTCGGACAGAAATCGATCTGGTAGATCTAATCTTACTTATGATAATTCTTTTTTTTTTGCTGTTATAACTTTTTGGGGAGATCGTGATTTAAAAAGATATTTTCAATTCGGAATAAAAATTAAAAGTTTTCAAATAAAAAAATAAAAATGATTTGAAACATGAACAATGTCGAGCAAAAAAGTGCCGGAACGCCGTTCTACCGCGTTATACGGGAAAAAGCACTGCTCTAAATTATGTATTATATAATCTGAAAGCATAAGTTTATTATAATATTGTTCTTATTTTACAAACGTTAAAAGCGTAATTTGCGTTTCAAAGTTATAAAGTAGCATTTTTTAATGGAGTTCCACGATTGAGTTGAAAAAGCTCATTTGGAAAAATATTATAGGTAATTTATTTATAATCGGTCGCTAAGGTGGCTAAAAGCTCTGCCGTGATATAAGGTCAATAAAAAATCGAATATGAGATCAAGATTGTTTGTATAATATATAAAAAAATATTAAGAGACAAATAATATATGATTTTAACAAAGTATTGGAAAAGATTCGCTTCTAATACGAAAGTCTACAGTTGATAGTGACAAAAAACATAATTGAAAAGTACTAAACCTTGAAACAAGGTTTTTTGAAAGTAACGTGTTTATGTATATATAATCCACTAAAAGGTTCCGCGAGGAAATATAATATATAACTGAATTACAGTGACACAAAGAAAACGTATTTTAATAATATTGATCACTATTTACACCTTTTAATAGGGAGCTTAATCTCACAGCCCCCCCCCCTCTATATACTTCAGTGATAAAAATTAGGATATTAAGCGGTGCAAGTTACTAGACCTGAAATAAATGCAAGCTTAGGTCGTCCCGTGAAATAGAATAAGGATTTTTTTTTAAATACTAAAAAATATTTAACGCCGGCAACATTATTGCCATAAATGACGCATTTTAAAATTTGAAAACAGAAATTAGATAGTATGTATTTTTAATGAGATGCATCGTTCGTCATTTTCTTCTTCAAATTATAATATCTTCGATTTTTATTCTTTTAGTTTCAACATACATACACTAAAGCATGAGTGTCCAACCGGTCGATCTCGAAAGCCTCCGTGAATTTTGAAAAAATATATAATTTAAATATAAAATATACGAAAATACTAAAATTTATTTATTTTGTAAGCACATACCTATCTAATGATATGTATTTCGCGCATTTAAAATAAGCATTTCTATGTTTGAAGCAGGGTAAAAACCCTAAATAAAATTTCTCATAAGAATCATGTTAGAAGTCGATCGCGAGAAAATTTAAGATGGAAAAGTCGATCCCAGGGGAAAAAAAAATGGACACCCTTGCACTAAAGGATCTACCGACTATTATTCAAAGGTATGAGTGTTTGCGATAATTATAATACCCTCTTAAAAAAACGGGGCGCGGTGAGAGCGTCAGTTAGCCAATAGCCATGTCCTAGCCATATCTCTCCTAGCACTACTTACTTCGAAAAAGAGAGACTGAGCAACCGAGTAACAAACAGTTCTGTTGAGAAACCTCTATCAGGAGGTTATATGCTCCACATTGGGATCGTGTGTATTATGTTTTATACATATACCAGGGGTGGGCATGCATAAGGTCAATGAGAGCCACATTCGGTTTTTTAGCATATATTATAAAGAACCACACCTTAAATAAACAAATTCGCATTAAATGTTATTTAATTAATTGACATTTTCTAAAGAAGTCTTATATACATAAAATGGATTTTAATGTTCAATGAGAGCCGCACTTATCTTTTGGAGAGCCGCATTTGCCTACGTTTGCCATATACAGTTGAACCCGGATAAAACGAAGGTTAAGGGACAGCCAAAATCATGTCGCTCGGACATCGCACTAAATTTCATAGTATTTTCTACAAATACCAAACGATATTTCGTTGTAAGTGAAGTTTTTGTAAATGAATTACATTGTATATTAAATTATCATTATTTTATGGATTGTACAACCAAAAAAATGTTACTCTTCTTCTTTCAAAAACTTTTCCTAGAACTGGAGTAAAATTTTATTCGTTTTATTAAGTGTTTTTTTTCCATGTAACGCGGAGGAACGGCGTTCTAGCATATTTTTAGGCATTTATAATGTTTCAAATCAGTGTTCGAAGTTTTATATTTCTCTTTTTTATTACTTGTCGTTGCATCTTTGAAACAACTTTTCAATCCTTTAAAATACTAAACTTGAATCGTTCAAATTATGTACATTCACAGAGATGTTGTCACTAACGACCCTGGTTTCGCCTTTCGGTATCTTCAGGCGTTCAAGTGCACGGATGAACTTGAACTGACTTGACTTTAAAATACGTTGCTCGGTGGTCACTCAGAGGAAGACGAGGTTTCCGTTATGGATCTCACAGATTCGAGTCCCAGTGCGAACAGCATTTTCTTCAATCGATTTCTCTTCGAAGGCATTGATGTCTATGAGAACTTAAAAAAAACCAATTCTTAAATAAATGAAGCAAATCGAGAGTGGTAAATTTAATACTGGTTCTGTCTAGGGGTGGGCTAGAGGGTGCTCGGAGGGGCTCGTGCGAGACCCTCGTTAAAATTTACCAAGGCCGGTGAGCCCCTTGTTAATTTAAGAGAAAACAATATTCTTAGATCAAATTAGTATACAACTGCAATTTATGGCTTATATACTATCTACATAAGACAACTTCAGTATACACAGTAGTACATTTTTAGCCATTTAGATTGATAAGTTTACGGTAAATTGCATATTGTTACATATTATAAGTGGATTAAGTAACAATCGATTGCTTTTTTAAGTATTGCATATAATTCCATATAGGGATTCTGAAGTCTCGGGGTTTTCAAGGTCCCGGGACTCAAGGCGTGATAAAGTCAAAGTCCCGGGACATACCGGGACTCGAGACCTTTATTTCCCCTTCAATAAAACTATATTTTTATTAAAATTAAATATTTGCATGTATGTATGTTTTGAGGGTTTCTTAACCACGAGAATTGTTTTTTTCAAAATTAAAATGTACATTTTATTAGCACATTATAAATCACAGTCACAATTCCCGGGACATTTTCCAAAAAGTCCCGGGCCCAAGACAGCAAAAAAACCGGCAAGTCCCGGGACGCCTCGACACAGAATCCCTAATTCCATATGAGTGATAAACAAATTCACTCCTTCCTCAGAACACCGAGAATTAGATTGAGACTAAGCGAGCCCCTAGTTAATTTATTGGCAGCTCGCCCCTGGTTCTGTCTTAGCCCTCTCTTTCTATCATAACTAGGGAATCCAATCCCGAGAATTTTCTGATCCCGAAATCCTTGTTTTGAGAAATTTTTAACAAATCCCGGAAATTGGCGAAAAAGTGTATCGAATTGAGGATTTCAAATTTCTCGGTGAGCTAAAAAAAACGACACCAAAACTCTCGAATTATGCACGATTTCACGTTGAGTGCCTAATCCCGGGATTAGAAAAAAGCTCCGGGATTGGATAACCTAATCCTTACTGTCTTCAAAAAAAGAAAGAGGTTGAGGTTAATTGAGTAACAAACAGTTCACGTAAAAAAACTTTTGTTGAAATACCTTCATTAGAAAGCCATATTTTCCACATTGGAAACGGATATAAATTTTGACAAGAGTGAATTCGGTCACCTTTTTTTGTTTAAAAGAAAAACACTTTTTATTTTTATATATGACTAACTCGTTGAATTACCGCGAATGTGTAAATAGTAGAACATCGCATTTACATAAAATAAAACAAAGTGCAATCGATGCGAATAATGAATTCAGTTTGTTAATTAAACGACGTCATCAGTCAATTTAAGACCATGCAATAAATTTGCACATTCATTACAACGTTCAGCAAATTTTCACGTTGTAACTTGCGCACTTAGCGTCTTCTGTAATTTTTTGACTTGTTTTCAAATTCCATATTTCTATAAAATCACGCTGTAAATTTGTACATAATAAAGCTAATTTTCTAAGAAACGATTTCGATATTCACACACCTTCGAAACTGTAAATTGTCTTCTTGGAGTTTGCAGTTGAAACTAAAACAAACGTTGCATATAAACACCTGTTTTAATTATTCTGTGGTTTATATTCCAATAATAATTATCGCGATTGAAATATAAATAAAAAAAATGCTTTGGTAGCGACTGAGAATGAAAAAATTCGGTGACTTTTATTCTTCAGAATTTATTTTACCAGAAAACATTCTTAACTACATATCTTCGTTAACTTTCTACAAGCATGTTTATTAATTTTTGTCAGTTTTGAGTTTTTTGATGACATGAATTTAGAATTTAAATACACACCTATTCCTTTACATGTCGTTGGCTTAATTTTAACATAGCGTAAATCAGTTTACCCTAAGTGTTCAGTTAAAACTGATTATTTCAATTGACAGAAACAAATTCTTATACTTTTGTTTTTTTGTAGTAGAATATTTTACTATCCCTTAATTATACTTTTTAAAATCTATTCATTAATATGTATATCTTCTCAGGACTTAAGTAATATTATAATGGATACATATAAGCAGTGGTGTAGTGGCAAATAAATGAGTATCCATATCGGTCATTGATTTCTCTCCTATTTTTTTTTTAAATATTCGTCCAAAGTTAAAACACTATTTTGAATATGTATATGTACTTAAAAATTAAGAAACAAGTCAAAAAGGTGGCAGGGCGGCGCCCTGGCTCATTTTCAGGTGCCAGGTCGCCGACATAGCCCCACTACACCAGTGCATATAAGAAAAGTTACGTTATATTGTATTGTTTGCTTTTTCACCCTTTCCACTTGCAAATTTGGATATTAAACGAATGAAATAGATTCGTTGATATGCTTTTTAACCGAAACCACAAAAACATTGAATGTACTTGTGCAAGGTTGTATATATTTCATAAATTGATTTCGGCCCAAAATCATTAAAACACATTTTTTGTGCCACCTGTGAAATTACGTCATTTTTCCTTTCCTTTCGATAAATGATAATAAAAGAGAACAAATATCCGCCGGCTCCCTGAGCCATGCAAACTGTACGTATGTCGTTTATTATTAACCCTTAGCATGTATTAAGGGTTCTCCATTAGTCAGAACCTTTGGTTTTTTCAGAGCGGTTGAAATAATTGAGCAATGTCTTAAAAAAACATTACACTATAGCTCAATTATGAGACAAAATTGATTAAAACTTAATGACGTTTACGTTAGAATGAATGATTGATTCGCAAATTCATTGCATTTAACAATTTGTCATATAAAATGAAATTATAATGAGCAAGACGTTTTATCGAAGTTTTTAAAGCACAATTGAGGAGCAAACATTCAAAAAGTGTTTTGTCACAAATTTTGAAAAATGGCGTTTCATATCAATTCTGATAGCCCATAATAAAACCTATGAATGGAAATCAAAATTGGTGTTCAAATAGGTTTTTTGTCATATTAAAATGAAATCATAAAGTTGACACATTCATACAAACCGTCACTTTTGCAACACTTAAATCATCATTTTCCAAGCTTTGTATTTGTGTGACAAAACACTTTTTGAATGTTTGCTCCTCAATTGTTGCATTAAGTATTTATTATTCCATCAGTGTCATAGGTTAAGTTTGTGTTATAATGCATTTTAAATATAGCTCTATAATAACATAATAAATACTTCACATCCTATACAAAGTCAATCAAGGATTTTGCACCATGAAAACAAATCACAAAAATATTATGTTTATTTGACAGGCTGTTAATACAAATGTGTTTGTCAGATTTAATGACAGTCGTAGAATAAATATATGGTCTTTTAAGCGCTTCCAAAAGCAGTTCATCAAACGATTGAGTCTTGTATAAAACGGTAATATAGTTTGTGTAATGCAAATTTGTGTTATACGAGGTACGAAGTTTATACAAAATAACGGTGTATATCTAAGATAACAACCTTTATATATTTTAAATACAAATTATTTCATCATTCTTACTTATAACGCTATTTCTTCAGATCCGCTATAAGATCGATTGTATATTTTTTCCACCACAAACTCGTCAAAATTTTCGGATTTAACCATTAAAAACTGCTTTATAAGTGATTTGCTACATTTAGTGGGTAAATCTTTTTATATTTAGTGGAAGACATTCAACACTTTTGTAATTCCCTCTTGATTTGTTAACATATATCCAACATAATATATATATATGCACAGTGACGTTCCTAGGCTATGTGCCGCCCCTAGGCAGAGCTTAAAATAGTGCCTTCACTATTTTACGAATTTAAAAATTTTAAATTACATTTCATATAAATCTCTTAAAGCCATAAGAGTATAATTGTAATTTTAAATTATTATAAGAATACATATAGAAATTAGAATCCTCTACTCATATACGTACTCGAAAACTTTACGGAAAAGCTGCTGCCTATATATATTATAAGCCAGATAAATGTGTCAAAAAAATCTGTGATCATCTGCCGCTCCCTAGAACTTGCGGCCCCTAGGCGACGGCCTACTCGCCTATGCCCACGGGACGTCCCTGTATATGCATATTCTATTTAAAAAAAACATGCTAAAACAGTTCATGATGTGTTTTTAAAACCGTTTTATATAATATAAACTGCGTTACACTAACTAACACTAAAAAGTCACAATTAGTCAACCGTGTCATATCAAAACATATTATCATATTATACGAGGCCCGAGTGTATTGGAAATGTATATTTTCTGTTATGTCAATTAAACTCATCGATCTCTTAAGCATTAGAAAGCTGTTATTGATATAACCTGCAGTAACTATTCCAACAAACTATTATTTAAGTTACTTAGAAAAGCCAATCCCTACTACCGTTAAAAGTTGTAAATCGTGGAAAGTCTTATAGTACTAAAAGTGTAATTAAAAAAGTGATTTATTGAATACATGCAATATTATTTTGAATAGATCTTTTATTCACTTTGGGTAAGCAAACTAAGCAAACTAATCAAAAAATTGTATGTATCGTAAAACTAAAAGTCTTGCTGCAAGTAATTCAATTAAACAGTGAGAGAATTTTTCACCTCTACGTTCGAAATAAAAGAAACCGTTTTTTGTTATTTTTGCCAGTTAAAAATTCTCGGAAAAGTATGGAATACTGTCCCTAATCCGTCGACAACTGAGAATTTACAACTCTAACTCTTCCTTTCTTGTATACATATCAGACCTTTGATAACTTTTGCATATGGGCCCAAATTTTCTAGACGAGCCGCTGCCTCCCATATTATATGGGAGAATGAATATATGGGAGATATAACAGAATTCAAACGATATTGTTACTGGTTGATGTCGAAATCGATGCAATATTTGATGCTTCATACTACATATATGTTGACATACTTATCAGCGTTCCGGATCGTGAAATTTCCCTGCATATCCACATTTGTCAGATTTCAAGAAATATGGCATTGTTTTCAAAGAAAGAAACAACGAACTCTGTCGTCCTATATTGCTCCGAAAAAGACCGTAATCAAGCCATTATATGCTCGACAGTCGAAAAAAAGGGGGAAGGGGGTGTCAATGTAGTCTTTGCTACGGCCTTATGTTGAATCAGATAAATGAATGTGGCCTTTAGAAATGAAAAGGTTCCCCACTTGTGATCTAGACCAAAAATTCACTTGGCATAATTAAATAAAACTTTGAATGTAAAGGGTATTGTACAGAGCCGGCGCCACCATACAGGCGAAATAGGCAACAGCCTAGGGCGCAAACCATTGGGGCCGCATAAATGGAGTATTCAAATTATTTTTATATACTTTAATTATAATAAATAATAGTGCGTTATATTTTATTTTGATGTTTGTAATTGTTCGTTGTAATTATGTATAGGTTAAGCGAATGAGTAACAAATAGTTCACGAAAAAGCACTTTTGATCTGATACCTTCATAAGAGTCCATGTACTCCACATTAGGGGTGGACATGGACATTTAAAAAATATATTTTAAATGATCCTGAATTGTTTTTTTTTCACTATTTAGAAAAAAATGGGACGATTTTTTTAAATGACGGCGCCAATAACCGTTGTCTAAGGCGCAAAATAACCTCACACTGGCATTGCCCATGTACAGATATATACTGCTATCGAAGGGCCTCAAAATAATGTACATCTATTGTCAGAAAATCTCTTTGTAGGCCGCAAGGAAATAACGATAAGGGGCGGATTGGATTGGAGGATGAGCAACCGAGTAACAAATAGTTGGCATAAAAAACTTCTGTTGAGATTATCTCTGTTAAGGATTTACATTCTGCAATTCAGGAGCGGACATGATTAAATATATACATATAATCAGGTGTTAGTTTCATTTCATACGCACGCGAAATATTTGGATATGCTCGTCGTCGACGCGTGTGCGAATGATCCTCCATTACGATTCGACACACGGACGATCGAGATTCAAGGGTGTATACAGCCGCCATAATATTATTGTTATCAAGATGCGATTTGTGACACACGGCGCACGCGTCATATTGTAATGTAACCGCTGCTTCGTCCACATTTAAAACAAATATATTATTGCGAATGCGTGACCTCTATTGCTATTGACGCACACCATCCGCACGTAGGTCTATGAAATTTCCCAAATCACAAAGCACACAGTGGGGTTGTGTAAATTTTGCGATCGTTTAATACCAGAGATTCATCACTAATGAAGTGTGTCCAGGGCAGTGACGTTCCTAGGCTATGTGCCACCCCTAAGCAGAGTTTAAAATAGTGATTTTACTATTTTTCTACATATATTTTTTGAAATTACCTGCTGCCTCAAGTGCTGAGATCGTTAAATTTCATATTTAAAAAAGAATTTTGCGATAAATTTAACTTCTGTTTACCCATCGGTCATAATATTATTACTACTGAAGATGGTCTTTTGTCGGCATTTTTTTTTTATCAAAGACATTGAGGCATCATAATTATTCCAAACCAAATTCTTGTGTGAAATATATAAATATTAACATACTTTGCACTTGACACACACGTTGACAACGTATTCATAATGCCTTACTTTCAAAGAAGTCAGCATAATAATGTTGCGAGTTTTGCAAATTTATTTCCAAGAAAACATAAAATTACTTACCCACACAACGGAGCATAAAATTCTATTTTTGAAATATTCATAAAACAAGTGAACAACGAGCTGTCAAATATTCTTTCCTGTAATTAGGCGATTTGCTTAAAATTTATAAAACATTTGATTTAAAAATACATTATAATGTATCGCAAAATCGATTTAAAAGTTCTTTATAGATAATAAAGGTCACCAAACTCAAATTATTTCAGCTTATACTAAGCCATTTTGTGAATTATTGTGTTATGTTGAATAATTTTGAAGTATTGTGTTCTGATTTTAATATAAAACAAATAATTATTCTATCAATATGGACAATCAGATATAGCACGGTGATGCTATTGGTAAAGCTTTCACATTTTTCATCACCTTTGCTTGAGATGGGGTCTTATTTTGCGTTGGTACTGAATAATAGTGTTTCATAAGTTTTAAAAATAAAGATATGTGATGTTTGTGTTTCTTATTTCTAATTTTAAGATTGTATCTTCTTACTTTATTATAATGTGTTTTTGTAAATCAATTGAATGGATTTATTAATTCTTACTATTATTCTTTTGTCCAGTTAAGATATTTGAAATTTTTGTCCAAATAATATGATATATAGGAAATAAATCTGTGATGCATTTATGAACCCCAGAGTAAGTGAGTACACAGTACATAGTATGTACCGAGACGGTAGAAAACCAGTTTTTGACCATAATCATTTTACTATAATAAGTGATTATTGACCCTTTGAGAAGGTACTAGAGTACTTTCAGATAACGGTTTACGGAGGATCATTGACCTATGAATTGTTCTATGGATATTTTTGTTATGAAATAAATGCTCATTGTGGCACATCAAAACAATTTTAAAAAACAAGTCAATTTTATCATTTTCATTCGGACGTTGAGTGTTGAGAAAGAGAGTGGATAAATATATTTAACAAGGAATTTGGTCGTAGACTTTTAATCCCACACATTTATATATGGCGAGAAAATTCATCGAATTCTGACTAAAGGTTATGTTTAACATGGTTTTGTAATAAATATGAGATATTTTTGATAAAAATAGTCAATATATATCGTAAGGTCCTAGGGGTAAATCAGAGTTATAGACCAATTTTCTTCATCCAAATTTCGATATTTTTAACTGGTCATTATTTACATTCTCTTATCGTTTTAAATAGAAAAGGATAAAAATATGGAGTAAAGATGAGTATTTTATAGAACAGGGTTTTAGTGTACATCTCAAAAACAGTTTTCTCGGAGCACAGATTTTGAAGATTGACTTTTCGGCGATACTGAACTATAAAGAATTACAATTTAACCCTTAGCGATTTAGACTGACTCGAAACTCAAAACAATCACGTTATTCCTTCATCAATTATCATGTCTGCGTATTTTCGTTAATATCTACATAATGAATAATTGATTCCTTCAAATCTCGAAGTTTGCGAAATACCATTCTTTTTTTCGGAATCCCTCTACCCTACCAATATAGATAAGCTTATCAATGTGCTCTTATTTGTCTTGAAATTGTTCAATTCAAAGAAATCAAAATCGATAAAACTAACACCATATTTCCTCAATGATAACACGCATCCTTATCATTATTATTAATACCAATAATAAAAACATAATCAAAACGTAAGTATTCCAAACGGAGTCACACTGTCACAGTTAAATACATGTGCAGTAGATAGATTTTGTATGCACTAACCTAGGGTAGCTTGCTAAAATTCACAGTCTGATAATTCTAGATCATTTCATATTATATATACTCAGGGATGTTGTTAAATACGTTTTCGTTTACGTGGATAAAAGTAAAAAGTACTCCACTGTTTTTTTTTGCTGAATTTTACTAAGAGAAGCTGATACGTTTCAGGTATTTTCTACTCACTTATATCGTCATAACTGTTATTTTTTTTTACAGAGATCGTAAGACCCTACCGGTTATAAGACCCCCTTTAAATTTAGTGACGCTAAATTAGAAAGAAGGCATGCGTTTTATAATATAGAAAATACTGTATTTTTATCATGAAAATAGTATCGGGCACTGGTGAATTATAAATGGTGACTAACGATAAAAAAACTTACTACATTTTTTGGTTTCGTTACAACTGTATCGATCTAATAATTGTGCAATATGAACTGGATTCCTTCAGGAAATATTGCATCAGATTGAGTGAATCATAAGACAGTGTTGGCATTTTTTGCCGTTTAATAAGGTCAATACCAAAGGAAATAAAATAAAATGATTCACAAACAGTTTCACAATAAAGAATTTTTCAACGAATGTATATTTAAAGTTAAAGTATTGTTAAAGTACGTACTTAGACAATTTATACATTGTACATCTTAGCCAGTTACAGTATGCACGAGAGAACAAACGAAGATTTAAACTTGTTATTGAGTAAATGAACTACACATTATTTCGATTGTTTACACACTTAAAAAACATCATGCGTGCAGTCACGTGTTGGCAGTCACTCTCCACTGCTGTGCGCGTGCAATCGATTCGTTGTTGTGTTTTAACGTCATCTGAAGTTTAACATAACCCGAAAATTTTCGACGTCTTGCTGCCATTCTCGCTCTTTTTATATTCAGCATATTTAACCTAACCCAACCTCAGGGGTGGGCTGTAGGGGGCTCATGCGAGTCTCTTGTTAAATAGCATAAATTGAGTAATCAAATTATTTTTTTTTATAATCTAATAACAAATAACTAGCTGCAAACCCGTTGACCTCAACGGGGGGGATTTTTGTTGCATTTTTAAGTATTCAGAATATTTACTGGCGCGAAAAATAAATTACAAACCTATTTATTGAATAAGCCAGAAAATCTAAAAGTAAAAGAAATATATATCGGGGCATATATCGACAGCCCTGCAGTATTTAAATTGTAAATTATTTAATTTTTGGAATAATGTTTCAGTTTGCTAACAATCATTTTTCGTAGTAGCAAAAAAAGACCTCGGGGCATACATCGACAGCCCTACAGTATTTAAATTGTAAATTATTTATTTTTTGGAATAATGTTTAAGTTTGCTAACAATCATTTTTCGTAGTAGCAGAAATAGACCTCGGGGCATACATCGATAGCCCTACAGTATTTAAATTGTAAATTATTTATTTTTTGGAATAATGTTTAAGTTTGCTAACAATCATTTTTCGTAATAGCAGAAATAGACCTCGGGACCTTTGAGGAATCAAAATATTTTTTATAATATAATAACAAATAATAGTACGCTTTTTATGCTTGTATCTGTTCGTTATAACTATGTATCGTATTCTATATACTTCGAAAAAGAGAGGTTGAGTGATTGAGTAACAAACAGTTCTCGTAAAAAACTTCTGTGGAGATACCTCCATTTGAAGGCCATATGATCCACATTGAGAGCGGAAATGCATATAAAAAAATATTCCACAGTTTGTTGAACAGGCCAACAACCGTTGTATAGGGCGTCAAATAACCTAGCGCCGCTACTAACTGTACACATTAGATTTTCCCGAGGTTTGAATAGCTAAATAATTTATTTGCCTTCTATCAATTATTTAGAATGAGGAAAAACTTTAAAAATAACAATTGGCAAGATAAAATTTGTCGTGAATGCGTAATTAATAGACAATTTAAATACCACAAACCTTTACGCTTTCTTAGAAAGAGTGCACTTTTGAATACTAAACAACATCTGGGAAAACCTTTCTAGGATGTTTTGCGTCAAGGTACTCCTGTAAGAACGTTATTTAGAAGGTTATTTATTTAGCATTGTCATATTATCGACTGGCAGAGATTGACGTATTATAAGACGCACACGAATGCTTCTCAAATGTTTTAGATTTATTATGCTTTCTCTGTGTTTCCAACCATGTCCGGGAACAATGTCGAGCATACGGAAGATGGGAATAGACGGTACATATTTACCATAACCGCAAAAGAAGGGATTCTTGTAGAATATGAACTGCCTCCAAGATACTTTGTCCCTTCTATTGGCCCTTCTTTGTTCATCCTATTGGCCTGTATCTCTGCGGAGTACATCCTGTGGATGATCGAAAACGGCTTTTCAAGGTTACGGAATCCTTCCGGTTGGTTAAAGAATTATTTAGCATTCAGGCCCTCCTAGGGTATCCAGAGCACATGCCAATGTCAGGTCCATCGTAGTACACTTATAATTATCTAATCGTTTTGGCTACGTACCGATTTAAGGATCGAATGATTGAAAGAAAATTTGAAACATCGTAGATCTACCTCCCCATGCCTACGAGAATAGTGCAATAAATCAGTTTATGAAAATGATTAAAATGTGACAAAACACCCGACCATAAAAATTTACTTGTGTGCTTAATAATTTCTTTGAACTCGAACGGATTGTTAATTGCGAAAAAAGATATTATAAAATTAATGAAAAGGAATCGAGGTACACTTATTTTATATTTGACATGATTATTCTTAAAATTTGAAATATCCTCAGGTTATACTAGCAACCCTCCAGAGACGAGAGCTTTTTTCCGATAAAAAAAATATTTTCTAAGCCATATTGAAGTCACGGATAACTTTTATTTCTATCCAAAATTAAAAAAAAAAAAAACGCAAAGTCGTTGTATAGAAACCCCGCATGACTATATGGTCATGCTCATCCTTTTATTACCGTGTAATATTGAGTACGGACAGTAGTAAGGAAAAAAGTGACCGTATGGGCTTGCAAACATTCGGGGTTGAAATATAGCTAAACGTGATTTTTTTTTAAATATTTACAATTTGACCTCTTTAGATCAACATAATTTCAAAACAAATATATTAGCAAAATAACTGTAAATAATTTTATGTTTTTATAAAAAAATATCTAACAGTTTCAAAAAGTAAATTAAAAAAAACGGAAATTCAAAAAATCACATGTGCTTTTGGAGACTGTTCCTGTTCCTACGGCTGATGACTTACTGTAGTCCGTACCCTTCTTAACCAAATATGAGCAAAAGCAACGATATTCAGGTAGAAAAAGTATGAATAGCGGGATCAATAGACAATGGTGTTTTGTGTGACCATATGGTGACGCTCGTCCTTGGAGGGTTAAAGAAACCATTGAATAATAATTGTGTTATATTTTAATTGAAAGAGGAAATTTTAATTCTATATTACCGTGAAAAAAGTCTTTTAAATCAGTTGAGTGACTATCTTATTTTATATACAGTGTATTCAAATATGAAGAAAATTTATTAAAGTGTTGTAATAAATTTTCATATGTATGTTATACCTTGAATTTTCATGATATTGATGCAAGATTTTTTTTTCAATCCTCTGATTTGTGAAGCAATGACAGATTAAACTAGCATTATTTGTTACAGACTATGTTTTTAAAGTGTGTTCAGTGTACATTTGTTCATATTTTTATTATATTTACCGTACGTGAAATATTGACGTGGTCAGCGTCCTTAAATTTAGTTCAAGTAAAAATTGTTTAAACATTTTCAAAGCCGTAACGAAACGTGCGTCATCAAAATCATTCTACTAATAAATAACAGTTGTGTGAGATTTGTTAACTTAATGTAAGGAGACAGTGGTGTGTTATCAGAACTCTACATCAAAAGTATTCGCGGTGTTCCGGGAAGGGTGAATTTTTTTATCACTCTTATAAAACTATACGTAATAATTTGAAAGCAATGAAATCATACGTTTTACGTAGATAACTGAAAAAAATACGTTTCTACCCTAGATTGAAAGAGTCAAGAGTTTCAAGATGGCAAATACATAGTTAACATCCTTAACGCTTCATTTCCATGCTTTAAATGTTATACTTAAATCTTTCAAGCAATATCATATTATATTAACTCAAAACATTGACAGAAACACCCAACGTAAATTATTGCGCTCTTGAATTTAATTGTAACGCTGTAAACATTGCATTACACAAAGATCTGAGAATATTGTTTTTCTTTAATTTAACAAGAGGTTCGCCGGTCTGGGCTAAAATTAACAAAGGATTTGCGTAAGGCCCTCCGAGCCCCCCCTAGCCCACCCCTTCAATAAGACAATTTAAAAAGATTTCCGAAAATTTGTTTTTGCAGAATACATCACCACATAAACGATATCTTATTTTAAATAATGTTAGAATTTTAGTTTTCATATAAGCATTAAATATTTCAAAAACAAAACATTTATTTTACAAATTTATGTTAGCTTCTATACTTATTCAATTGACTATCAAATTTCGACGAACAATTCTATGTATACTATTTTGAAAATCCTGCATTTTGGATGAGACCTTTTTATGCCACATTGATGTTAATCAAATAAGACCATTAGAAGTGAAGTGTGCCAAATGGTCTTTTAGAAAAAAAATAAACGCGTTGTAATATTCTACACTTTTTAAAGTATCGTAAAAGTGAAGTAACCTCAGTTAATACACATTGCAACAGTGTTATCTCCGTAAAATAAAAGTATGCAATCCACCAAAACTTGTGGATTGCACTGAAATGTCCAAGAAAATGTTTTATCGTTGTACTAGTTGGCTCACTCCACCTCTATAGGGCCAGATGATATTTTATTCTCACTTAGATGACAATATAATACTCACCACGTCATTCAAAGTTATAACCATTATAATAATTGTCCATTATAATAATATTATTCATTCACAATATTTTAATCAATGTAAACACTCAATATGGCTGGTACGTAAGTATAAAGAATGAGTATCCACTGACACAGTGGTGCAGTTAGTAGTTACTAACGAAGGGAAAATAAACAATGGGTAATGCACACTTCGGGTCCAAACAAGTCTAACGCAAAAATTTCAAATATACTGCAGAAAAATAACAAATATTCTTGCTGTTTCAAGCATGCAGCTACGGGGCACTAAATAAAAAAAAATAGTATTAATTTATAATCAAAAAGAGTATTACACTCAAAAACACTTAAACAACCAATTACTTATGCACATAATAATTATTTTCTAACAAATTTAATCTACATACAAGTTTTAGAACTAATATAATAATTGCTGTTGCCAAAGGGGTGGGGGTTCTGATTACAACATTAAATCAAAAACTTGTATACAGTGTTGTAAGCACTAAGGGTTATTCCTTTTTGTCTAACTAAATACTAGATGGCAATCTATTTTCTGTCGAACAACATTGAATTAAATTGAAGGTCCCACTTTTTTTTTAAATCTGGTTTTATTGTTTTTAAAATTTTCCAGCAATAAACAAATAAGTGCTGGAACGAGGAAAAAAATGGTCTGCAGTTGTGGGAGTAATTTATTTGAAGTTCAATTATATTTGAAATCTTCTTGAATCAATTATTTTCTCCCTCTGCCGTAACAATTTTATCATTTGGGGAGGGGGTGGGATTATTTGTGGTTTAATTGTCATGTCATTTGTTTCTTCTGTTGTGGGGATGTCGGGCTTGTACCCCTTATTCTTTTGAGTGGCGGAAATGAAGTATAAGGTGGCCAAACAAGATCGACACGACGTAAATTATTTATCGTTTCAGAAGAAGAAAAAAATCAAACCATTCAAAAAACTTAGAGAAAAATGTCTATAATTGCAAAGGGGGAGACGTGAAAAACTCTATTACAGCCTTTATTATTTTAATAATTGACATCAGAAATTACAATGTATATGCAGGCTTTATCTTTTCTTTTTTTGCCTACGACATGTAAGAAGATATGGGATGTTAGAATGGGAAAGCAAGTGGTCCGTGATGAGTGGCTCTCGTGCACTACAGAGATTCGGTCGTTGGAATCGACGCACATCTAGAGTGGATGAAAGTCACGAACGCCATATTAATTTATAAATACGAACCGGAAAATTCAAAAAAATGAGAACTATTATGTCATAAAGATGATTTTTTAGCTGCACCACTGTGTACACACACTTAATCTGAAATTGTTGGACAAAATTTCAAGTCCTGTTGAACGGTTTGAATAAATACGTGATTTGAATTCCCAAACTCCTCTTTTACATCTTGAATTAAAAATAGAAGCTCTAAAAATGTTTTTGAACTTTGCAGCCTGCTAAAAATGCGCCGTCACGATAATTAATGTAAAAAATGATCCTTCAAAAGGCCGTGACGAGAATTATTGTTTCTACATGTATTTAGCAAATGATCTGTAATATTCGCGACATTTTTAAGTTATAAATTAGTCCAATAGAATACCAATGACGGCGGATCCGCCGAATTTGTGAGTCACGAAAATCGACATACATATTTTTTTATATATATGTCGGTGTATATCAAAAAACAAAAAAAAATGTATAGTTTTAAGTATGTGAAAAGCACACTTGATATGAATTTTAAATAAATACAACAATCTTTTTTATTCATTGCAAAATTGTACAAAGGTATATTTTTCATATGTCATTTCTGTCAACCCTAGCTGATATGTCTGAAAATTAACTGTTTATTAAAAATTGGCTGAATTTGAAAAAAAAAATACTGTTTCTTTAAGTTATTACTTTTTTGTCGGAAATGATTTTTGATATAAAAAAAATGAGATACAGTAGCATTCTTAGTTAATTTATTATTGTAAAAAAAGCAAATGTTAAATCGTTAAATTAAAATTGATTTAAAAAAGAATGTATCATAGCTTTAATCGGTGTCTTGTCTCAAATTTCCTAACATGATTGATAATTGATTGAAAAGGTAATATTTAAGATCATCACTGACTCTCTTCGCCTTACACAAAAGACGGGTAGTGGAAAAGTATTTGAGGAAATGCTTATTTCAGCATAAATCTTTTCAAAATTCTACATACACGAATATTTGTAAACAGTATAATTATTTTTATAGTTTACTCATTAATAGCTGTCATTGTCACAAAAACTTTAGCTTTTCCATTCATTTTGACAATGGTTCTCTTTGAAATTCACTAAAAATCAACCGTTCATTAACACTGCTCTTTTCTTGCTTGCAGATAAAAATGGCAGCCAATCAATCGGCAAATGGAACAGTTCACGAAGTATCGCCTATCGCAAGATGGTACGACAACAGATCAATTTTTATCACAGGAGCAACGGGTTTCATGGGAAAGGTAATGGAGAAAATGATATGTTATAAATTAAAAATTAAAAAGAGCGAGGAAATCATTACACGAGTCGATTACTTTGTAATTATTTGATGTTTTATCAAAAGAACAAAGATGGGGCAAACTATTTCAAATTGGAAAGTTGCATTCGTGAATCAATCAACCAATAAATTCAAATTCTGAATTATACAATATATGGTGATGTATTAATATGTAAATGTGATATAATATGGAAGTTGCATTATTCTTATCCGCATCAGTGTTGGATTATATGGAATACTTGTGGACAGCAGCGGGTTACCCCACAAGCGCACGAGGAACGCGCTTGAAGCCTCTGAACCTCAGGGCCCCCAAAAAAGCTTATTTATATGGAATCATATTGCGCCGGGGCCTCCTAACTGCTTAATACGTCTCTGCTTATGGGTCGTTTTGAAACAGTGCGTTTTATGAGAACTGGCCGTAAACTATAATCGCGTGTAGATTTCCAGGTGACATAAACGGTTCTTTTTACGTTCTGTTTTCAGAGATGGTACAGAGTGTAAAACTTAATTTCCTTTTTAGATGCAACTTTATGACCGCGTTACAGAGTAGAAGAATGCCTGAGATTTGGTTTGAATGATTTTTGTGGTCGGTATTTTCAAAAATATATACAATATTTTTCGAGAAATTTTATTTATAAATAAAAAAGAAATTAAGCCACCTGTATTTAAAACTCTTAGTTCATAGATAAAAAAAATAGAAGTGATTTGAAAACAAAATTAGAAGTTTTAGGGGCGGCAAATTCAAGGACCGCTCTGGGCGACAGGACCCCTTCCTACACCACTGGTCGCCATACATCATTGCATGATTCTGCTACGCCGCAGGTTCAATGTAGTATATATTAGAGAAACGAAATCTGAATAAACATATAAAAAAAAGTGTTCCATTTTCTTCAAGGTCCTCGTGGAAAAGCTCCTGAGTTCATGCCCTGGAATAAACCAAGTATTTGTATTACTTCGAAGAAAAAAAGACATTTCGCCTGAAGCAAGGCTGGAACAGTTAAAGCAAACCCCGGTGAGTAACAATATTGATTTCATTTGTCTGTCGAAATGTCAATATCAATGTGGAAAATATTGGCTCCCAATTCCCAACGGAGCTAATGTTGGAGTAAGTCATTCTGCGAGAACTGCATGTTTATATGTCAACTAAGTAAAATCACTCTCTTTTTGGATAAAATAAGGATACAACGGATCGTCACTAGTATTTGATTGCAAGTATCATTTACATTGTTCTCTTTTAAAAAAAAAAATACATTGATGTTTTGTACTTATTTCATAATTTTATGTAGCAATCTGAACTGGTTTCACTCATTGTGGTAATTGTTAGCCAGTTGACTGACCCTGATCATTCTATAATTTTTGCCAATTCCGTACTGCAGTGTCAACGTCGTTGGCTTTCGTGACAGATCTCACAGGCTCGAATCCCAGTTTGAACAGCATTTTTTAATTGATTTATCGACTTGAGTTCGAAGTTTCATCCCACCTTTCCAATCCTAAAAATAACGATTCATAGCGAGAGCGATTAGCTAACCACTAGTCCTATCCTAAACTCATCCTATCTATCCCTACTCTATTCGAAAAAATAGAGTAACAATCAGTTCTCGTATAAAAACTTCAGTTGGGATACCTTCATTATGAGACTGGGAGTGGATATGGATTAAAATATATATTTATTATTCCTTCCTATCAATAACTGACAGTTCACACCTTAAAACTAATATTTCACTTTGCAATATTTTTCAGATATTCGACAACCTTCGGCAGTACTTCCCCCAAAGACTAGATAAACTGATTGCTATTCCCGGTGACATTCTTCAGCAGGAACTGGGTATATCGCAAGAAGACCAAAAGACGATATGCTCGTCAGTGTCTGTCGTCTTCCACTCAGCTGCCACTGTTAAATTTGACGAAGCTCTTCGACTCAGCGTGACTATGAATATCCTTGGAGCGAGGAGGTTACTGCATATAAGCAGAAAGATGCAAAAATTAGAGGTTAATTTAACATATTTAATATTAAAATAGATATCTTACACCCTCAGTGTTGACTTTAAGTAAAGCGTTTCATCAAAAGTAGCATTTTTAATAGAATTTTAGAAACGGATAAATTTGATCAGTGTATCATGGAAAATCCGAATTTTATAAATAAACTACATATATCGGTTAGTCTAGCTGTGTTGCAAAGAAGATAGTGACATCTGTGAATTTTTTTTTTCAGTTAACAGATATTTAAGACAAACTTTAAAACTTCATCGTCCGTGCAGTTTAATTTTATTTCAAACTTAAATTCTAATATATTATTTAGTTGTGTTTGTATTAGTCGTTCTAATACACTTAGTCTATTTGTTTAAAAATCTTCTTTTAACCGCTTCAGTACCGTAAGGCCACTGGTGGCCGCTACATACGAACAGTATGAATACCTTAAATCCACTGAAGAACACGAATGTAACTTGAAAATATTAAACTATATATATCATTTTATAAGTAAACTTTTAATATTCATAAATTCAGTACTATTTTTTAAAACTATTCAAAAATTATTTTAAAAGAGCGGTAGGTATGTGAGTGAATGTTTTTAAGCTTAAAACATCGCGGTACTGAAAAGGTTAATGAAGTGCTAATATATTTTTTACAAATTTTAGCATAAATCTTTAAATAAAATGGTTGGTTCAGCTAAAAAGGAGTGACCATTAAAAATAAACATTAAAATACGAAGTTAAGTGTAGACCAGTGATTCACATGTAAAATTTTACTGTGGTCGCTTTGTACTTTTTTTTAAAAAATTATTGAATTACAGGTAAACCTACCTACAGTCAAATGTTATGACGCCAGTATTAACACATGTGTGTTTGTTTTAATGTATTCAGATCTCTTATTTCTACTTCTTTTAGATAATAATTAAAATTATATATATATATATTTGGCATCACAGCTAATGGCAATGCGGTAAATATTTTTTAATTAAAAGATCATAATAGATAAAATCAATGAGAATTTTTTGAAGTCGCTCGAGATCAACCCGATGAAAAGAGACATCATAAGTATCCAATAAATTGTTAGAAATAAGAGTTTGGTTAATTTATTAGTTACGACTATAATACCTCAAACGAAAAAGATAACTTCATAGATTTATTTATTATTGTAACATATCGACTGTGGAAAGGAAAAAAGACGTAACCCACACATCAAATTTTACAGGAGGCGCAAAAAACGTGTTTTGATAATTTTGGGTTATATATAAATTATGAATTATACAAAACCGGTACGGCAATAAAGTGCAAGGAGATTTCTAAGCTGGTGTTTAATTGATATAATCTAATATTAATTAAAGAAATTGTCTAGGAAAATCCTTTATTTCAGTCTTTTTTCTTGGTTTTAATTTTTTACAAGGTCATCTTTTTTAAACTTCAAAGCTAAATTTAGATATTAATTTGGCATTTTCAGCTTACATCCTTTTGATAGAACATGTATCAATTTTGATATATTGTGATTATCGAAAAAAACCTGTTTTGAAAAAACTGTGGGTAACATCCTTTTTCCTGCCCACAGTCGATATGTATATAATAAAATAATTTGTAACGTTGTGAAAATTCATTTCTCATTGCTTATTCTCTTTCCAGGCATTTGTCCACGTGAGCACTGCCTACTGTAATTGTGATAGATCTTTCATAGAAGAGATAGTATACCCACCTCCTGGCGATATTGACAGAATTCTGCAGTGCCTAGAGTGCATGGACGATGACATGCTGGATGCTATGACTCCGAGGTATAATCAGATCATTTGTAGAAAATTTTAAAACTCCATCCAACCACTTAATCAATCGGCGGTGATAATTCCATGTACAAACATTGTCAGCATTTTAGATTGTCCAAAATAAGTGTGTGCGCGCAGGAATAGCAACGCAGTATTTAAAAAAATAAGAACACAAATCAACCTCACGGAATAACTCAAAAAAGATGTGTGACTTAAATGATACATATGAATATAACACAAAATAGTTTTTATTAATAAAATATAATTGATATTACGTTATTGTTTATTTCGTACTCTATTATCACCGAGAAACTGACAAAGGTTGCAAGAGAACGTAAGCTTTTGACTGCACATCTGATCTGTACATGTTTTCCTGTACATGTTAAAGATTTTCATATTTTCTATTACAAAAAATGAGAATAACGAATGCAGCTTCACTTTGATTAGGACAGATATTTTCGACAAGTTTTCTTGACTTAGGTCGCTATAAATCACCCTAATTTGAGACGTTGTTCTTTTCAGACATCTTCATTATACTCTATATAATAATGGGTCAATAATTTCATGTTTACTACCCACAGTCTACTCTTGACAAAACAAAATGTTAAGATTTTGCAACATGTCTCCATAATTTCATATTTTGAGTTAACACATAATCTTTTTAACCGCAGAAACAAACAAATCTATACCTCTTCAAAATTAGAGATTACTTGTGACGTTTTTTAAATAGTTATTTATGTTTTAGGTTGATAGGAAACCGACCCAATACTTATACATTTACCAAAGCAATGGCTGAACATGTTTTGATGAAAGAAGCTGGGACAATACCTCTTACTATTGTAAGACCGAGTATAGGTAAAACAAGTTTTAATTTACATTTGTATGTATTGCTATTTTCAACTTATAAACCGTTTGACAAAAGTTTTAACATAATGAATAAATATACGTTAGAATAACGATATTGTTGTTTATTTTTCTATAGTGACTGCAGCCTTAAAAATGCCTCTCCCTGGATGGGTCGATAACCTGAACGGGCCAACAGGAATGTTGACAGGGGCTGGTAAAGGTATCCTCAGAACTCTGCTTTGTAGAAGAGAAATGAAGGCTGATCTTATTCCAGTTGATCTTTGCATCAATACTATTATTACAGCTGCTTGGAATACAGCTAAAGAAGGAAGGTGAGAAAAGAGTTTTAACTTTCTTCAGGGTTAGTTTTCTAATAAGTAATTTAATATATGCCACTACAAGATATCTATTTTCACTCTGTTGAAAGGCAGTTGATTGAAAATCTCTCCATGACAATTTTGAAGTGCGAGTTTGTGAAGCTTTGTGAAACGTATTACACTTTTTTAATATATTATAAGCTAGTAGGTTTTTTTAAAAAAAAACTCTGATGTGAACTATACATTTTTTTTATGATTGTTATCAATTATTATTACACTCCTTTATAAATCAAAGATGTCAATTTTTAGAAAATAACTTAAAAATAATTCTTTCTACATTCTTTTAGACACGATGGATTAAAAGTTTACAACGCAACGACCGGATCTGTGAACCCGATATTATGGGGAGATATGGAGATTTGGGGACATCATTACCTCGTCAACAATCCTTTCGACGATATATTGTGGTATCCTGGAGGCTCATTCAAATCAAGCAGGTGTTTAAGTGTCTTTAATCATTGTTGATCAAAATTGTCCAAACATTTCATAGACTAGCCTCTTCTGTACCCATGGATTATAGATTTGTTACCATTTGCATATTTCAAAATCTACTGTCTAAATATATTTAAGCAATGATTAATAGTAAGTCGTTTATTTTTCAGATTTATGAACTCTGTCTGCGTGGCGGTTTTCCACATGCTTCCGGCATACATTGTAGATTTTTCAACCAAGATTTTCGGAAAGAAACCGAGGTAGGATTATTTTATTACATTCACTCTATAAGAAAAGCATACAGACACCTAGTAGCGTATTTTAATTACCAGTATTTTACGAAGACTGACTGTCAGTCAGGGATCTAGACGATATATTGATTTGTATTTAACCCTTTGACCGCGGTTGACTGCTATAGCAGCCCAATCTGAACCGATTTGGATCCGAGCCGCGGTCAAAAGGTTAATGTCATGGATGTCTGTGATGTTGGCATTCCCCCCACCCATGCCATTCTAAAAAAGAGGCGATTAGCAAAAACCCTAGTTATTTCCTGCTCACTCGTCCATCTTTTCTTTTTCCAGAAAAGATAAGTTGAAACAAATATTTTTTCTGACAAATCAACATACTTTACTTTCCTTTGAAGGAAAAAGAAATTTAAACAAAAATATCTGCATAGTTAAAGGAAAATGTCTCGCAAAAGACTATTCGTAGAATTACTTATTATTTAAATATAATAAATATTATAATTTAAGCAATGAGTTGAAATAGAAACGATAGAATTGAGTAATAAACAAAAAGGGTAGACAGCAATTGATAAACAATTATTAAAATATGTATACCAAATCTTTCAGGCCCAGTATGGTAAAAGTCCACGTGAAGCTTCAAAAAGCTGTCCAGGCTTTGGAATACTTCACAACCAACGAGTGGACATTTTCCAACCACAATGTCCAGCACCTTCTCTCCAAATTGACCGAAGCTGACAAGAAACTCTTCGATTTCGACGCCAAAAAGATCCAGTGGCTCCCATATGTGGAGCAGTACGTTAGGGGGATTCGAAAATACATATTAAAAGAGAATGACAATGATATACCCAAAGCCAAACAACACATGAGAAAGTAAGTTGAATCATCATTTTATTTCAATACACCTACAGAGGAATTCATTTAACATCAAGACAAATTTGAGATACTTCGTAAATTCTTCTCATTTTCACTGTAAAAAAAGGTTTGTAATATTGTTAAAATAATAGAAATATTATGTCTATTGACATTATCAGGCGAAAAGTACAATATATTTAAAAATAAATGTGTGCGTCAAGCAGAATTTATTGTACCCATCATTTATTGATAGTTGGCCCATTTGGTGATAAATGAAAACAAAATATAATGGCAAAAAAACTTTTAATTTATTTATTATTTTGATCTTTTTCAAAGATACGTATGTCTTCCTTCTTAGAAATAAAATAAATGTTCCAATGAAATAAATTTGTCAAAATATCATGAAGACTATATGTATTTCTGTTTTTCAGGATGTATATTCTTCACTGCTTCGCCAAGATTTTGATGGCTTTCACCATGTGGAAGTTCATCACAGCAAACTCAGACTTAGCCAGAAGATTTAGTTTTAGCCTTATCAATAATACTGTCATAGCAATAAGAAAATTGACTCATTTATAGGTGACTCAAATTGACTCTTTTATTTTTTAATATAATTATAAACTTTAATTATCAGATAAATAACAATCTATGATAAGTATTTAATTCTTCTCCTTCTTTTTGGTTTTGGGGTGATGGAAAACGATTTGGAGAGTATGCTCTTATTTGGAGATCATATCATACTTCCTCGATAATCGATGATATTGTGACAAAAGAAGCTTTTAAATGTAATGAATTATATATAAAAACAAAACACTATTTAAACATAAAATTGTCTCATATTTTTATGATTGGTAAGTTCTCTAATGAGATAGTTCAGATTAAAATATTTTCATTAATAAATTGTGATGGATTATGATAAATTTAACAATTTTTTACCAAGATCTGACAATAATCACTACTCAAGTGATTGAAATCAATAAATGTCACAAGGTTTGAATTGAGAACACCGGAGCATAACACTGATTCGTTTAATACACAAAAAGTTGCATTCCGTTTCATAAAACATGTCGATCGTTCCGATCAGTGAAATTTTCCATTTCAAACCCAGTCCACCTATCACTCAAATCCATTCAGAAATTGAATGAATTATTGAAGAAATTGATGTATTGAAGACATGAAGACGAAAGTGATAAGAATATTATTTTATACGGCTTTTTAAAATATATGTAATGGATAAAAAAAAGCCTTAAAACATGACTTATTTCTTGATATTGAAAGATTAAATTAACAATGTATAAGCAATAATATTTAGGTATTGAAACTATAATATTAGCTCAACAACTTATATTTTAATCCTTGAGAGAAAATATTATAATATTTTCAATAATGGGCCATGGTTTTTATTGAATTAATAATTACATTGCCGTTTCATGAAATCTCATTTTAATCAAAAGGTTTCATCTCATCAAGGTTTCATCGAGGTTTCATCAAGGTTTCATCAAAAATCTCATTTTAATAAATGGAACTAAATGAAGTTGTCAGTTTGGTGTATGATTTATTATTTTTCATTTTGTTTTAAATAAATAAAATTTACACAAAGATGAATTACACATTAATTAGTACCATAAGGTGAATGTGACTTTCATTTCTCACTTGATTATGAATGTGTCTTTTTCTATAAGGGTCGATGTCAATATTTTGGTTTGTATCAATCATATGTATTTGTCAATTTAAGGTAATAAAACCATTAACATTATTTCTCTATTGGCAGTAGGTATATTAGTCTGTGGATTTGCTGATGGAACAAAAAATAGTCCGCATTAAAGATGTTTTTTTATTTATTATTATAGTTTTCTGTGGTTTAGTTGGTAAGAACTTTGCCTTAGCAATCGGGTGGGTTTGGGTACTAATCGCAGTAAGCTCAATATTTGAAATCTTAGACATAGTTGAATGTATTTGAAAAATAAAACACTTTTTTGTACTAATCCCACATTTATTTATTATGAACAAGACCCTATTCGCTCGGGACGAGCTGTTGTCAGTTATTGAAAAAGATCATGAGGAATCTTCATAAACGTAGAATCAGTACAAAATAGTGTTTTATTTGTTGAGTATAATGCATTTCCACCAAGCAATGACTGTAAACACTGTAAAAGTGATGGTTTTTTGTGATGACACCGTCTCAAGTTTATCGCAATGACTTATACAAATTCTCATCAAGCTTATTTTGTATAATCTTTCAATTTTAAAATATTAGACACATTGACATAAGCTGTAATGGAAAATATTTTTCTTAGAAAAATATATTTAATTCTCTAAATTTTAAATCATTAATAATTCCTAGTAATTGTACAGCTTGTCTATCACAGTCACTTTATTACAGTCACAAACAAGAAGTTTAACATTTATTTTGTCATTTGTCGAGAATGAGTTCAACGAGAGTAAAATATGTTTCAAGACATTTCTTACACTTGCCTTGCAGATACGGTAACTGTGTGTATCATTAGAGAGTATGGGAGACATAGAAATATTTGTCATATTTTATTTTTTCAACCATGTCCTTGTTTGGGAGCAATGTGGAGCATATGGACTCCTAATGGAGTTTAGTTTTTTTTTTTTTGTCATATACTAGTGTGAAAATCTTGAATGTTTTATGACCTTAGATATTCATCATGTTAGTGAGTTCGCTACAACGTTGCAAACGGTGGGAATTTTATAAAAAAATACATAATATTCGTATGCAAATTGGATTTGACATCGGTCATTTTAGACTGAGAGACAGAAAAAATGGCAGGTGAGTATAATCTAAAAATATTATACTATATTAAATGGTTTAATTATTAAGACCACTACCAAAAGACTGTAGCCCATGCATAAATTGACAACAATTATTTTTATATACCTGAATGTAAATCCATTTGTATAACACTGTTCTATTACAATTATGCAATTTACTTTGTATTTAAGATTAAACCAATCTCATTTAAAAAAGGACTTATTTTTAGTAAATAATTAGGCAACATTATTTGAAATTATATAAATATTTTTATTTAAATCAATTTGCAATAATATTTGCGCATGATAAAATACGTTTTAAGTCAGTATGGTGTATATACCTATATCGTACAATATATTAGTAAGAAAAATGTCGGCAGAGTGACTGCAAACTTTATCAACGGGAATGCATAATGAAATATAATATAATATTGATGGCTTAGTGTGAAAAGTTGAAAGCACATATGTATGTGATAATATAATAAGATCATTTAGTTAATATTCATCGAGAAGTTCAGTTTTATTTTGTTTAAATCTCTCGATATATAGATATCCTGAAAATCTCTTAGAATAACCCACTTTACAAGAAAAGAATATTAAAAAACAATGAAACTAAATTTGTTTCATTTTATAACTTAACGTTGGACGTATCATATTATCTGTGCTTTAAGCATTCATCTATCTAGCCTGTACATTATATTCCACGTTCAAATAAGCAGAGTACTGCCACCTGTGTCATATTCATGACATTCACTATAAAACTTGACAAAAACTGTCTACATGTGGGTTATAATTTATTGTGTCATAATTATTATGTTTGTATTTTGAATGATAATATTTAACAAGTACCTAGGAATACTTGTGCAATTAGGTATAATGTATCTTCCTAAATACTTAATGATGAATATTTTTAAGTGTTTCAATTGAAAAATAATTGAAACAATATGCTCAACGTAATGATAATTAGTATCTAACAATAATTATTAGGTTTTTGTAATAAATTGAATGCCTTTTTATACGAATAAACCACAACTAATATGATTTTTGTTTTCACCTTTCTTTCTTATCTATGATTCATTTATACCTACTCCTTTTTCGGTATTTCCAATTTAAGTAATGTCGACATTTATTTTACTCAATTAATCAAAAACAAAATATGTGAAATTTTACAGCCTGCCTGGTCACCCTTTATCAAGTAGGCACCCCCTTAATACTATGACCAAGTTATCAGCGATTCCCTACCATATATTTTTTAATAAAATGAAGTGTATAGATTTTTAGAATATATATTTATTTAATGCTATTGTTATTGTTGAAAGGGCTGACTCTGTCATTCTCGACAGTAAGTCTTGACATTAAGATATAAAAGATAAATATCACACCAGAATTTATTCATTATTTTTAGTTATACGCCGATCTTTCATCTAATAATACTATAATTTACGCAAATCAATTTAAACAATTGTGAGCAATTAAATTAATTACTTATTCTTGAAAACCATGCGAAAAATCTCACAAAAATAATTTTAAACATGGCG
Organism: Himalopsyche tibetana; assembly: GCA_030503985.1. NCBI lineage: Eukaryota > Metazoa > Arthropoda > Insecta > Trichoptera > Rhyacophilidae > Himalopsyche > Himalopsyche tibetana. The sequence continues at coordinate 23,660,744 of JAPJYX010000010.1, read as the reverse complement.
TCACTAAGTCAGCTGATTTGGCCGAAAGTGTTCTGGCACATTCAAAAATAGATTTTGCATTTGACGGATAATCTTATTTTGTACACAAACATACTGAATTGAGTCTGGAGTTTAACATTGTATAAACAGGGATGCTCATGTTTGTGTACACAGAATATGAAATATAATGTTTTCATTTATCATAAGATTGGCTAAGGCAAATATACAAAGCTTTAACATGAACGATTTTTCCCACATAGCCATCTAAAGTGAATTCAAATCGTAAATCCCACAATTTTTGGTATCTTGTCCGCTCTTTAATATGGAGCAATTGTCAACAAAAGATGTTTTACGAAAACTGTTTGTTACCCAGTTGTCCAACTCTCCTTTTGTCGGAGACAGTTAAGGTAGACAAATAAGTGTCCAGGTAATCGCTCTCGTTACATTTCATTCTTAGGATCGAATTACTGTGAGAGAATTTTAGGCAGCCATGCTTTCAAACACAAGTCCACAAATCGATTGAAAAAAAAATATGAAACTAGTACAGAATACTTGACCAAGACCAGACCAGATCAAGGACAGAATACCAAACAAAGAATTGATACCAAAGGGACTAATAATTGTGCAATCACCTAATTTTTGACGATTTTGTTTTTTACCAACTTCAATGACGATGCGTTACATTAAGATCCCCGTCAAAACTAAATTGAAAAAACAATGAATATGAATCGTTCAATTTTTTAACATTCACACAAGTTTTATTACTAACGACCCAGGTTTCGTCTTTTGGCATCGATGACTGACAATCAGTTTAATTTCATCTGTATACTTGAACGCCTGAAAATGCTGAAAGGCGAAACCGGGTGACAAAACTTTTACGAATGTGAAAATTTAAAAAAAATAAATTCTATATAATTAATAAAATGCATGCACTATATTATTCTAACACTATAAGGTTTTTAAAATTGAATATTTGGAATTCCTAGTCCTTAAAATAATATTACATCAGTAAAAAGGGTCATCAATTCCTGAACCTGTCAACATTGATACAGCTCTGAACAGATGTAAAAAAAAACTGGTACTTTTGCATTTTCAAAACCGGGATTTCGGTATTAAAAAACACAATGAGTACTGGGATTCCGTTTTCGGTAATACCGGCATTGCAATGCTTATCATATTCTCATTGTTCAGTGAAACCCGTTTATCTATTTCCACTTTTAAATTTCTATTTTTTTTCATTTAGCTGATTTAAGAGAAAATAATTGCCACCTATTAACTATCAACCAGTGTGAAACCCCTAATCTTCTCGACGAAAATATCTCAGTACTTTTAGCACAAGGAAGCGAGTCAAAATAAATAGTTTGCAGCCTCTTATTGATGATATGTATGCCTCAAAATTATAATATTGATAGAGATATGTCAAAAGTTTCCACACGTCCACAAATTTATAAAACAGTTCTACAAATACCAGAAACTGTAACTGAAATTCAGGAAGAGCAATATTTCCTCAAAATATTACCGACATGATAGTACCATGTATGTATGTATCATCTTGTCAGCACTTTAAGCAGAGTAGTCAACGCTTTTAGGCATTATCATGTTCGGTTGCTTTTTTTACAGCTTCGAATATCCGTAGAGAATTCCATAAAATCGAAAATAAACACGATTTAATGGATTTATTTTCCAAGGTATGGATGTCTCTGAGGCTTTCGTAATCTTCCATTCTTAATTGGTTATATCATCAAAACAGGGCATAGCTACAGCGATTAGAATCAAGCACAGAGAGGTCCAAGGCGCAATACAATTTGGAGGCCTTATTTTTCGGTTAGCATAAGAACGTCAAAGAAAATATGTAAAAATATATGAAAATCTGAACAAAAAGTATATGAGTTATATAATTTAAGCCATTTTTAAGGCCCCTAAGATTCGGAGGCCCCAAGCGCGAGCTTCATTTGCTAATGGGATAATCCGCCACAGATTAAAACTAACAATCTTTTTCTGAAAGAATTTATTAAGAACTAAATTTTAATGATAAAATAATGTCGACTTTGCTTTGAAAAAACATCGTCGGGCTGAGTATTTATTAAAATAAAAAATAATATCATTTAGTAATCATCCATATTTTTTAAGTTAAATTTTAAACTTTAGCTGAAGTTTAAGATATTTTGTTTTTAGAATGAATTTACTTACTTTTTTTTGTGAGATAAGTGTATTTATGAATTTTAATTTTATGAATTTTGGTAATAACTTATACTAGACATGTATGGCTTCTAATAAGGGCATATAGGCTTTTAGAGGAGAATTGTCACTAAAGTATGCAATAAAGTTGAATACAATACCTCCATGCATACAGTCTTCCATTTCAATATAATAATGAGTACCAAACTTGACTATAATGCAGTGGTTTCTAAACTTTATGTTACTGCGCCTCCTTTATTAAGAAATATATCTTCGCGCCTCCCCATCATTTGTTTCATATAATAATAAAGAGACGTCATAAAGGGTAAAAAAACTATTTTAAACTGTTCGCGCTTCCCATTGCAATAGCTCACGCCACCCCAAGGAGGCGTGTCTCTCAGTTTGGAAATCGCTGCCATAGTGTATAAGGTGAAGTGGAAATTATGAACAAATTCATAAATTTTATTAGACATATGATTACAAAGATATGTTTTTTTATTTTCTTAGAACGACTAGGTATTATGGGTTTACTTTTATTTGATCGTTTCAATGTTTCATCCTTATTTCGTAATTCTATAGGCTTGTTTACGAGACCTAGTTTTTTTAATGCGCATAACTTTATACATTGATTTATTTTTCCATAACACTGTTACTGCGATGTTTTTGTTTTTTGGGTATTCCTGCTCTATCACATGCATGTCCGAAAGTTCACTGCCGCGCAAAACGAGCGAGTCAACAGTCGTATTTACGTAAACAAAATAAGAAAGCGTCGTGATTTTATGGAAGATAAAAACAACGCAAATAATCGAACACGTTTATATTCTATATTTAAATTTGACCTGGGATATCTATAGACGCACGCCTTACAATCCGCCAGTCGAATGAATCGGTTTCACTGATTTCAATTTATTTCGTAATCCTTCAATAATGTTTGCATTTTTCTTTATTAAATGTAATAAATAATACGATATTTTTGGTCTAATACATTATTCTAGCAGCATATCGCCATTTTCTTTTATCTGATCGAATACCTAAAATGTATTAGTTCCATGTTTATAGAACTTATTTCACACTATTCAGATTCTTCATACCTTTAACGAATATCAAATCGTCAAAGTTTAGTCAACTTCGCTACTAAAACATGTTCGTTTGTTCGCTAGGAACGTGATTTTAGGCGTGCTTGGACGGGAAAGCTATTCTTCACATTCGCCTTCAGCGACACAATTCAAACGTAGCTTTGAAATTCCAGGTGTGAAAATCGAAAGTTCAAAGCTAAGTATGGTTGCTCCGATGTCGACTCTTTTTAGCTTGACCGGTTTTCTTATAAGCCAGGTTGTTAGTATGAAAAAAATGGAATATATTGATCACTCCCTCTGGGAATATTCGGAGATTAACAGTGACAGAGAAAAAATACTCAAATCATTCCGACAGACTGTCGGACCAGTCGGTCATGTATTACGTTAGACATAATAAAATGATAGATCTCAAATCTAAACCAATGGTAGTCTAATACGTTACACGTTATGTTCAAAACCAAGACACCAATTACTTCTACAGCGCCATTTGAAAACGTATACAGATTATTTATTACAAAATGCGTTTTACATTATAATATACTAGATTACAAATCCATAGCTTGTGTTGGCGGGTAAAAGTTAATACTGTGGGAAGATAAAAGTTCACTTACAAAGTAAAGTATCTTCGACTAAAAGTATCAGGATCATAATCAAACATGTTAATGATAATATTTTAATGAAGGATGAATTGAGATTATCTACTTCTAAAAATATATTGGATATTTCAAACTGCTAATAGAGCCGATCAAATTTTGCGCAACTACAGGCGTCTCGTGCGTAATTCGACTGATTTATTAGTTCCAATAAAATATGTCCGCGTAATTTAAATGACTGACTTCGTTGAAATATAAGCGAATTCTATCCTTATTTATTAATACATTGGTCAAGGAATTAACTCTAGTAACAAGGCATTAAAATATTCAACATTAGAATCAACGTTTTGAAGTTCAGTGATATGATTGATGGATTTATAACGAACACACGCGGTGATTGGACTTGATTCAAGTATACTGACACATTTCTACGACGCGTTCTTTTTGACCGAGTGGCAAATTGGTATACTTTTATCAATGTTAAACGAAATGAAAATATAGCATTGACCTAGAGTTTTTACTTCGCATGTACGTTTTTAAGGAAATATATTGCGATGTTATGAATTCAAAAAGGGAAGTCCCGTAAAATTCCATCATACATAATCACATGGCTTACTTGAAGAATATATTATACATTACATTATACCTTCATCTTAACTTGTAAAGCACGTATATATGTTTGTTAAAACTGTTGATATTTAAATGAAAATTTATTACCTCGCCTTTATTAAATATGTGTTATCATCTCAGGTGTTTATCTTTACGATCAACAAGAATTAATGTTGTCTATTCGTTACGAATTAATTAGAATACATAATTTTCGATTTGCAGTCTCAACACTCAACACTTTTTAAAGGTAAAGAATATTGTTTTTTTCAAAATCAGTCTGCTAAAAAAAATCCGCAATAAATCGCTGATCGTGGTATCTCGCTCCTTGTTTATATACAATAGAAAGAAGTTTATTTAGGATTTTTAAAAATATTTTATAGTATTTATATTGAATTTTTCATTGCGAATTTCGGCAATTTTTATTTATTAATTTATGTCTTTCTATTCTATTAACCTGATCTGTGCCGTGCGGTATTAATATGGCCGTACACGGAGGGCCGCGGTTTTCTTTCAAAAAATAAATCCTAATAAATATATATTTTTGGACATATCCTAATAGTATATCATATAGACTTACCATAAAAATACACGATGCGCCATTTCCGCTGACATTTATCCAAAAATGTCCGAAATAAATGATCCACAAAACTTCAGGGTTGTCACACAAAATTCACACACGGAAAACACAAAACACACGATCGTATATCAAAAGTAATTCTATCATATTAACATTGTATCCTAAAAACATATATAAAATACGGCGAACAGTTTAAAACAAATTAATAGTCTTCTACCGTGTGGTATGCCTCAAAACAAGGTTCTACGCAAAGAGCCACTTTACATTGTTTGCACATATACCTAGATTCCTTTCTTAGTTTTTTTGATAAACAAACCACACATCTCGCAGCTGTATTAATTTTTTTCTCACTTGGAGGAAATTTCATCATAAAATGCCTTTCTGTGAGGCGGGAAGGCAATTCAGAATGTCTTTTTTGTTTTACAGATTTGGTAGGCTCAACACATTTATATTCATGAATCAGTTGTCGAATAACTTCCAACTGAAATTTTTCTAGCGGAATCCGTTTTGCTGTTTTTTGGCATAGCAGTGTATGAGCATTCAATAACGAAAGATCCATTAGGTGGAAAAACATTTTTTTATACCACCTCATAGTCTTTCGCGATGAATGCACGCTTGATAAAATCATGTCCGATCGGTCAACGGCCCCCATATTTTTATTATAGTCTTGGACACTTTCGGGCTTTATGATGGCTTCATTCCGATGAGTGGTTTTTCCTGTGTCGGTGAGAATAGCAGGATGAAGAGTTGTCAACATGGAAACATCCCTTTTATCCTTCCATATTTGTGCCGAAAGAGTGTCCGTATGAAAAGCTTTCATTTCTCCCTTCTGTAACTTATCAGTGTGCTTGGGCATTCCTTTACGGTTTCTCCTTACGGTACCACAAGCATTTGTTTTCCGGTCATGGAGCTTTTGAAACAAAATGGGACTCGTGTACCAATTATCCACGTATAAAGTATGTCCCCGATCCAAATAGGGTTCCATTAATGTCATTACTACACTACCCGAAATACCAACGTGTGGATGTGGAACATATTCCGTTGTTTTTCCAGTATATATAATAAAATTTAAGACATATCCAGTTGCACAGTCACATATTACAAAGAATTTTATTCCAAAACGGCTTGCTTTTGATGGAATATACTGACGAAATGACAAGTTACCTTTAAAAAGCAGCAAACTTTCATCAATGCATACATTCATGTATGGATACATACATTGCGTGAAAATTTTTTTAAAATGTTCCACAAGGAATCTTATTTTGTATATTTTGTCCCCAGCTACCTGCTGCGTATTGTCGCTGAAGTGAAGCATGCGTAAAATTATTTGAAATCTATTACGGGACATGGTATCAGAATATATTGGTGAATAATACAATATATCTGTAGACCAGTGGTCCTGTATTTTGTTTCGGGAATTACAGGGCATCAATAGACACACAGCAAGAAACACGTATAACTCTTCCACTGTAATGTCTATCCACTGTTTCAATCTCCAACTTAATTCACTGCATTGATTTTTAATGTATATAAACTGTTTATTTGTTTCAATTGTGATGAAATTCATGAGAGAGGTTGTCATAAACATCTTGAAAAAATCTGATTCTCTATTCCCAAAATTTTCAATATCCGCTCCTGACTTTGAACTTTCGAATGAGTTAATTTTAGGAACAAAATCACCTGTTTCCCATTCAAAAACCGGTTCAGACTCATCAATTAGTGGTACAAGTTCATCATTAGGTGCTGATTCGGGAACATTGGAAACCAAGCCTTCTTGTTCCTCGTCTTCAAAATCGTCGAAATCACTGTCATCGGATTCGGCGGTGAAGCCAACGCTATTCATCAAATCTTCAGTCAGTTCTGCATTTTCAGATGTACTTTGTTGTCCTTCCATTCTCAGGCGTTAAAATAGTAAAATGTAAAAAATCAAATATCCAGGAAACGTAAGTTGAAAAAGATATATAAACAATCGTCAAAAAAGTTACGACACAGGAAAATCTTATAAAATAAACAGACACTCACAAACAACGCAGGTTATAAAGTTTTAAAACAAAAAATCATTTGGTAAATAACGAAAAAAGACGTAAATTTAAAAATAAACTGTTAATGTATCTAGTTATAAAACTGTTGTAAATGAAATACTTAACAAAAACGATATTCTGGCCCACAAAACCAACTAAGATGTGTCAAACATGAAAACAAACACATAACTGACCATTTTTCCAGGATCATTGTTACTTGCAGTGAGTATTCAGAATAGAAATAATTCCCCGTTTATAAATATAATACTGGACAAACATAACGTAAGAATAAATGGGAAGTCCCGGTATTTCATTAGTCACTAATAATATGTATGGCGTAACCCTATATAGTAGCGCCGCATATTAACAAGACACGAAAACTTTTGTCGATGTCAAAAAATCGATGTATTACAGATTAAAATTCAATATCCTTCGAGTTCAAGTATTACAACACAATCTCAAAAGATGTCACTATATGCGAGTTAAATTTAATTATTTAAGAGAGGTACTGGTGACTTGTAAATTAAGTACAAAGGAGAGCGTAATATTACGCGCATTTTGTATGGACGGCCCCTTGAACACGGACTTGTAGCGCGTAAATATACGCTCTGGGCAGAGATCAGGTTAAAATACTAAAATAATATAACACGAATACTTATTATATTATGACTTATTAAATTCTACAGTATAAATGTTATTATTATTGTATTATACCTTAAAAATTAAAAAACTTATTTTATGCATTGCAAATATTCGCGAAACAATCATAAATATTATTTTAATTGTTTCTTTTCCCATGGAATATTAAACAAATCACCATCAGAAACATTGAGAAATGTTGGGGATTCCACCTTAAAAAAACAAACATGTAAGTAATCGTGCTGTGTTATGTAGGTAGATACTAATTTAAAAGTTAAAAACCTCAAAAGTTTATTTCTGTCAAACCAAGTCAACGACACAAAAACAAGGCGAACAATGTGTTCAAACTAATTTTCTCTCGTTGTTCGGCACTTTCTTTGTCTATGAGACAAGATTTCCCGCCTGAGGCACAGTGACATTTGACATTATGCCCAAGATGGCGTAGCACTTTTCGTGATATATTGTGAGATTGAACTGAATATAATATATACTTGGCTTTACTTCTTGTCCCATTGCACTTTTCAGAGTTGAATTTAGTGCTCTAAAGGAATAGCGAACTCCCGAGGTTGTTTTTATTTGCCAAAACGTGGCTGATCTCCTAACATAACAATGTTCTAACTAAAAAGTTTTCCAGAGGATTTAGAAAATATGTTATCAATCAATTTTGTTTATAGATTTTCCCAATGCTTTGACAGACATATTTGATATTTATAATTGGCTATGTTTATTAATTATTAATGGGAATATATTTTAGTTATGTATTTTTATTTCTCACTTCAATAGCATAGGAAAAAAATTATAATAGCCTGAAAAAATTTTACTCGAAAAGTGCGTTCTGTCGACCGATGCGAAGTTTATTTGAACAAAGCCATAAAAAATGTAAGATTGAATTTATTCACAATCATTCCCATTAAATAAATAAATACGTCTCTCAAAAAGTGTAAGTTTATTTGTCACTTTTGGACTAGCACTTGGGCATAAAGTTAAACAATGTTTACCACAAAAATGTATTTTTTGTGATATTATTTTTCATTCTACATGAAAGTCAAACAACGTTCTGTCAATTTTTTTAGTTTATTTTTAAATCACCAGTACAATTTAAGATGAACTACATAAAGTTGCCCCAGTTAAATATTTTAAAGACCATACAATATATAATACAATACACAATCTAATATATAAAAAAATAATGTTTGTTTATTCGTATTTTATGCTTTGCCACACCGCTCACCCGATTGCAATAAAATTTTGACAACATTTTTACTTAGGTCTTTACTTACTAGGTACTTTACATTAGGTCTTATATAAAACAATCAATGTTTGTATGTCTGCCATACAGTTCATGCAACTTGTGGGAAGGTTATAGGCGTAGTACAATTAAATTACAATAGGTGGCGCGTGAGTCGTACCATAGACAATTGGCAGCAAACGTCAAACAGACAGAAAAAGAAGATATGCACTTCAATAAACACAATTAAAACACAAACACTGTCTTTCTTTGAGTGGCATTGCAACGCTTGCCGGGGACCGGTTAGTCAATTATAAAATATTGACACGGGGCTTCAAACAATCATATGCATTGTAAGGTTACAAAATAAAAATAAACTCTAGAGTTGTCCTGGTGTAGATATGCAGTGTTGTTTAACTCTAAGATCTCGCATGGATAAGAGGTGTACCTACGTAATTGAATATTATAATATACCGAACAAAACACTGAATATTAAAAATGTAATTGAGCACGTGGACAAAAAAGTTCAATAATTTTTCACGAACTTAGACCGTTTCATTCGCAAGTCTTTCAACTTCGTATTTGGCATTCTTCCATATTGGATTGGCTCCAAAATCGGATTCCCTTCTTCTCCGATCAGACAAGAGTGATTGCCCCAAAGTCTTGGCGTTGCAGCTTCAGTCTTTGCGAACATTTCAGTCCGACAACTAGTCTGCTGAAGTCGGCGAAGCCCCGCCACTATCATAAAGGAAGTGCGAATCAATAACAAAGAAACCCGGCATCTCACACAGCTGATGGTTTCAAAACAATAATAAAAGTGCCACAAAACCATAGATAATCAAATCATTTATTAAAATTATTTGGATTATTTTGTGTTGTTTGACTTTGAAGTTTCGTAGTCCTTTGCGGTATATGAACAATTCGAAAAGAATATCGTTTTATTGAAAGTATAAATAAACAATTGTTTTATAGAGCTGATATGTTTCAAGTATATCTATTTTTGTGATTTATTGACTGAAAATAAGCGGCAAAATTGGAACGGTAAGTTGTCATTTCAATATTTCAATAAAACATAATATTAAGTCAAATTACTGTTTTATCAACACTTAAAACTGTTTTAATAATTTTATATATATTACATATAATATATCAAATTCCATCTGTTTTGTGTCTTCACCGATTGCAGTATTTCTACAAAGATCATTATTATTAAATGAAAATAATTGAATAAATTCAGTAGGTGCACATATTTTTCACTCCTTGTGTTAAGTAAAAATATTAATGATTTTATATCTAAAATCAAAATAATAATAGTATGATAATATTTGACATATATCGATTGTTTTGAATTATAAATACCATTCACCAAGGACAATCGTTACTCCAAACAAATTCATATTTCATGTAATATTGATTTTTAATTATCATGGCTAAAAGTTTTATTTAGTGAAGGATTTTCGGCTGTCAATAATTGACTTTATAAATTTGGTTTATATCTCATTGGAATACGTGAGGATGATTTAAAACTATCAATATGTCTTCCATAAACTTGAAAAATATTAGTAAAAACTCAAAGCTTATTATATATCAACTTATATTATTTCATCTTGGCTTCATATAAATGAAATAAACAAACGTCTCGAATGAGTTTTAAATATCGGCCACCTGTTTCCTTACGTTTATTCTGAATTTTCACTAACAAATGTCAGTGTGAATGTTTTTTTTTTTGTTTTCGGCGTAGGTAGACAAACACACGAAATTTTGCAATACCTTGAAGCCGTGCGAAAAGCATCGTTGAAAATAAATTATTACGGCCGGAAGTTGGGGAAATGTACTCAAAGTTTCCCGCCCACAAATTTTCTTCGGCCATTTTCCTCTGAAAATACTTAGATTTGTTTTTATTTCGACCACAAACGTGCCAGCGATGCAAGATTTCAAAAAGCACGTTGTCTCAAACATACTCGTTTGTTTTTTTCATTACCTAGCAGCATTTAACGAAGTTTTCTTTTCTATATTTTGACAGCATTGCTTATGATTTATATTGATCTTAAAATTTTGAGTATATAAAGACAATGTCAGCTAGATTAACATTTATTCATTTTTAGTGATTCAAAATATATACTTCATATAAAATATAATGTATTGCTAAAATTAATATTTTTGAGCAGGTCTGTTGAGAATACTTACGTTTGATTGGATATACTACGTTGTAGGTATAATACTTTATTGTAACAGTTTTAAAATTCAGTATGTCCAACAATGGATGCATTGTGTAAAAAATATGTACTCAATCATTCCACCACGCCATTAATTAAAGCCGTAGCTCGCCGCTAGTTTTCTTCGGAAAATAGATCGCAATATCATACAGGTTTGCCACTCCTGAAATATATAATCGAGGTACTATAAAAGTACTGGTACTTGATTAATAAATACATTTAAAAGTGCACTGCTCCGTTTTTACTATTTTGAAAGCACTGGTAAAAGAGAGAAAACGTTAAAGATTCGGTAGAAAATAAAACCGGATTGTAAAAAAATACGTAAATAGCGGAAAAACTTGAATTCTAGGCACTTAAAAACGGGGTTTCACTGTATTATGTTATATATATATGTACCTGTTAAATAATTTGGGAGTGAATAGCTATAAATAGTTTATTTTTTTATACTTCATCGTGCTTGTATCCACTTCAGGACTAATTTGCAGTGGGACCTGCTTAACGAAAGCAACGTGGAAATTTTGGCAAGCATTCAAACTATCTTATACGCAGGGCCGGCGCTAACATACAGGTGAAATAGGCAATCGCCTAGGGCGCAAATCATTAAGGGGTGCATAAATTGAGTAAATAAATTATTTTTTATATTATAATAACAAATAATAGGTTATACTTGTATCTGTTCGTTATAATTATGTATCGTATTCTATATACTTCGAAAAAGGTAGGTTGGGCGACTGACAGCTCTCGTAAAAAACTTTTTTGAGATACCTCCATTAGGAGGCCATATGAGAGCGGGCATACATATAAAAAAAATATTCCACAGTTTGTTAAAAAGGGGCGCGCCAATAACCGTTGCCTAGGGCGCCAAATAACCTTGGGCCGGTACTGCTTATACGCATCTTTGCAATGTTTCCACGTGCTTAGGTGTGATAACGAACTTATAATGTCTCGCCATAGGTAACATGTGAAGGAAATGTCAGCGTTTCACACTTTCCGCAATAGTTACTTACAAACTTCTATTTCAGCCACCGAGTTATATTTTCGATGGACTCTCCACGGTAGTTTTGTGTAGTTTCATTTTTAATATAAAATTAAACTTGATATGTGTGTTACTTGACTTGTGTTATCGGCAAACCTTGCGATGTTCTGTCTGATGATGCTTCTTAGAGAGGCAAAAACACGAGCCAAAATGTATATATAACACAGCATGAGTGATTGCTCTACAAACTCTGTATAAAATAAGATTACACAGTAAAGGGTTTCCTAAACTTATTGTGCAACGGAACACTTCGCAAATTCGGAAATGTTACCGTAACATAGCTATTTTTTTAGGTTGGGTAATTCATAATAGTAAAAATAAGTTTATAGAAATATGATTTTAAATCACTTATTATTTATTAATAAATTATTTTTAAAATATGTAAACAAAGCTCTTAGTGATTTAAAATCTCCGCCTTTACCTAGAAATTTAACGTCTTATACATCATTACTCGATTTTTAATATGAAGTGGAAAACGCTTAAATATGTTGCAGCGTATATAACCATTCCAAATTTTTACTTAACACCTATTTGGGTCCCACGGAACACCAGTGTTCCGCGGAACATAGCTTGGGAAGTCCTGACATAGTACCAGCGTTCAACTATTTGAAAGACAGGTGGAAGAATAGTTGGCAAAATATAATTAATTTATTGATTTTCCGTTACTAGAGTAAACCTCGATCCATGGATAGATACATATACGTCAGGTATCTCTATTTCACTCTTTCTCAATCCTGATATCCATATTAGCAACTTTAACAATATAACATGGATTTGTAAAGTTGTCTACCCACTATTTGCTAAGACGGCGTGTTTTCTGGATTTTAATTGAAGTTCTATTCCAATAAATTATTATGTATCATTACATCTCCACGCATACAATCGTATTAAATATTAACATTCAAATTAGATAAGTCAACTTTGCGTTAATCTACACAATGATTATTTCATTATATTTGCGTATTAATAAATAAATTAAAGTAAATGAAAGATCGCTTGCTTTCCAAACAAAAGAATGAGTAATGCATAACACTAAAAGGAATTTATTTTCCTCGTTTTGTCGGCATGTTCTTTGGAAAAATTGTTTACACACAGTTTTCATAAATCTGCACTGCTATGATTTTTTTTTTCTCAAAAACGTACAAACTTCTTCGCGAATATCTTGAATACAAATATTATTCTAGGTTTACGAATGAAAGTAAATACTGACTGAATTATTTATCGGCAATAATTGTGTTTGATTCAATAAATATTTAAAAAGTTCACACCTCGATGAGGAGCAATTTATGCTTTTTAATGTTGGCAAGCTTTACTGCGGGATTCCCCGTGTCTCTTATGGTACCAGACGGGCGATTTGCTAACTATTTATTTGGCAAAAAATACAACACGCCACCCACACGTTGTAATTTCATTTTTTAAAATGGGAAGCCAATAAAAAACCTATATGGACTTTTTACGTTCCTCTATATAAAATAATGACGTCAATAAATAAATAGCTTCATATATTTATGTATTTATTTCATCAACGTTCATCATCATCTTATGAGAACGTTGACATTATAATTGGCGACGATGTGCCATGCAATATACTATAATATACAAACGCACACGTTTTAAATCAATAAAAATTGTGTGCGAGTACCCAGCACCACTCATTTGAAAAGTTTAATTATTTCGCTCATATTTAAACGGATATACCTAGTAAATAATGCTTGCTATCGGATGCCGTTCGTTCCCTCAAAAGTCACCGAATTGCGGGCCCAATCACGTTAAGCTTTATTTTTATGTATAACAAGTACCTAAAACATAATACTTTTATTTTCTACAGAACAGCACTAGTAGAAGGTGCTTAATTTAAAGCTAGACCTGGAAAATATGTACACACTTTATTTCTTTTGACGGACGATTAGTGTCACGTCTTGTCGGTTGCGGGTAGCTCATGGTGACATTTGAAGTAGCGCGTGTAAGACAATTATTTACAAATAAACGTTCCTTTAAAATTAATACAAATGGTATTCAATTCGTAATATTATGTAATGTCAAAAACTTAAAAAGAAGCCAATATATTATTTCCATGTTTTTTAGATAATTCAATGAATCATAGTAAGTTTTGCTTTAAATATCTTATTGAAATAATGGTAAATGTGTACGGAGGTGGCGCATGTCCAGTGTAAATACATCGACGATATGAAAAATTAGTTTGTAGTAAAAAATAGCAAATAAAATAACAAACAAACATATTTGAAAACAGAGTAAATGGCTTTACAAAACCCTACTCTTTTTCTACCAAAAAAATATCGAAATGCCGTCAACAACAATGTAGCTCTGTGGGAAATTTATTAGCAAATAGGAAAATGCCAATTTTTCATTCATAGGAATCAGGGAAACTGATAATTTACGCGAAATACGAATATATTACGAAAAAAACAACATGATTTCATGTCAAATTTCGAATAAACATACGACTTTTCGTAAAATTTCATATTTCGCATGAATTTTCGTATTCATATATTTTTTTCTAGTATTTCATTGTTTTCTGCAGGATTTGATTAATTTTCTGGGAGAAAAAGAGTACCTTGTAATAGAGCAAATTTATCGACAGCCAACATAAATTTATCAAAATTAAATCTATTGAATCCTAATTGATGGAATTCAATGATGTCTGAGACTAATCGTTCTCGATAAATTCCAGTATGCATTCAAAGTCGCTGTTCGCCAAAAAAAGCTTTTAAAAGTAAATAGATAAGACACCGATACTGTAAGTATCAATCTGAAAATAATTTTAACACACTTATTAACAGGAAAATCAAGCTCAAGCTAGTTAAATATAGTTTTGAATCTTAAATTATTTAAAATGACGAGTTCGCTTTTGCCGTGAAGTAATATTATCTGACCTGATTTTCAACGTAATATTTATTACGTTACGACGTGCAAGACGACATCTCTTGTCATTTTCATGTAACCGACCACTAATTAGAATTCCATCCACCGTGTGAAAATATTGAAGAACACAATATTGTGAAATTATAATCAAGAATTTTCATCTAAAAATATTACAAAAATAAGATAAGTTGGCAATGTTTTATAGATTGTGAAAATTAAATTAACATATATCACACGCTTCTGGAAGCAATCGACGCTGATTTTTACAACCAATATTGAAGGTTTTATACTACACGTAATAAACATATTAAGAATATGTATTGATGGAAAAGTTTTCCCAACACAAATAAAATCACATCATATCTTGTAAAAGAAGTAAAAGTTTTTCGTATTTAATCTCTAATTGCATAGGTACCATAAAAAGTTTGTCATTATTGTGTCAAATCTCATTTCAAAGCAAGCAAAATTTCATTTGTCAAAAAATATCTTTTTAGTTCAATACTTCAATCATGGTTAGAATTTGTTTCGCTAATAGAATGAATATTATGTTTTACTTGGATCAAATTTGATGGAGAGAAGCAACAATACGCAAAAAGACCAAACTTTTGTTCCGGTTTATAAAGTACTTACGTATCTTAAAATACTTCATCGTAAAAGTTATGGACAATATTGATGAAAACAGATATTATTTTTTACTTTGAACATACCGTATTTATATATTAGGTTGATGCAAAAGTTAGGACGTTTTATTTAAATTAAATTAAACATTTTTTTTTAAATACTATTTATTTAATCAATTATATAATTTCCATCGGTTCTTATAACCTTCTCCCACCTTTCTATTAACTTATGAATACCATTGGTGTAAAATTCCGTAGACTTTGATGTGAAAAATGTATTGAGGGATGTTTTTACCTGCTCTATTGTATCAAATTTTTTATTGTTTAAAATTTTTTGCAGCGATCTGAATAAGTGATCAAGCTCTGGAGAATAAGGTGGGTGCTTGATAACATCCCAATTCAACTCATTTAACTTGTGTTGGGTCATCATCTCCACATGTGGTCGTGCGTTGTCGTGATGAAACACTACCCTTTTTCTGTTGATTAATTCTGGTCTATCCTTTTGAAGGGCGATGTTTAATTTTGATAATTGTTCACAATATCGTTCTGCTGTAATTTTGTCTGATTGCGTTCTAACAGTTCAAAATAGACAATACCCTTACAATCCCACCAAACACAGAGCATTTTTTTTTTTGAACCCTTAACTACATGCAATTTGTCATTTAAAAGCATTAATTATGTTATTAGTATTGAAATGAATAAAAATTTCACGCACTTTATGTTTATGCTATAAAAACTAAAACATGATAAGTTAGTTATGAATCGCAAATTTATAATCTAATAATAGACCGCCATTAAAGTAATCGATGACTAAAATGCAAACGCCTTACCAATTTGTGTATATTTCGGTCTCAACTAGCGTAAATGTTACATCGGAAAATCTCACTTGAATATCTTAATATATCTTGTTCTGAAAATGGATAAAATACTTTCATTCTCAGACGTCTAGACTTCAACAATAAAATAAGAGTAATGGTCAAAAGATGCTTAAAATAACTGCTTAAACTTTACTCCTATCAAGTAGAAATAAAAAAAGTAGCCGAGTTATGAACGCACTTTGTCATTTGCCCTCCTCAGTTACTGTTTCATTGGACTCAAATCCTAGTAGAGACCCTTTCATAAATTGAAGAATTGAATATCTAGAATCAATATTCGTAAGTTTTTTTATTACATTCCTTATCTAACGCCTTCTGAATCTTTAAATAAAATATACACGTAACTTCAACGCATTCAGGGAAAGGATAATACTACATATTCTGTAGCCGGCTTGGAGCTCAAAAAAAAAATTAGGTCTGTGAGCAAAATCCTAAGAGCATACCAGGAAATGCTAAAACACGCAAACCAGGTCTGTCTCTATCTATATTGCTTTTGGCTTGCCCCCATTTTTATTCGTATTATTATTACTGTATCGAGATAAAGAGATTTCTGGTTTACGCAGAGATTTTTTTCGTCTTCCAGGAACGGAATTTTCCCGGAAAACGTGAAAAAAAACAGACAGCATGATTTTTGGCTCGCAATGCGAAATAAATTGCGCCTTTCAACTAGTCCGCGTGGTTATCAAAATACGTCTTTAAAATATTTTGAGTTTTTTTTATTATTTTATAAGTTCTATAAATATAAAAAGTTGTTTTTTATTCCAAACATCCTACAAAAACAATGTTTGTTTTCATTTTTATTATTGACGATCGGGAGTGATTTCACTTGTTACTTGTTCACTGTATATGTACTGTATTGACCTATATTATTTTTATGCGATATGCAGTAAAATTAGTCGTCGAATAATAGCGGCTTCGGACTGGATTGTGGGTCCTCTATTAATTCCTTCTCACTCAAAAAAATATTATAATTTTGTGAAATAGTACTTTTTTTCTTTTTAAACGGTATTCATATTGTGCTTTCTTCGGAGTAATATGTTTCTGTTGTGCGCAACGATACGAGTACCTAATTAAATTCTTTCTAAGAATAATATATATCCACGAAATTAACAAAACTGTAAAGCTCATTTCTATAAAATAATGAAGACAGTTAGAAAAGCTCTGCCCGCTTTTCGCTTTGTTAATATTTATTTTTGGAACCTTTGTGGTATGTCAGTGAGTGAGTGTTGGAGCTAAGCGTGACAATGACATCTGCGTACTTTTCGAACACGAGGTCTGCAACTCACATGTCTATTTTTTTTTATTGATTTCACCTTTGGGAATAAGTATAAAAATAAAAATTTAGTCTTCTGCGTTCCTAGTAACGTTCCATAAAACGCGCAATTAAATTATTCTTCACAATGATGACAATTATTTATTATGATGGTTTATTTACACATTCATTGGCGAATATACAACTCGAGTACATACTTTAAAAGTAGCTAAATTGGGAATAAGGTAAAAACACCACGGACTTAAATTTAAATAATTCATAAAACAATAAAACTGATGGTAAATCTGTTTGGTATTATAAAGATTATAGCTTCATTGAAGTCAAGTATCATCACCTTACAACTTCCTAAAACCAACCAATCGTGAAACTATGCGATGTGTGCGCACCATTTGGAAAAATAACGAATTTAAGCTAGAAAGAAAGCTATCACGGCCATAAAAAGATTATTTTTAAGCCATACCTATGTATAAATTATTACAAAGCACGTTGGCGATAGACCAATAAGAAATAGGTACATTGGGAAAAAAAACTTTCGTGATAAATCTTTAATCTATAATATAATTTTTAATGCAAGTTGTGATGCATATTAGAATCATTTTGATTACAAGTAGTTGATTTAATTTCTAGTCAACACATGAGTCGAAGGATTTTCTCCATTAATATAACATAAGATTTAGCAGGGATTTCAATACAGTTTGAACCCCGCTAACACCGAGATTAAGTGTTTGGTCATATTATGTTTGCGAAACAATCTAAAAAATGCCGTGGTCCTGGAATTAAAATCCCTAATTCTAACTATGTTATGCAAAAAGAGCCATCGTGTAAACTTCTATCAGCATCCCTAATATTAAATTATTATTTAAAATGCAATATTTATAATATTGCTGAATTGAAAAGTTTCATTTATAACGATTAAAACATACTACACATGTACATGTACATTGTGTTTATACAGCAGTTGCTCTAGTGTAGCACTGATTAGATAAATATTAAGACTTAAAAAAAAATACGAAACCGTACCACTATCATGAGATAAGTTGAACATAAAAACACCACGTAAAAATATTTATGGTACAACATTCATGTTATTGTTATATATTTAAATTTTGTCTATACATACAACATGATTATTTAATAACATAAGAACAAATTAATATTAATATCTCATATTATAATAATATTGTAAGATGTGCAGTAAGTTCTTTAGATGCTGAACAAACTGTTGCTTGCACTAAAAATATATGAGATGGAATTCAAAAATGAATTACAGGTCAATATGTTTGTGTTACGTTATGTTTCTTCGTCGAGGACAGTTGAGATTTAGATTAATTGATTTTATTTAGCAAATTAATGTTCTGTTAAATTATAAGATAACACTAGTGCCAAAACTGCCAAGTATAGAAAACCATTTGTAATCAACATTAATCAGTAATGATCTAAGATAAAAACATTTATTAATTATTATGTCGTTCTTAGTTCCCTACCTAGCGGTATAATACGATCGACCGAAGTGATTATGTAATAATATCATTAATGGGGAATAATAATTATTTGTGAGGGCAAGTAAAAGCTATTTCATTCACTTCCGCTTTTCGAAGCGAACCCACGAAAGAACTTCATTCAACATCTGTGAGATGCATTTTGTTATTATGAGAATGACATATTGGCAGGTGACATAATAAGATAATTGCATTCGTAGAATATTGGCAGCGATATGAATTATGATTGCCATCTTACAAAGTTAGGGGAAAGTGGTCCTGTAAGATACATTGCTACTATAATAGTTATATTATAATTGGAGTTTGACACTTTTTTAGAGAAATATTTTCGATCGTATAACAAAAAAAATAGTACCTATCGATAAAGAAAATATACAACTATCATAACACTATGTGTACTATTAATATAAACATCAATTCTCAGTTTAACAAAGTGTATACTTGTATAATAAATGTTACTAATTATATTATATTACATAGTTATGTATGTATATTATACTTACTAAAGACGGAAACTTTAAATATTCAATATAACAATAATATTAGGTACAGTATAGCATATCAACAAATGTAATTTAAAAAATGAGCTTAATGTATATTAGATTTGTTGATTGTCGTCGGGTGTAATGATGTGTAAAATAATCAGGCCAACTAAAACTAAGACATTGTCGTCATAGAAGAAATAATCTTTTTGTTTTATCTCAATATCACATTTAAATATTGACTGTAATGTCTCTTATACAAGAAAGTAGTTTGTTGGATCATTTCCATTTATAGTGTAGCTCCCCATTGAACTCTGTTTGGCTGCAATATTTTATTTTTTAATTAATATAAGATATATGCACGGATGGAAGTGATAAAAAATTTTAAATATGTATTTTGTTATATTTTCAACAAAATCAAAAATTAAGTTCACTTGTATCAGTGAAAACCACCCAATCCACAAGAGTAATTATTTTTCAACCTTTTGTGAAGTAGAGGAAATAGTTGAGTAAATTGAACATGTGGTCGTTGTGGAAAATAATTCTAATAAATCAGTTGCAGAAACAATATATCAGTTGGTTGAGTTACGTTCAACTTGTCGATAAGCTCTGACGCCTTCGGAACAAGCTACATTAACGCGATATAATTTGGAGGCCCTGATTATAAATAACAAAAACCATTGCCGAGTATTTCATATTTTTAATCTCTTCTAATCATAAATATCTTATTATTATTAAAATTCCGAAAGCTTTATAATAAAGGCATACCTACAATGAAAAACATGGTATTGATTATGTATTCAACAACAACAGTTGTTGCAATTTTACAAGAATTTCACGTAGAATAAAAACAAATATCGGAAACTGAATAAAAATATTCCAGTTGTTTTAATTACTTTTGAGGCCCGTGTGATTCGGAGGCGTGTGCTTATTGGGCAGTAGGGTAGTTAGAAATTAGGGGCCCTCATTCAAACGTCACGCAAGCTTTCCCTTTCTCTTGAAAGTTAGAAATTTGAGGAAAACTTTTCGCTGAGCCCTCATGCATTGCAATATCACATGACTCTGCTATGAGGTGGCTACGTCGCTGATATGAGGTAATCCACCACTGCTTGCTTAGTATTTTCTTTACTAGCCTCGTATAAACGGCTCTTGTGAAAAGATAAAAGAGAAGATGGCAGAACAATGTACAGTGGCGTAGGCAAGGGCGGCATTTCAAAAATAAATACCATATTTTTCGATAAATTATATTATTTGTACATTTAAAAAAATAAGCAACCTGTTGTAAAAACTCCTTTTTTGTAGATAAAAAATAGTAGAAATGATTTAAAAATTAAATTATAGGAAATATTTGGGGCGGCAAATTCAAGGAACGCCCCGGGCGGCAGGACCCCTTTTCCTACACCACTGTCAATGCAATCAGGCTTTTTGCAAATAGGACAAACTAGTTGAAATATACTAATATTTACAGTGAGTTAAACGCATAGTAAGTTAAAATGTGTTTAATTTATTGGCTTATCAGCTCGCTAGAATAAACTTAGCTGCCTAGCTTCTAGCAATAAGATCAGCTATTGATGCAACTAAGCGACCTTAAAATTGATGCGCTCATCTGTCACAAATTTCGTCATGATTTTATAAAAAAAAAAGTGGTGAGGCAATTTATACGCCGGTGCAAGGTGCATTTGTATCAATATGGTCATAGACCGAATCAAAATCGTAATATTGTTGCACACTAGGCCTGTCACGTGGTCATAGGTTTATAGGTTATGTTGTGACGAGTGCTGCCAGTATTCAAACGGGGAGTGCTGCCAATAGTGAAATTGCTTTGAAGTAATTACAATTTCCAAGTGTCAAGGTGGGTTGCTGGCACGTTGACACAGATTTTGTTTTCCTAGCACATTTAATTACATTATTGTTTACCAAATGACAATTGGTGCAATGCCACTATCATAAACTGTTTATTGCACTCTTATAGAGTGTGCTATATAACTCACTGATTTGACGATTACCCGTTGAATATAATATTTTATTCCAAGTCCAATTATTCTACTACTCACTTAAAATATACTGACTTACCTACTTTACCTACAAAAATATTTCTAAATATTAAATTTTCAAATAATAAATATTTTTTTTACAATGTTTCATGGACAATTCTGAGTTTAAGTTTAAGTTTTCAATACATTTCAATCCCGGGATTAAAAGGCATGATCCCTAATCTTTCGGGATTGATTTTAATACAGAAACGTGTTGGTTTTCAAGTCGGCAGTTCACACATATGTAATAAACGATGACCAATTGATATTCTTAACGATTAGATTAACTGCAAGAGTTATCACAGAAGATAAGGTAATTTGATGCCAAGACATATTTACTTTCATCAACACATTTTTATATTTGAATGCATTTGACGATAATATTTTTTTTTCGGTACCTTTGTTTTCAACACCTTAATGAATGTTATCAGATATCAATGGCGTATCAATTATGTAATAAAACACGTGTCAACTAAAACATATTTCGGTCAGCCTTTTATGCGAACAGTATGATAAATATCAGTAGCGCGCGTTTGTTCGACTAATATTATTTCAAGAGTTGAGGAACTATTCTCACTTTGACTATTTCTATTGAATGTTCTTATTATTTTCACTGTAAAAAATGATCTTATTACAAAAGCACTTGTCGCCGGATATGATAAATATAAAATTATATTTTATTGGTTCTTTGCACAATGAAACCGTACTGTTCGATACATAATGTATGGAAGAGTTCTGCTTTTGATACCAGGCGACTCTTACGTACATGACAATTTAAAAAATCTTTGCTCTTACAGTCTGAAGTTGGTAGATACTTTTTTTAGCTGTCGACATTAATTATTTTAAGTTATATTGCGTATTTTTACATAATGTATGCATATTAAGTTCGTTTAATAATTATGGCGCATATTTTTTTTACGAGTAATTAAAAAATCCACTCATTCAACAGTACATGGCGAATAACTTAGATAAAGAAAGCTTTTTGGTAACGTATCGGCAGCCCACAGCTGGTTATATTCTATATAATTTTTTAAATTTATTTTTCACCAATATTACCATTTTTTTTTATTAAAAAAATGTACTGATCCTGGGATCGAAAAATTCTAATCCCGAAATCCCTGGATCAACATTTTGGCTCGGGATTGGATTCCCTAGTAACTATGCATTATATACAAAAAGGCATTATATTAAAAAAAGGAATGGTTTCGCTCATAATGACCATTTTCACTGATAAAAGGGAGAAACCGTTCCTGATCCTTATAAATAATTGTGGAATAAGTACAAAAGAATATTTTATTATTTTATTTTAAGAAATAATTGTAAAATCAATAACCATTTTTTCATTATTGTTTCAGATAGTTGCAGTAATTGAAGTCAATTTTTGATAAATTGATCCAGCTATGCCTACTGAATGCATATCAACAAACCCGCTCCAGAGGGAGCTGGCTGATTCCATCATCAGGATGGTCCCATTAGACGAGATCAGAATACTACTAGCTTGCGGTGCTAAGGTATCATATTACGAAGAACCTTCTTTAATATTAATCTATACTTTTTTTGATAATATATTCATTTTTGATCATATTATTTCATTCAATAATACTTTTTGTTTTGAATGTAGGTAAATGATCCAGTAACTCAAGGCTTAAGACCGCTGCACTATGCAATCTGGCAGAGATATGTAGAAGCCACTCGACTGCTGCTTGTAAGAGGATGTGATGTAAATGCAAGAGATGATTGCGGATACAGTGCCTTGCATCTATCAGCTGAGCACGGGTAAGTTATCTTAGGAATGGTTAATCGGACTATTTCTTTACATCTATACAGTGGAGCCATGATCATTAGTTCTTGCATTCATCGCTTGTTTTGAGGAACCCTTAAAAACAATGAATTGCATTTCTATCTCAACAGAAGTTCGTCTACGAGAAAGGCTTCTTGCTCAGTCTCTCAACCTCTTTTTTGAAAGTAAGAATGACGAGTGCTTAAATAATGGCTCTCTCCGTGCGTTTTTAGAATCAGATGAGGGAGAGAGAATTTAGACTCTTCAGGCAACCATGCATTCAAACACAATTTCAAAAATTGCTTTATGAAACTGTCAGTACTGGTTTAACATTTTAAGTGTTATAAAGTATATGAACTAGTTAATGGTTTGTTTATATAGAATAAACCACCTTTTTATATTGCACAACTATAAAATACCATATTTCCTCGATTATAACACGCACCCTTATTTCAATAAAATCTAGTTCGCTCACAATGTGGAACATATGGCCTCCTAATGAAGTTATCTCAACGGAAGTTTTACTTCGAGAATCGCTTGTTACTCAGTTGTCCAACCTCTCTTTTACCAAGAGTGTAGGGATAGAAGGATACGACAAGTAGTTGTTTTTTTAAACTTATTTAAACATTCAAAACTACTTCTAATAATTTTTATATAAGATGAAGACTTCTTACTCATTTTTTTGTTTTTATAGTTATTCTGAACTCGTGGACCTTCTACTGAACAGTGGAGCAGCAGTAAACTATCGTCTGGATACTGATGAAGAGTTTCCCAGGACAACTCTCTGCGATGAACCTTTAAGACTTGCTATCAGGAATAAGCACATGGTAAATGAACCTAAATATATATATATATAATAGAAAATGGAAGTGTAAGAGATGAGTGAAAGTAATTCCTACTACTACCACTATGTCTCAATTTCTTTTAAACATATCAACTCTTAATAAATGCTTATATTATATTTCTGTCCTTAAGGAAATTGCCAAATCTCTTCTTGAACGTGGTGCCGATCCAAACAAAAGGTATTTCTTTGGCTCTGAGATAAATTTGGTAAATGATCCTGAATACCTAGAGCTGCTGCTCACATTCGGCGCCAATCCTGACTCAAGGGATAGAGCCGGAATGACTCCACTTATGAAAGCTGCGAGATTTAGTCAGGTGAATATTTATGATACTAATAACATTACGAATACATGTACCTAATAATATTTTGTTTCTTAGTTTTGTTTGAATGAGAAAAAAATATATGTTTAAATAAATAGTAACGATTAAAATCAATTTATTTTTAAGGGGATAGACTCGGTTCTCATGCTTTTAAGCTATGGAGCGGACGTAAATGCAATGACTGATGCTAGGCATGATTTTAGAACTGTTCTTCACTATGGCGTACTCTCAGGTAAAAAAAAGTTGTTTTAATAATGATTGATGATCAATGATTCAAACAGTTATTAGAAATTAACAGTTATCAACGATATAATGTTTTTTTTGTATCGAAATAAAAACAATATTTAAGTCTATTTTTTATTTATTAATATACATTTTTAGGCAATGTTTTTTTTGTTTTTTAGGAAATATTTCTATTGTGAATCTTATACTAAAACAAGGTGCCAAGTTAAATTACGAATCTGATGAATATGGCAAGCCGAGTCCTCTTGACTTGGCCATATTAAAGGGAGATCTCCCAATCATAAAACTCCTTTTACAAAGTGGTAAGTGACAGTTCCTATACAATATTCGAATGACCATAAAAATATTGCTGTGTCATAAGGGGACATTTTACATTTACTTAATATGTCAAATTATAGTTTTACAATCAACAATTTTTGAAAGTAATAAGACTCCTTTTCTTTTGTGTAACATACGTTTAGGAATTTTATTAGCAATGATTGAAATAAATCATTTTTATATGATTTTTGCAAAATGGCCTTTCCCTCCACAAGATACAGTAAATAATTGTTATTAATGGCTAAGTAATGCCAATTTAGTTGTAATTACATGTAGAAAAAGGTCTTAAGTGTTTCTATTATTTATTTCTTTGACGATCAATTTAAATTTATCTTAAAGCTATTGATTTATTTGGCTGAATGGGCTTTGAGATGATCACTAGAGCCCAAATATTAAGTCGGAAGAAATCAAACACCCAACTCGTGATCGACAATGATATAAAATTAGAATTGTAAAAAGAGTGTGTTGTTTGCCCACTTCCCTAAAATGTGATCCATTTCTCATTTTTTAATTACCAAAATAACAGATAAATCATGTATAACGTTCATCCATTTATTCCTACAACACGTTTCCAAACTTGTCTTAAAGAAGCAGTGAAACAATTGTGTCGTTGAAACCCTACAAAAAGATTTTTTCAAAATTGAAAATGACAGGCTGTCAATCGTTAACTAACATTCTAACGCACAACTCTTAATAGGCCTGTCAAGAACAATTTTTACTATCCTCGTGTAAAAGTTCTCAATACATTCACAGGTGCTGATGTTAATTATGCCAGTAATATAATTGGATCGTCACTGCACGTGGCCTGCTCTGATGGAATTTCTAATCGCAAAGAAATACTTAAGGTAAGTACATGGCTCAAATCTATAATATGTTATCAACAATCAACTTGCAGCTAGGCAGGCTAAGCAAAAAAAATATAACAATTGTATCTAAAAAAAAATGTTATGAAATATGCTACTTCACCGGTTGGGAAAAACAGATATAAACAACAATGCAGTATATGATTCTGTAAACTGTCTATTGCATCACAAACTTGTATGGGTTTATTTTATAGTTTTTAAATTGAGGGTATTACTTGCAAGCCCGGCTCATTCCAGCTCAGTTATTGAAACATGAACCATGAATGTAATTTAGTAGATAAAAATTAAAAATTTAAGTATTTTTAGAATTCAGTCTCAAACATGGCTTGACAACATTTAAAATGTCATTCCAAAGTAATGTAAGACTAAAAATACTTTTAAAATTTACAGTAATACCCCGCTTAGCGCGACCCCGTTAAGCGCGGTTTCACTATAACGCGAATTTCAAATTTCGCGCTCAAATGCCTCGCATTACGCGAAAGAGTGCGTATAAACATATTTAGTGATTAACTTCTCTATGGTCGCGGGATCCCCGCTTTCTCTGAATATTCTCTTTGAAGAATTGGGAATTCCCCGTCGGCTGGCAGTTTTGTTTTAACATTTATTGGAGATATATACATAATTTAACGCTACCCAAAAGACAATAGATGTATTTTTCCGTAAAAAATAAGAGTATGTATAGCATAAAGTGTTCTTAGAATTAAAGTGATTGATTAAAATGATTTGTATTTTTTTGTATTAAATTTTGACTATGTTTAACGCGAATTTCAGTTAACGTGATTTTTTTCAGAACGTATCCCTCGCGTAAAGCGGGGTATTACTGTATATTGTTTTTCAAAATGAAATTAAAGTTTCATTTTTAACCATTTTGGAATAAGCAGTGTTTGCAAGTTCGCCTCAATTGTTTTATTATTGTTTGGCCACTTTTTCCACAATATATATTTTTAAAAAATCCCTAAAATTTCTTGCTTATTTCTGTTTTTCAGTTGCTATTGGCACATGGAGCAGACCCTAACTTGAAAGTTTACAATGACATTGGCGATACAGGATCTCAGTTGAGACCGGTCCTGGCAGAATATTTGGCCAGTAACGGAGAACCCGATGCAGATATTGTTCAGCTTTTGTTGAAGCATGGAGCCAGAGTGAGTTGCTAACAATTGAAATCACTCCAATATCCATTATATCAGACAAAATTTCCCATTGCAGTAAATAAGGAAAATAGATGGTATCACAATTTAATGCATAAATGAATGAAGTATCATACAAAATTCAATGCGATAATCTTTTTCTATAGAGGCCATTTTAACCAGGGATGTCATTAAATAACTAAGGATCATAAATAATTAATCTTAATTTAAAGTATTGAAAGATTTTTATAAAAACATTCCAAAAATATACACCAAACCTTTGTGTGATGTTTTGATAAGAGATTATATAAAAAAAAAATCCATTACCAATCTAAGTTTTACCTTTTTCAAATTTATTTTGTTGATTCCTTCGAAAACATAAAATTAATGTTTCACTGTAATTTTTTCAGGTAATAATGAAGACTCAATTTAGAGACCCCGACGGTATTTTGAATGCCCTGCAAAACGTGGTGGCCCCAGAAAAAGAACACATCTTCTATTCACTCCTGGAAGCGGCGCAATCTTTTGACATGTGCATGATCCGTAGAAACAATGTCATGACACCCGTACAAAAATTGGCAGTCATTGAAAAAGCTTCAAGACCTCTCTCCCTCAAAACGCAACTGCGACTCTTCATAAGAAAATTCGTCGGCATGATTCTCCCGGAAATAATAGATGAATTGGAATTACCTAAGAGCTTAAACAGTTTCCTACTGTTTGACACCAGTTAATACATTGAAGTCAATGGAGAATCCATTCAATTTGACTATGGGAGAAGTATAGCATTTTGTTATAATGGAGGTTTTTTTTATAACGACAACCTTTCGTAGGTTTGTAGAAGTTTTTCCAAGAGAATTTTTTCATTGTGATGCATGTTCTAATTTTGCACAGGCAATAAAAATTGAATTCTTCGTATTTGGAAAGATGGATGGGTGATAAGAAATCGGAATAAGATGATTAAGATGTATGACATCTATGGAGTGAATTTTCTATCATCATATATGGCTACTTGGACTGTTTATGCTAAGTGCAATGGGATTTTTGCCAATTTGAGTTAGTAATAGTTCTTAATTCTACATAGATTTCCATATTTTTTTAAACCAACATTATAAACTGTTTATGGCAATCTAGTCTTGAATTATTGCTTCCGTTACATCCCTAGCAATCGTTTGAAAGCGTTGAACACTGTTATGCAGAGTTTACCCGTAGGTAAATCCATACATGTGTGAACAATTACCCTGGCGAGATATATCAAATTTGGTAAATTTCAATATCATTGATAAAATGAAATGCTTCCAACAAATAAGTTGAAAAAAATAAAAATTCAGTATCAGAATATCAAAAGTCATTAATCGTGCAAAATAACTTGTTTAATAAATAAGTGAATCTAATATAATTTATTTTATCTGCGATGCTATTCCTGAGTACATAAAACTTATTTTGAATGGTTTGAAATACTCAACATCTGATTCTGTTGGATGGTCTGTTTACTCAAAACGTGATTGTATTGAGTATTTTAGATCATTCAAAATATGTGTTAACATGTGGGAATGGCACAGCTGGTTTGAAATATATCTTTTGAATATTATTATTAGTTGTGGTATACATAGAATTTTCACTTGCCTTAAACGCAGATAGATACTTCCTTTGCACTTAGTATGGCAATATAGTTGAAGCCGTAATATATTTCCTGTATGTTTTATTCACTGTGCTTTTAATAATGCTCATCAGTTCCCTACCCTATTCATGGTTGTTAGTATGTTATTTAACGGCTATGAAAAAAAACCTTTTCTAATTCACCAAGCCTGAATCAATTTCTAAAATATATTTTACATTCAAATAAAAAATTACTCTGTATTCAGGTGCTTTTTTGGATCTGTCAATTTGACACCGTCGGGCTCAATGGGTTAAGTTATGCAACCCAAATAGAATATTTTCCAATGCTTAGTATAGAAACTCACAGATTATTTACGCATACATAATATTGTATACCCATAATATTTTGCATATTTTTAAAAATATTGTATTATTGTATTGAAATAATTTATTCTGTGATTATTTGAAAATTTGTGATTATAATAATTTATGCAGTAGAATAGGAATCGAGTTTCAATTTGTGAAAAATGTTTCACAAATAATATGTAATCATTGATGGCGCTAGATAAATAGATATCCATTTTTTAAAAATCAAGTACTTTTAATTTTACACTCTATTAGTAGGGATGTGTAGAATTATTTTATTAAAGCACTCTTTGTTTGCATATTTGAAAAACACTATCAAATTTAACTAATGCCCTCAAATATAGTAACATATTCATTTTTCAGTTGATCGAAAATATGAAATTTCATAATAATGATAAAAGAAATAATGTACTTAATAGAAGTGATAAATATTTCTAATTTACCCCACATATACCAAAGGCTAATGTATAAGCTTTTTTTAGTTAGTCTTAAGTTTGAAGACCATTTTTATATTCATCCTTATAGGTTTAAGTGAAGATATCTTCGTGGTGGAGATGTCGAAATGTTGAAACAAAATGAGTTTTATATTAAATATTCATTTGAAATAAACATGTTATTGTTTTCTTTTTAACCTGTTGATTGGCAGACAGTAATGAATCTAAACAATTTAATAATTCCAGTGAGTGGTTGCTCGTTAAGCTTGAAAGACTGTTTTTCGTGTCAAAATATTTACATGCAATGTACCCTCCCTCTAAGCGATTTCTAAGCTGGGAGGCGCGTCTCCCTTCGCAGAATACATGCTTTCTATCAGTGACGATTCAGATCGTATGCTCATCACTCAGTTGCTCAACATCTCTTTTTTTGAGTCAAAGATTAGGGGTAGAAGGATAGGGCTAATTGCTATGGCTATGCACTGTTTTTGAATCGAAGGGTAGGAGACATCAAAATCAAATCAAAGGAAATTTAGATATCGTCTTTGAACAGTAATCTATAAATCAACTAAAAAACAATTTATGAATCTGTCCGTACTGGGATTCAAACTCGTCAGCCCTGCAAACAAAGCAAATGGCGTTGACCACTCGACCAACGAGGTTTTACAGTATTATAAATAAAATAAGAAAGTGACAAATTTTTTATATAATTTATTAATCAAAGTGTACAATCTATTCAAATTTTATTTTACACTTTTATTAATTGATTCAACTGTATATAAATATATAATATATTTACAAATTAGTTATATCCTTATCACATCAAATGATTTAGTGATTGATGAACAATATTTATATATATGTAATGAAATAGATACAATCAAAAGATTTTTTCTGCCCATTAAGCTGTTGCCCACCTTTCAATATTATAATAAAGATTTATATAAAATAAAAACAGTAAAAGTCTGTCACGTAATCATTACTAGGTGATGCTTCAAAAAAATCAATCGAAAAGTCAAGCTTGCAAATTTCAATCTGAGATAAAAATTCATATTACTTTATATCAGTAAGAGTAGAACACAACAAAATTTAGCAACATATAGTAACTGCACACCTTTTTTCAATTGGCTTAAGAGTCGAATTTTAAACAGTACAGTAAACAGTGCAGAAGAGCAATCAAGACAACCAAAATTTTCTACTAAGCTATTCAGAAAGTACATTATGCCAAACCTCAAATCAAAATTTCAACTTTTCACAGTCGAAATTGGTTCAGTCTCAATCTTACCATTTTACGAGCATGATTATATGTGAAACATAAATTTTACAATAGTATTCAACATCAGATAATAACGAACCACGGATTGTTGACATATTATGAATTAAAAAATATCTGGGCAGTTGTCGTTTCAATATCTGAACTGAAAGACTAATTATCGTCACACTTTTATGAATATGCGAAATATTAAATTAAATAATCTAGTCACTGAGGCAGTAATTTTCCATTGTGCGTAAAGCAATAAATTTTTTGAAGCGCTAAGTGATGTTAACACTTGCAACCCAATAAAGATTAATGGAAGATAAATCTATCGTCGCAAGCCATCAGAACTGAATAGAATAATGTAAAGATACTGTGTGTTGTCAGTTTTTTTAGTCACTACACAGTACATACCATTTTATATGCACTTTGAAGATAAATTCATTATATTTTTCAAAACAGTATATATATTTTTGAGTATTTACTTCTTCTCTTGTTGAAATTAGTCAGTTATTCATTGAATACTAAACTCGTCTTTTCAATCGATCATTCACATTCGACAGACTTGAACCGAAAGCTTTAATTCTCCGACTAAATTAAAATTATTCATAACATAAATGTAGCCTTAAGAGTACTATACAAACCTTGAAGGCCTCGGTAAAACAAAAACAAAAAAAAATGATCTGCGAACATGGTAGATACAATTTTTAACTCATCAGAGAAGACATGATTTTTTTTACTGGCTTTTAAAAAGAATTTTTTAAGCATCCTTTATTCTATTAGGAACGTCCCCGAGAATTTGTACAGATTTACTTACTCACGTTGGCTGCTTTAATCCAAAACCAATAATGAAACAATTCGAATAAACGTCTACTCTCAACAGAAGTTGTGTATCGAAACTGGCTGTAAGCCAGACAGTTAGGAAAGAAGGGTGTAGTTAAGAAAAAATAAGTATTATATTGAGTTAATCATTCAATCCTTCAATTCAAGATCGTCTAGGATTTGAATTACAACAGAAAAGATAACTAGTTACATTATAAGTTTGGCATTAATATAAAATAAGTCAAATTTTCAATAACGTATACTTGGTCAAGATATATTTTAATCGTTTAATTAAGTCTGTCCATACTTAATCTTTTTGTGTGATGGAATTTCACCACAATTTTAAGATAAAGTATACAATGCCACCTCCATACTGTAATCAGGTAACTCTGATTTGATAATTGTCAGGAAAAAGAAATATAAACCTTGTTTAATTAACAGACATCTAAGCTGTAATCGTTGAAAATATCCCCAATCATATAAAATGGTATTTTGTATGATTGGGGATAATTTAATAATTTTTAATTTAATTTTGTAGATAGAATGATATTCAATACGTTGAACATCAAGTTACCTAGTTGCGGTATTGAGGTGGCAATAATAAAAAATATAAGAACCAATTTAATAATAAAAAATGCTTTAAGACATACACAGCCATCGTAAGGAAAGGGAGAGCTAACGACAAAAATAATATTTGTGTAATAAAATGTATACACACTGAATTTTCGATGAATTCGATTGTGTTATAAATTGTCTGAAAATGCTTCTCATAGAGGCGAAACCCAATTGGTATTTCTTATGTGACGATTCGGATGAAGAGAATAAAAAAATCGACACGGTAAAAACATAGAACTGGGGCAGGACATTTGTTAACTGATCGCTTCCGCTACGCCTAGTTTTGAGGCCAGATGGATGGGAGGAAATTTTTGATGTCACAGACATCCATGTCTTTAAACAAAAATTTATAAATTGACTTGTCAATTAACGCCAACCGGTGGACGCTGCAATATAATCGGTCAAACGCTCGAGAGGTTCATTGACCACATGACTACGGGATCGACTGTGAGAAGAACACAGCCATCGTTAACATTTATACTTAACTCAACCGTACAGCAAATTCTGACCAAAGAAACGTAAATTACGTTAATTTACGATGATATTGACGTTTCATACCTCAGAAAGACCCTGATGTTGTTTGCTTAGCAGCAGTATAATTAAACTGAGTATTTTGATAAGACCGGTCAGCATACATAGTATATAAAAACCACAATTGCTTTGATTCTCTCATATTGCAAAAATTACTCTTATCATTTCTAATTTTGAACGTACCGAGGGAAAACAATATACAGCTTTTTAAAAGTCTTCAATGTACAATGAAATAGGTTAATCTGCGGAAGTCTCACGGTGCTTAAATAACCAACACTTCGCTACTTTGCCAGCACTCAAATATTCACGTGAGTTCAACAAAACATACATTACATCGATACGTAAGTTCAGAATGGTCAATGTAATATATTGTCGCGTGACAGTATGACGACATTTTGCCGTAATCTGAAATAAACTTTCAAACGTACAGCAGTCAAAAATATGTACAATACAATCAAATGCGAAAAATTCCAACATTAAAAAAAATATATATAATTCTGCAAATAACAATCACTGTCAATCAACAGTCGTTTTGTGAACCGAAATTAGCACTAGACGACGAACTCTCTTCTTTAGTTCGATCCTCATCGAAAGGGCTATACTCCAGCTTGACATCGTTCACGTTTCTCAAGTCTTGTCCGATGTTCAATCCGACGTCGGCGGGACTGACTTCGAAGCTCACGAGGCTGTGTTTGGAGTGGCGGTGCTTCAGCAGGTTACACTTTTGGACGCACCGGTACGGACAGAGTTCACAAGTGAAAGGCTTGTCTTTACTGTGTAAATATTGGTGCTTATTTAGATTAGCTTTTTGCGAACAGCGATAACTGCAATCGGTGCATTCGAACGGTTTCTCCAGTGAATGCTTCTGTTTGTGTTTCATCAAGTTAGTCTTCTGAACGCAGCGATAGTCGCACACGTCGCAAGAGAACGGCTTCTCGTTCGTGTGCAGATACATATGCTTAACTAAATTTGGTTTCTGAACCGTTTTATATTCACAAAATGTACAAGCGAAAGGCTTCTCCCCCGTGTGGGTTCGCTCGTGAACGACCAGATTGTTCTTCTGCGCGCACCGGTACTCACAATACTGGCACCGATAGGGCTTCTCCTTCATGTGGACCATGACATGCTTGGCGATATTGTTCTTCTGTCCAGATTTGTAATCGCAGAACGCGCAGCCGAACGGCTTCTCTCCGGAATGTGTTCTCTCGTGTATTTTCAAAATGGCCGGCGACTGGCAGCTGTAGCGACAGTTGTCGCAGGAATATTTCCCTCGCGATTCAGGGTCGTTGGACCCGTCCGATTCGC
The DNA here is from genome assembly GCA_030503985.1 of Himalopsyche tibetana. Classification (NCBI taxonomy): domain Eukaryota; kingdom Metazoa; phylum Arthropoda; class Insecta; order Trichoptera; family Rhyacophilidae; genus Himalopsyche; species Himalopsyche tibetana. The sequence goes on along the minus strand of JAPJYX010000010.1, from coordinate 23,626,511 downwards.
TCAGGTCCCCTTTGCGGAGTTGAATATCAGACATGTTCGGGAGGAATCCGTTGCAAACTGCTACGTGTTCTTTCAGCGACGAATCGGATTCGCACCCAAAGTTACACTTCCAACATTTGAACGGTAAACAGTTATCTTTGGTCAATTGCAACGGATTCGCTATATTCTCTGCGTTGTTTCCGTTGCAAAGATCGTGTCTGTCGGTTCCCGCACCAGTGAGAAACGACTTTTGAATCTTCGGGTCGAATCTACCCGCATTGTTCATTCCGTACTTCAAACCGTTGGCCAGAAGGCTTTCTATCTTTGAATTCAGAGTAACATTATCGTTATCGATCTTCCTTTGCTGAGACTTGTCTCCGAAATCGATGGGTTGATTCCCTTGGTCGTTTGGATTGTGGCAGAGTAACGAAAAACCGTTCATTTTATTCGTGGCGTCGATAGCTTGAGCGAACGTTTGAACTTCACCACTCAAATTCTTTATTTCATCCGGCATTTGATTGACATCTTTTTTCTTCAAACTATTAGGGCCGTGCTGTATCCCGTGAATGTCTTTATTGCCAAACGTCGATGCAGAATTTATTGCGGACTCTGACAACGGTCTCAAGTATTGTGAATTAGAAGACACGTTTGCGTTATTTGAATATGCTGATAAAAAGCTATTGGCGATAGCCTGTTGATGTCTATTGTAGAATTCTAAAGGCAAAACTTGCTGATAGCTCGAAGCGGGTGGAAAATTCTGGTAGAGTAGCGAATTGTTATAAGCCGAGGTTAGATCCTGGGGCATGCCATTATTTTGTGAAGTTATTTGATTTGAGCGGCTTATCGATGTGGGACTCGGGACCGGTTGCACTGAAAATCAATAATTCATATTTGATGATCATTCCTTTACAAACTACTGTAATCATACGGGCTTAGATATTGTGGTTCAGAGATTATCTTTATTGTTTATTACGTCTGGTTTTTGTATCTATCCATTTACTATTTCAGAATACAAATAAGGCATCCAGTATTGAACACGGCCATGACAGTTTCGCTTTATTTTTTAGGAGAGCCAAATGTTTATCATTTGACTACTTTTGAATGAAATTTCAATGCGAATTAACTTGATACTCAATGGAAAACCCAGACAGTAAACGCCAAATCATTATCGTGACGTTAAACATTGACATTCCATACAAAATACTGAATGACATTCAGTCAGCTGATTCAAGTCCAACGATCTGATTGACTCTCAATGACATGGCTAGTATGATAACAAGATGACTTTGACCTGGCCACTTTGGATAGTGAAAACATTATTAAAAGATGATTCTAATACACATGTAGTGCAATTTCGAAACTGAATTATTTATTGAATAGGTATTAAAATTTCCATTGGTAAAAGCATGGCTCGGCCGTTTTTAATACCGGATGCCTATAATATTCTTTTTTCACTGGATACTCTATAATTTGCATAAACGAATTTCATCTTAATTGATTTTAAGAGTACCCCAACAATTTGAATCAATACAAGTTTAGGTTTTGGTAACTGTTGGTGTAAAACAAAATTCTTAATCAAATAGTGACAGTTGTAAAATTCCACTTAATTGATGGTCATGTCATAGAAATGAGCACTAAACGAATTTGAAGAAGTACAAATTAATAAAATGATTTTCTATCATTAGCCTACATACCTCAAAATTAATATTTTATTTAATGCAACCAAAAATTTTTCGCATTTAACCTTTAGAGGAGTGGATAGATTTATACAAACCTTACTTTAATTTACTGTCTTTTCTTAACATGACAATTTTGTGACTTTTTCCCAATGAATATATGTAATTCATACTTAGAGCATATAAATGCTTACAGACAGACACTCCTGTGTTGAGTTTAAAGTACTTCCAAACTCATTTACAGAAAAATGGCGCCGACGTACATGTACGTCTATACTCCTCTAAAGGTTAATAATACCGATAAAATTATAATTTTCCTGACTGGTCGGTTATCTACTAAGCTCGGTAACACTAATAAACTGAAATATAATATAAATATTCTCACCTGGTTCCTGATAGCTGCCGTTGGCGACGTATCCTTCTTGACCTGGCCATAGCGGCCAGTCTTCTGACTCAGTCTTGATCTGAAATGGGGTATGTTGATTGTCAGGCAGTCTGCCTTCGAAATCTTGTTGCGTTGGTTGATTTCTATCACACGGATTCGTAATTTGAGCTGCTTCAACACTAGAAAGGTTCGCGTTCGAACTTTCGCTATTTGATAATTGAGTGAGTGATTCACTGTTTTCTGAAAGATGTGATTGAATTTCGCTATTTAGTTGCCTACTGCGAAGGCTCTGAAAATAAAAAAAAGAAGAGAACTGTAAAGATTAAGATCGAGAAACCAATGGCTTCAAATGTTTGGTAAGAAAAAATTCTGAGATTGAAATAAATTTGAAGGGATATTTCTACACTAAAGCAGAAAACAAATATTGATTCTTTTATCAACACCCCAATGAACAAGCCAGTAACTCGCTCACAGCAAATAAATTATTCAATATTTTATTTCAATCGGCAGGTAATTTGGCCGACTCACATTGCGTTGATTGGATGTGCAATATTATTTTACTATTTTTAATCTCGAAAAAAGTGATCTACAGCAGTGCTTCTCAACCTGGGGTCCGAACAAGAATAATCCGTACACCGATTCTTCAGAACGCAGACTCTTCCATACACAGAACCTTCTGTATATAGAATACTCCGAACACAGAATACTCCATACATATAAATTTAGAAATAGATTAAAAAATTTCGGTCCAATTACAATACAGCACATTTTTTCTAAATTAATAAGCCAAAATACATATCGACTGTGGAAACAAAAAGGACGTAACCCACACGTAAAAATTTTTACAGCAGACGTTTTTGAATGATTTTGGGTCAAGGGCAAATTATGAAATATACACAGCCTTGAAGTCCATAGAAACTGATAAACTAGTTTTTAATTGACTTAATGTGATATTAATTAAATACATTTTTCAAAAATAACCTTTTTTAAGTATTTTTTCCGATATAAATTTTCACAGGCCTTTCTTTTTTCAACATTTATAGCTTACGCCTAAAACAATGATTTGTATATTTAAAATATTGAAATGTACGGAGTATTCTGTGTACGGAAGGTTCTATGTACGGAAGAGTCTGTGTTCGGAAGAATCGAAGTACGGAGTATTCTTGTACGGAAAATTCGAGATCGGAATATATTCTTCGGCGAATTTGTGTTTGAAAGAATCACCGAAACATGCACATGCAAATTTTTTTCTGATAAAACTCTGATACTCTTCAAACGTGGCCCTATTTGTAAATTTGGGAGTAGCGATTCCACCTCCAAATAAAATAATTATGAATATATTGAACATTTCTTCATAACATTGCGTGAAGAGGAATCCGCGGTTGGAGACTTTAATTAATTTCATGAGTTTATTTGGATGTTTTGATAAATCTTAGTGGCCAATAAAAGTCAGTTATTGTAATAATTGGAAATGAATGGCACTTTTATACTGTAAAATAGAACCTCGATTTTCTGGACCAATTGGGGATGAAAGTATGTAGTTTGGATAATCAAAAAAAAAAATTAATTTATAGAGAAAGAAAAATGTATTTAGCAAACAATTGTTGACAGTTCTCTTCTGAGACATTCAGAAGTTGGTGAAAAGATTTAACATAGAACTTAATGGATGAGGAATATGGTGCAGCATGAAAAGAACAATAATCTATGGAGAATACAGTACCGAAGTAATGTGAATCTTAAAACTAGATTATGCTGACTGATTAGCCCTTCATCTAATTAATATAATAAAATAGAGTTATCCATACTTCGACCCCGTTAGATATTATACCAAACAAATGATCATTATTAAAAAGTTTACAAAAACAAAAACAAAAAAAAAATGCATTTTTTATAATGTAAGAGCTAATCAGATATTAAAAAAAAATTGGTAATTAAAATTTGATTCTACATACATTTTTTTAATCGATTCTGTATTTAATATTCTTCCGCTTTCAACATACCCTACGAATGACATATTTATGTCGGAAGGACATTTATCAATATTTTATTAAAATCACGACTTGACATTCAAATTAGCTGTATTATCCAGTCACTGTCATAATTCAAGGTATTAAAATAAATCATACCTTTGTTATGAACGCATTGTAAATATCATCATCGAGGCCTAAATTTAGCAGATCTTCACGCTTAATAAAAGCCATGTTTGGTCAACATATTCAACAAAAGCTCACGCTCCATCCATCACAATTATAACAACGCAGCCATTATCATAACACAACATAACCTAAAATATGTGCAAAACAAACACACTGGCGGAATTGAAGTACTCGGTGAGAGATTTTACTCTAATTATGAAATGCAATGAATTAATTAACACAGGAAATAATTGGGAATCAATAATAAAGGCAATTATAGGATAATTATGACAGATCAACACAAGAGTTTTTAGTCTGTGGAACTCCAGAGACAATGATTTATGTGTTGTTTTTATGGCTTTTAAATTTTTAGCGAAGATTCACACTTCGCGGCAATATTTGAAAATACGTTTTCGTGAGAAAATGTAGAAATAATTTTTGAAAATAATGAAAGGCAATCTAGTTATTTTAAAGTGAATAGTACAAATTTGAATTATCTATAGATATAACCAAATTTGATCTTCATTAAACGCTTGAAAATTCACGCAGGTAGAACACATTAAATAATCAACATTTAATATAGTTTTGATTTGATATTTCGAAATAATACTAGATTTTTCAAACATTATATTTGGCACTGAGATATGAAAAATAAAAATAAAAAACGCAAATTTAGCGACAATCATGTAGCTTAACAATATAAACATATTTTTTTACTATCCAGACTTTGACAATTACGTATGTCAAACTTTACAAGAGTTTATTTTTAAACATCTAGCTTAGACTACTTAAGTACCTATATAGCATTACAGGCATTTATTTGCTAACGTAATCGCTTAACATGTGGAAGTGTTCAAAGCATTAAACAGCATAAGACAACTGTGAACATGGAAATCGACATTGGAGGTAAGTTTTTTGTTTAACAATAATTAATTTATTCTGATGACGGTTCAAACTAATAGAAAAAAAATCAATGAAATAATCACACACTGTTTCGAAATATTAAGCATTTTAATTTATGTAGGATCCAAAATTAATATAATATGTTTATTTATCATTAAAGATTATAACATACCAAAAGTTAGGTTTTATGTAAATAGAAATAAAATGTTTTTGAAAAAGGTATTATATATAGGTAAGGCATATTTTGTAAATTCAATTATTGTTGTTGTTTCAACTCATGTCGATGTATTTACTGATAAAAGCTTGTGCACCCATTCCTCGATTTGCACTGTTTCACTTTTATGCAATCAAGAAAAATACATTTTTTTAATATGTAAGTACATATTGAAGTTGTATGTATTTGACGTGCCAAAAAATGGTTTTAAATATTGATTTGAATATCGAACGTGCTGCTGAATTTCAGCAATATTCAAAAACCATCTGGGGACAATATCAAGAATATTAAAATTAAAAAAAATAATATCAGATTATTTAACAAGGGTAAATTCAGAAGAATCTGTTGATAGATACGATTCTGATAATAATAATTTTGAACCAATTCTAAGGAAACAACTGATTAGATTAATATACCAGGGCTGTGGAGTCGGAGTCGTGAAAAATGAGCGGCTCGATTTTTTTTTGAAAAATATATTTAATGTTGTGTATTTAAACAAAATAGTCAAAAGTGTTAAAATTTCATGCTTGGCTGACTAAAGATGATGTGGTGGTATACATACATATAAGTTAAAATGAAATTATTAAAAAAAATCCTTGGAGTCGGAGTTGTTAATTATTTTAAAGCTGGAGTTAGAGTCGTCTTTTTTTCACACGACTCCACAGCCCTGTAATATACACATAATAGACAAATATTAATGTGTTCACTTTACGCGTTTTTTTATAACCTATTTCCCAATTCGCTTTGTGAGGAATTTGGCGGAACCTATTTAACCCGCAAATCGAGATATTAGGATTTGAAATTCATAAATATAAATTTATAAAATATTTTTTTTAAAAATGTTTTAAATGCCCTATTATAAATATAATTGTACTTAGTGGCTTAAACTGTAATGGAAAAAGTATAAGATTTTATTTTTAAATGTTATTATTTTGTTAATAACCATACGAAGACTTATTTATCAAAATTTTCTTTCAAGGCGACGAGTAATCACGACTTTAACATAAAATGTACATTATGATAATATGTATCTTTTAACACTTATTTTATTTGTTTTAAGTATAACATACTTTTTTTATTATTAGTTAGTAAATATTTTGAGCCGCCTGTGTGGTCGAGTGGTCAACGTTGTTGGCTTCGGCTACAGAGGGCCCGGGTTCAAATCCCGGTACGGACAGTTTTATAAATTGATTTTTCAATGTGAATTTCTGTTCAAAGGCATGGACGTATGTGATGTCTTGAATTGCCCCCTCTCACCCATCCTATCCTATGAACGGGGCATATCGAGAGCGATTAGCTTACCACTAATCCTGTCCTAGTCCTATCCTTCTATCCCTAGTCTCATTGGAAAAAGAGAGGTTGAGCAACTGAGTAACAAGCAGTTCTCGTAGAATCACTTCTGTTGAGATAAACTCCATTAGGAGTCCATATGCTCCACATTGGGAGCGGACATGGTTAAAAAAAAAAAAAATTGATTCTACATATTATGTATTTATTATTGTACATTATTTTTACAGGACTATCTATTTTTTCACAAAAATTAAACACAGTTTGTAGAAATTAGTTCACAAATTTAAAGTGTGATCAACTATACGAATGCACTATCAGTGAGAAAAATTAACCTTGATAAAACAATAAAATTGTGGAATAAGTTTAATGTTTTTTTACATCAAAAAATACCATTTATATGACTATGGCATATTTGTTTTCATATTTAAAAAAAATCCATATCCGCTCCCTATACGGAACATATGGTCACTACGAGGTTCCTCCAAGATTCTCTATCCCCCGCCAGTCTCTTTGCTTCCTTCCAGGTAATCCCAGCGTACCGTAGCTCCGCTGAGTACATCCCGTGGATGGTCATCAGTGGCCTTCCACGACGCCAGGATCCATCTGGTCGGTAGAAGAAACAGGCAGGGTTCAGAATCTCTTGAGGCATCCTCAGCGCGTGTCCAAGCCAGGTCCATCGCCGCTTCTTTATTTTGGACGTAATAAGAGGCTGGTTAGTCCGCTCTCTAATCGACGTGTTCCTGACAAAGTCAGACCACCTCACTTCTAGCATTTGCCGCAGGCATCTGTTTTTGATGCACAGTATACAGGTACTCTGCACTTTCGTAAGGTGCTGATTCGCAACCGTAAAGGAGCACTGTCAAGATGCATGCGTTGAACAAGAGGCACTTGGTTCTGACCGAGTACAACCGTGAGTCCCAGACTTTCCGCATTGTTTTTATATAGCAATCACCAAAACAGAACTATATCATAAATTTTTTTAAAGAATGTCGAAACAGGTTTTCACTGATGCTATGGTCTATGGTTAAAGGTTAAGAAAAGTGTTGCAAAAATTGGTTCTCATTTATGGGTTATTATTAATAGTAGCCACACTGGATACAGAAAAAAGGTATCTTTCATTCCAGATTTAAGATCCACCTACAGAGACAGAAGTGAAGTATTTCTCATTGAACATTTGGTTGCCAGAGAACCTATCGGACAATTCCACACTTGGTTTGAAGAAGCCAAGTCTAATTCAAAAATATTGGAGCCTAATGCTATGTGCTTATCAACGGCAACCACGTATGTTTTTCATTACAAATTTTTATTATGAGGTATTAGCAACTTTTTTAAAGGTAGGGGAGCGAGAACCTTCCAGTATTATAAGTCAGTAATGGTAAGCATAACATTTTCGTTAATTTTATTTTATAATTTTAGGAATGGAATTCCGTCAGGTCGCTTTGTTCTCTGTAAGGGCTATGGAAAACAAGGTTTCAAATTCTTTACAAATCTGGAGAGTCGCAAGGCCACTGATCTTGTATGTACATCAGTTGCAATATGATTCTTTATAGAAATTCTATTAAAACAAAAGCAAATCATGAAAAATAATTCAACAAGTACCAATCATAAAGTGTTTGTCATTTAAATTGTCATGATTAGACAGCTTAGAACTTAAAGAAACCAAGATTTTGTTTAAATATAATTTTATTTAATATTTAATAAAATAATTTGAATAAATAAAAGATAAAGAAAAGACAGGATCTGTTATAGCAATAATTGTTGTATAATGACTATTTTTTTTGTTTAAAACTATTTTGAAAAGTTTTGAAATATGTCGCATGCCCATATAGATTTTGATTTGAAAAAAGTCAATGGGAATAACTGAACATTCTACTCACTTAACTAAATGTTTGTTGACTAATTGAAATTATTTTAACATTAGCCAAGATTCTTCCACCCTTTTATTTTAGTTTTTACCTAATTCTTGATGAAATGGCATTTAATGTAGAATAAAAAAAATAAAATTCTACTAATTCTTATATGTTCTAACTCAAATTCACAGAAAGAAAACCCAAATGCGGCATTAACTGTGTATTGGGAAATTTTAAACCGGAGCATACGGATTGAAGGAACAATAACCATGGTGTCTGAAGAAGAGGCTGAAAAATACTTCCATTCTCGTCCTGTTGATAGTCAAGTTGGGGCATCGTCGAGTTACCAAAGCAAGCCAATACAGTCACGAGATGTTTTATATGACAGGATTAAAGACTTTGAGAAGCATTATGTGCAGAAAGGTGTTGAAGTTCCAAAACCTACATATTGGTAAGCCATGACGCATGTGTGTATTTTTATCCATGTCTGCTCCCAATGTGGAGCATATGGCCTCCTAATGGAGGTATCTTAACAGAAGTTTTTCTACAAGAACTGTTTGCTACTCAGTCACTCAACCACTCTTTTCTAAAGAGAGTAGTAGGGATAGATGAACAAGGCTATGACAGGACTAGTGATTAACTAATCGCTCTCGCTACACCCAGTTATTTAAGGATCGGAAGAGTGGAAGGGAATTTTCAGACATCACAAACATTCATGCCTACGAACAGAAATCGATAAGTCAATCAAAAAAATGCTTTTCGTACTGGGACTCAAGCCCGTGAGGTTCGGCATGGAAGCCAGCAATGCTAACCGCTGCGCCATAAAACCCGACAAATTCATCCTTTCAAACCGTCATTTTTCACTCATGAGTACATTATGAGTCATTAATGGTACAATTTTCTTTTTTTTTAATGGTGATGGAAAGTTTAAATATGTTGGATTTCTGATTATTTTATAAGCATGAAAGAAAATAGTTTATTGCTTGTTTAGTTTCTAGGTGAAGATATTTTATTGGATAACGAAGCAGACTACATTTTATTTTGTAGAAAATTTGAATATTGTAAATTGTTCCTATTATCTATATATTAATAGCCGATAAGGTCCGTCTGTAAGGTGTCCTCGACCTCCCAGTCTCCACTTTTTGAAATAAAATAAAATAAAATAATATAAAATAAAATGAAATAAAATAAAATAAAATAAAATAAAATAAAATAAAATAAAATAAAATAAAATAAAATAAAATAAAATAAATTAAAATAAATTAAAATAAAATAAAATAAACTGAAATAAAATAAAATAAAATAAAATAAAATAAAATAAAATAAAATAAAATAAAATAAAATAAAATAAAATAAAATAAAATAAAATAAAATAAAATAAAATAAAATAAAATAAAATAAATTAAAATAAAATAAAATAAAATAAAATAAAATGAAATAAAATGAAATAAAATGAAATAAAATGAAATAAAATAAAATAAAATAAAATAAAATAAAATAAAATAAAATAAAATAAAATAAAATAAAATAAAATAAAATAAAATAAAATAAAATAAATTAAAATAAAATAAAATAAAATGAAATGAAATGAAATGAAATAAAATAAAATAAAATAAAATAAAATAAAATAAATTAAAATAAAATAAAATAAAATAAAATAAATTAAAATAAAATAAAATAAAATAAAATAAAATAAATTAAAATAAAATAAAATAAAATAAATTAAAATAAAATAAAATAAAATAAAATAAAATAAAATAAAATAAAATAAAATAAAATAAAATAAAATAAAATAAAATAAAATAAAATAAAATAAAATAAAATAAAATAAAATAAAATAAAATAAAATAAAATAAAATAAAATAAAATAAAAGAAAATAAAAGAAAATAACACAAAATAAAATAAAATAAAATAAAATAAAATAAAATAAATTTAAATTAAATTAAATTAAATTAAACTAAATAAAATCAAACACAATGCAGCAAAAATCTCCCGTTGCTGGGCAACGGGCTTACAGCTAGTCAATATTATTGTACTAGTATTTCTTCCTCATAAAAGTGAACAGAGAGAGTACATGTAAAACTAAAATATTGTTATGTTTATGAATAAATTTAATTATTTTACCTATGTAATGCAAAAAATTGTTCATCACTACTTCATAAAAATATTAAACTGTTGTCTGTTTTCACTGTCCAGAATATTGTTAAATTATTTTATAAATTTTAAATAACCTCAATAAATTTTATAAAATCCTTTTAAATTATAACAATCTCTGGCTTGCTATATATATTTTTTTTCTATACATTTAAAATTAACTGATCATTGACTAAGCTCATGTAATCTTAGAATTGTTTTTTTTATATAATTTATATATGCAGTAGATGTTTTGTTAAACATATAAATCTTCATGTGAATCTGTCTTTTTAGGGGTGGTTACTTGCTAACTCCGAATGCTGTTGAATTTTGGCAAGGCCAGAAGGACAGATTGAGCGACAGAATTAAGTTCCGTCGAGCATTGCCAAATGAAGTCCCAGATGGTATTATATTACATCAAGGAGAAGATGGATGGGTGTTTGAACGTCTCTCTCCGTAAACGATAGAATTTTGTCGTACCAGTTTCAAAATGATGATGCTATTTACTGGCTTGAACGCATGATGTATTGTTTTTGGCTTATTCCAATGCTGTGTACAATAAATGATTTCTAAAGTTATTTCCTTATTTCCTTCAAATATTTCAATAAACGTTTATAGGTACATAATTAATAATTATATAAAGTGCTTTTATTTTCATGTATGCTGTGGAACGGTGGTCCGGCACTCTTTTCTCCCAATTTTTAATGTTTCAAATCAATATACATAAAATTTTATTTTTGTTTTGCTTTAAAAACTTGATTTTTTCATGGAAAACATTATGTTTGTTCCTATCTTAAGTCCATTTTGAATTTAATGTTCAAAAAATACTAGGTTCATAGACTTACTCTGTGACCAGAACCAGGGGTCTAATGCTTCATATATTGTTTTGTTTTGCAATTTCTCTTATTCGTAACATCTTTTCAAAACACAGTACAAAGCAAAGCAAGAGCGGTTAGTAAACCACTAGTCCTGCCTTAACCCTATCCTTCTATCCTTACTCTCTCGGGAAAAAAGACAAATTGAGAAACTGAGTAACAAGCAATCCTCGTAAAAAATCTTTTGTTTAGATACCTCCGCTGGGAAGCTATATGCTTAAAGTTGGGGACGGACACAAAGTGAGTTCCAGTAGAAGTGCTGTGGCTCCCCAAATCTGACAAAAATTTGCACATGGCTCCCGATTGAGAAACCCTGATTTAGATTATTTTGTTATTGAGTTGATCTTAATTAGACAAGCAATTGCGTAAACAATTACAATTTCTTTCACATTTAAAATTACATATGATCAATAAGCTTCGATCATTATTTAGAAGCAAAAACATCTTATATCAAATAATAAAACTATATGATATGAACTATATTGTGATTGACTTCTTAATAGTCATAGAATAAATAAAAGCCCCCAGTTCTAGCAGCTATGCGACAATTCATTAATCTCATCTTTTATTAACTATACTACGAGTACTACTAAGTTCTATGTGAAAAATTTGACGAAACAAAAATAGCAATGTATAAAAAAAATAGTACTTGGAAGACCGCCGCATTGTTACTTCTGTTTCGTTAAAAAAATTCACATATAACCTTGTAGTACTCGGGTCGCGTAATGTATTATGTATTGTTATTTCAATATTACTGTGATCGCACCAAACTATAAATTCTGATGAAAAAATATTCTTACTTCAGATTAAGTAAGACGCTCCTTTATAATTTCAACCTCAAGCAAATTTACAAGATTCAATAGCAGGTATTATTGCGATATAAAATTGTTTTATTTTTTATTATGGTATTATCTGGACCAAAGATATTAGCGCCACTAACGTGACGCCCGCTTTGAGAACTATTATCAGTCGCTTTTGTGAATTGCTGTTCGTTCGGTTGTGCCTAGACTTGTTCTCGATACATATAGTTGCATTTGAGATACTGTTTTGGATCGGTTGTGTGCGAAAATTGTGCTTTAATGGATTACCAACAATATTGAAGTCGTCAATAATGTCATAAAAAGGTAAAAACATGCCCCTTCCTTTGATATTCTTGTAATTTTGTGCAAAATGGTCGAGAGTATCTGTATGATCCGTGGGAGGGTAGCGATGTATATAACTGAATGTAATATAAGCATCGTCAGCTTGCGTCTGCTGAAGTTGTTCATCCAGACATGTTATAATCTATAAACACACGTGAATATAACATTTTAAACAACGTTCGAACACCACTTTAAGCCTTTTTCTAATCATTCTAAAGTGTAAAAAATATTCTCGATCCGAAGTAAGACTTCTTGTCATGTTTTTTCTCGCTTTTTTGTCACACATGATCTTAGTCTTGGGCTTAATATTGGCGTGGTAATGTTTGTTTATTTATATTGGGTCACTCGGCGCAAAAATAACAGATGTTTGCGCTCAAATTTGTCATCGCAGAGAAGATTTTTCTCAAGTAACATCGTTATTTCTATTCAACTAACGAAATCTATCAAGTTATGACTCACCATGGGAATTGAGTATTCCGCATTTTAAACATGAATACATTTGAGATGTTCCATTAAACGTTTAAAATGAATCAACTATTTGATTCAGTGCATCAAACTTAATACACAATAAGTCAAACATTATCGTGTATTTACAAAAATACTATTCATAAATAAAGCACCTTCCATGCACTTGATTACATGATAAATTGACAGCACGCCTCCGGTTATAATAAACTATTGAATATCAATCAAGTTGATATAAATTATTTCAATAAAATGTTCCTATTATTATTATAAACATATAAACGTCAGTGTTTCGTCTAAATATTCAATAGAACTTTCTTTATCGTGTATGTCTAATTTATCAATCCATGCATGCGGTAAATTACGTCTAGACGGTGATAATGAAAACGAATTTAGATTGAGAATTTAATTTAAATGTCTCGATAAATTCAAGTTTTTCAGTTATTAAATCATCTCTAAAGCGTATGATTTACTAGGATTATAATAGATCTTGACTGATTTACCAAAGGCTATGTGTTTAGACCCCCCGCAAAAAAATGATTTATGTTGAAGATCCGTGACTCCTATTGTCTGGACTCGGTAAGAATTAATTCTAACATTTTACCGCGACTCTGATGTAAAAAGATAAAAACGAATCTCCCAAGTCTGCGTATTTTTTTATTTATCTATATTAAAATGCATTTTTTTTGGTCAGAGTCGCCCGTTTTTCCACGACTCCGACTCCACAGCACTGTTTTAAATTGCAATACATTTTAAAGTGAGACTATGATACTACAAGCTTAAAATGCTAGTTTTTTTAGTCTAACCGCTTAAGTTAGATAAGGGACGTCAGGATCAGGGAATTCAACTTTTTACAGTGGGGGGAGGGGCAAAATGTCCCAACATGCTATTTTTTTAAAATTTCTTCTATATGTTAATGATTTTCCTTTAATTTAATGGGAGCAAACGACGTTCCTGGTAACACTTTCAATACATTACGTTATTAGTCATCAAATTATGTTAGGTTGCAGAGAAGAACACATGTATTTCTAGAACTGTCACACACACATTATATTACACACTACGGTGGCTCTTGTCTCGTTTTTTTTTCCCAACAATTAAGTCAAATCGTAGGACATTGTTACATATTCCTTTAAATTTGAATAGGAGACAACGATGTTGAGTATTGATTGTGCAATCATGCTCGTCGTCGAATGTCTCCGGTTGTCTGCTGAATGAAAGCCTCCTCCGGTATCCTCGACTCGCCGTGTGAGTTGTCACGTACTTTCGCCGAACTTGATTGTCCGGTAGTGCCAATCGACTATTGATAAATCATGCAATATATTTATGAACCGGTATTGTTGAGGTGTCTTATTTTGTTTGCTGATAATAACACTGCATACTGGTAGAAGTTGCTTACCGCAATATTAAGGGTGGGGGAAGGGGGAATCTAGTGAAACCCGGTTTCCTCATTATTAAGGTCACTAAAAATTACGAATGAAAACGCCAAATGCTTTGCCGGAACTATAACAAAAATGATAACCGAAGGAAAATGATAATTGCGGGTACGATAGATCGGGTTTCCGCTGTACTTCGAATTAACCCTTTGCACTCCTCGATTGATATATGAGGCTATTATTTGCAAACCCGGTTTGTTCCACAATCGGTGAATGATGAACCATGAATGTAATTTTGTGAATAAAAATACATTTTCAAAGTATTTTTAGAAAGTAATCTCAAACATGGCTTGATAACATACAAAATATCATTTCAAAGTTATGTAAAACTAAAAATACTAATAAAAATAAAAATGAAATTCAAGATTCACTTTTCAACCTTTTTGAATTAAGCCGGGCTTGCAAATTTTTTTATTTTTATTTTTTTAGTCCATGTCCGCTCCCAATGTGGAGCATACGGCCTCCTAATGGAGGTATCTCAACAGAAGTTTTTCTACGAGAACTGTTTGTTACTCAGTTGCTCAACCTCTCTTTTTCGAAAGAGAGTAGGGATATTAATAAAAACACAATAATCCTTTGTACTTCATTCCACTTTATTTAATATGTCAGGACCAGTTTCGCTCATTGCAAGCATTGTCAACTGAGTAGAGAGTAGTGATAGAAGGATAAGTCTAGGACAGGATTAGTGGTAAGCTAGTCGCTCTCGATACGCCCTGTTTATAGGATAGGATGAGTGAAAAGGGGGCAACCTCACTTTTCAAAGTTGGGACAGAAGTATAAGGCTAGAACAGGACTAGTTGTTGGCTAATAGCTATTTCTACATTCGATTATTAAGGGATCAGAAGGATGGGAGGAGAGGAAATGATGTGAATTGACATCACAAACACCCAGTCTTCGATCACAACTTTGAATTGAATAATTCTCAAATTCACTGTGATCTGACCGGGAATCGAACCCAGACCTGCGCGATCGGTAGATAGACAATAGCCTCTTATTATGTTTACACCTTAATTAGTCTTACATTAATTTATTGCAGTACTATAGCAAAAAGTATTTCGAATGTGTATTACAAAATTCATCTTACGAACGATGCATTGACAGTACTTTGATGAAAAAAAATAAGATAATCTTTAATTTATTTAATTGGAAAAAAATAGCCAAATCTTTAAAGTCGAGCCCAGTCCGACACGTGAGTTGTAAGGGTTAAATTAACATGTTAAAAAGTTTTCCAAGGTATCGAAAGTGATGTTAGGTATGTCAGTAGCGCCCACTATTTTTTCGCACGATCCACTTTTTAACACTAGAGTAATCGAAACGTCGAAAGTAAGATCGATGAGCGACGGGGTAAATAGTGACCCCCGACTAATTTGCGTAATATTTGCATTGCGCTGATTGATGAGGTGTCATTGTAGATTACAATGAGTATCATCTGGATATTACTGGTACCTTGCGAATGGTTGGAATAAGAAGAGTTTCACAATGCGAATGCACCCTACAGGAACTCGAGCGTTAAACGAAAACCTTGATCAAAATTATTGCACCAGACAAACTCAAAACTGCTTTTCAATTTTGTGATGTAGTATAAATACCTAATACAGGCATGTTTTTTTTTATTTAGCTACTGGAATATTATCAGACGGCAGTGCCACCTGTTTATCATTCGTTTACGATGCTCAGGGGTAGTGTGCGCGCGTTGCAGGCACACACAGCTTAACGACCGTGGACGCGTATTTGAGTCTTTGAAAAACAAAGGTTGCTGGCCGGCGGACACATATATGCGTATAGGCGAAGTATTTGGATGCTAAGAAAATGGAATTTTGTAAAGATATCTCAATTTGCTTACAAATTATATTGAATTTAGTAAAATTTTATTTGTGTATTTAGTGAAATTTTATATAAAAAAAACGTGCGGTCGTTAAGCTGTTAATACAAATATATATTTTTTAACCACGTCCGCTCCCAATGTGGAGCATATGGACTCCTAATGGAGTTTATCTTAACATAAGTGTTTCTATGAGAACTGCCTGTTACTCAGTTGTTCAACCTCTCTTTTTCCAAAAAGAGTGGGGATAGAAGGATGGAGCTAGGACAGGACTAGTGTTAAGCTAATCGCTCTCGATACGCCCCGTTCCTAGGATAGGATGGGTGGGAGGGGGGAATTCAAGACATCACATGCATCCATGCCTTCGAACATAAATTCATAAACCGATTGAAAAATCAATTTATAAAACATTCCGTACCGGGATTTGAACCCGTGCCCTCCGCCGTAACCGAAGCCAACTACGTTGACCACCCGGCCACACAGGCGGCTACAATACAAATATAAATTGTAATAAATATTAAATACATAATATGTCGAGGGGGTGTGTCTGCGTACGTTTGCAATGGCTTCTGATATTTTCCTAAAATAATAGAGTCTAATGCATTGATATTGATCTTTGCTATGCATACTAATTAACATGCCGGCACTTGTCTAGCACTGGTGCGCGGGATACGAAGATATCTGAAGTAATGTCGATGAAAAATATTAAAGTTCTTCAAGTGGCATCAGCGTTGGATGACAGAAGAGTTCATGTTAACAATTCGTCATATAATCAAATGGCACACTAGAAATAAGTAGTTTTGAGTACGACTGGCCAAAGTTTTGACACATCTAAACTGAGTTATATAAAAGTGGTAATTATTATTTGTTTGGTGTTTTTAGTGAATCATTTGGTAATTTATCTCAATGCATATTTATTGAAACGTTGACAAAACCATAAAATTATATTTTGAGTTGTATTTATATGGAACTGATAGAAGATTGTTTATATTTCTTAATTTCCATATCGATTGGGAAAGGAAAAAGGACGTAACCCTCAGTTTTTTCAAAACAGCTTTTTTTTCGATAGTCACAATGTATCCAACTTAATACACGTTCTACCAAAAGGGTGAAAGCTGCAAATGTCAACTTAGTATCTAAATTTAGCTTTTAAGTTTGAAAAAAGATGGACTTGTGAAAATTTAAACCAAGAAAAAATACAAAAATAAGTTTTTCGTGTTAAAATTCTTAAATTAATATTAGATTATGTTAATTAAACACTAGTTTAGAAGTCTCCTTGCACTTCAAGGATGTGTTTATTTCATAATTTGCATATTGCCGAAAATTATCAAAACACGTTTTTTGTGCCTTCTGTAAAATTTGCTATGCGTGGGTTACGTCCTTTTTTCTATCCACAGTCGATATGAAAACAACTGCCTACCGAGAGAATACTAGAAAGTGTTTCTAGTTGTTCATCTGTGGAGCTATATAAGACAGGTATTTGAAAATAATGCGTAATATAACTCAAAACATCAAATTTTCGACTTATCGTTCCATGGAACTATGCCGTCGATACCCTTTTTTATAGTTGACATTTTAACCACGTATATTTTACGGAACGAAATACGACATGTTAAATTTAGACTTTTTGAGATGTATTGCATTAGATGTGAATTTTTTTGTCGGATTGAGCCACTGGTAACATCCATCCCAAACCTCACCACATGTGGGTATATTTCCGAGTTTTGGAGCACAAAACCCACTCTAAATCTTGCTTCGAACTTAGGCAACATCAATTCTGATTGTGGGCGATGATGAGAAAGTTTATCGGAAACGGAACCAACGTAGGAAACAGGACTAGGCGACATGTGAAGAATTACCAAAACCTGATCGTTAAAGCGCCAAATGATTTAAGTAATTTATTCCTCACTCAAATGTTAGAAATTACTACAGGGCCTGTCTAGCAGTCGTTATATTGACGTAATAGCCAATGTCGGCGGCGGAAGTGCGTGACGAAAGGTGTCCATGATCCTGGAAACGTGCAGAGATCTCCATAAACTCGAAACAGTGATGGCTACCGATGATTTTGAAGTAATTGATTTGTAAGCTTTCTGAGTAACCTGTGCTCCTGTTCGTCAGTACTGCACATAATAAGAATTATGTATACAATAATTATTGCCAATGTATTATACCTATTCGAGGCTGCCTTTCTCTTCGTAAATATTATTTTTTATCTACTTAATAAACGATATAACTGTGAAAATTTTATCTGTAATGTCCGCTGTCAATTTGGAGCACACCACACTACAGTAGTCCGTGTGCGTTAATCTAAACACGTGTTTTTTTTTAAAATCCTGAGATGCGTTAAAAAAATATATTTATTATATAATATTTAATACAAATTCATATCTGTCTGAATTGCTATATTACTTTAATTTAACTGAACTTTACTCTTGGAGCCCACGATAAACTGGCAAACACAATGTAGATGCTCGCGAGTCGGGACCCTCTTCCATAGTACTATTGTTTTGCTCTCTTCGTGCCCCGTTACTTCTATCTCAAACTTAGCAATAAATATCATTTCCAAAATAAAAAAAGAAAACGGAAAACATTTTTCAAGGAGGTGGCTATTAGGGTATCCAATTCCGGAGCCTTTTTGTGATCCCGGGATGAAAATTAGTCAATCCCGTATCAACATGAAAACATGTATAAATTGAGAAAACTTTTGGTGTCCTGGAATTTTTGAAATTTCATTTGCCGATTTGCCAAAAATACCAGCTTGACTCGTTTTTTTAGCTCTTCCAAATCCAAAATCCTATAAATTTACGGGATTTGCTAAAAAAACATCGATTTCGGGATCACAAAATTGGACGGGATCCCGGGATTGGAAAGCCTAGTGTTGATCACTAACACACATCTAGTTTTGGCTAGTTTTTTTTTGCTAGAGTTGTTTAGTCTCTTTTTCCATTTCTTTTTCGGAGGATGGCAAAAGGAAACGTGCAAACGTGGAAACGTGAAAAAAGGAGGCGAGTCGAAATGCAAACATTACCAGAACACGAATCCGTTAATTAAGTATATATATATATATGAACGTATCCCTTTGGGGACCCGAGCCCATGACCACGGTAAACTAGTAGAATGAACGCCCAAATTAGTTTTTTTCTTAAATAGCTAGGAAATAAACCTAAACAAAAGTCATGGTTCTGGAACTTTCCTCCACATTTAGCGTGCCAGCTAACATGTACATTTGACCACGTTGCCTTGCGCCCCGGAATCGATACTAATCTGATTTCGAAAGCGAGGGCAGAATACAAAGCCCAAATTAAAATTAACAATATGTATGGAGAAAAAAAACAGCGACGTGGGCCTCAGATTAAATTGATTTTACTATTGTAATTCACAAATTATACGCAAGTCAGTGTATAAATAAACATCCTGCCGTTTTCTTTTTTCAGCAATAATTCTGTCCTCTTCCGACGTTGCTATATTTAAATTCAAATATTGAACGCGGCAAATGCGACGTGCTCTTTTGTTTTTTTTAATGCAGTCATAGTCGTCCTTGCCCAAGTAAAATTATGGGTGCACATTTATACATTTGTCATAATATGTGTCGTATTATGTAATCAGGTATTGCCAACTTAAAACATGATGGGCAGGTTTCCGATTTTAAACTATAAATAAATGTATATAAAACAGTTATCTATTACAGTACCTATCTGATAATCTTTTGTTTGCACCTCCGTTTTACTATCCCAAGCTCGAACCCCCATGAATATTTTTATAGTACCTTAGAAACTAGAAAATTGCGCAACTCCAATTACACCACTTTCCATGTGATTCAGACAACATGATAGTTTGTTAACCATATCCGCTGCTTATTCGTAGCATTTGGCCACCGCACGATGCCTTCAAGATTCTCTGTCCCCTGCCAGTATCATTGCTTTCTCCCAGGACATTCCCGCGTCCTTTAATACATGATATGGATGGCCATCAGTAGATTTCCACGTCGACGGGATTTATATGATTGGTATAAGAGACATAGATTCAGGATACGTTTAAGCAACCGAGCCTGGTCCACCGTCGCTTTTTAAAAAAATACTTTGGGCATTATACGGGGCTGGCAAACCACTTTACACTTATAGTATTCGGCGCCTAGCATATAAGATACAAATTATGTATTTTAAAAATTAGACAAAAACATATGACAGTCACTAACGCATGTCAACCCTTAAGGTAATATTGGAGATACACAAATTTCACGTAAAAATGGGATTACATCATTTACTAAGTTTACTTCATAATATATGATTAAAAAATACCACAAGATACATATTAAAGTTGTTTTTCCATTAAGATTAACTTTCTAGTTTCCACGTTTCACTAATTAACTGCAAGGGTATGCAAAACTGGATTTTTTTTAAAATGGGTTCTTTGTTCGACTTCATATCGATAAATTTAAATTTAAATTTAAAATTAAAATAAATTTAAATTTAAATCATTTTGCAGGGCTGTGAAGTCGTCAAAAATAAAAAGACTCCCGACTTCAAATTAAAACACGATTCCGACTCTGAACTCGGTTTTAACGAAATATTATTTTACTCCCCTGGAAATGATTTCTCTTTCTTTTTGTTCATACAGACGTTATTTCGCCAATCAATTCAATGGAAAAGCTAATTTTCAAATATATTAAACATGCAAATACTGCATGTACTTTCGACTTCATAGGTGAACGAGTGTGTCAATTTCTCGTATCAGTATGTTATCTCATTATCTCGATAATGTATTGAGAAATTATTTTTGTAATATTACAAAATACTATTTATATAATAATATGTTTAAAATTGTTTTTAATGGGTTCGGACGTCGAATATATTTTTTAGGCTTACTAGCATGCAGTGGAAAACGGGAGATTCCGAGTCGTTAGTTTTTTCCGACTCCGGGAAAAAGACTCTCCTCATTTGCGAATATGTGCAACCGCTTCAGTACCGTAAGGACACTGGTGGCCGCTACATACGAACGGCGTGAATACTCAAATGCCACTGAAGACCACTAATGTAACTTAAAAATAATTAATTGTTTATATCATTTTATAAGTAAACTTTTAATATTCATAAATTCAGTCCTATTTTTTAAAACTATTCAAAAATTATTAAAAATATGCGGTAGGTATGTGAGTGAATGTTTTTTTAGCTTAAAACATCGCGGTACTGAAAAGGTTAAGTGTATGTATCCCACAATAAATTAGTTTTTCATGGAAAGGCGCTGACCGAAAAATAAAACACCTTTTGTGTAATTATTTATGACTGTCTCGAATGATAAGTTTTTGAGGAAGGGAAAATAATGATTTGTAAAAAATAATGTTTTATAACGTAACTTCAAAATATGTTTACTCGCGCGGAGAACTTGCAATCAATAATATAAATATTAACAACTGGCGAACACATATTATCTATTTCGGGAGAGATTCATTGAAAGTATTTGAACTCTTTCCAGATTACATACAACCGGCATTCTAAATGTAAATAATTCAGGGAAAATTAATTGTGCGGTGAGACTGAGGCGCCATCACCGCACTTCTTTTTCCAGCCTATGCTCGTCCAAGTACTTTTTTTTTTATACTGACCTCAAATAATTATTCGCTCATATTCGTTAAGTAATGTGTAGAAAATTTAAAAATATATATATGTTATTTCACCTGTTTCTTAACACAACTGTGTATTTCAATGCAGCAAGTCGATTCCCCCCCCCCCAGAAATGGTTGGTAACACATTTACTGTAGGCAGATTATCATAGTCTGGTGTGTCCTTTTTTGACTTGGATCATATGAAAATCTGGAAAAAGGTTTCTCCATCATGTTGTGGAGCCTTTCAAAGCAAAGTAACGACCGATAGAATCGAAAATAATGCATCTTCGTCGAATTGTCCGCTCACAACTCGACACACTTTAAAACCCTAATCGAATACTTCAACAGAAGATAGCCAACGAGGAACGGTTGTAAACCAGCTGCTCGACCTTTTCAGAGAATATAGACGGGTCTAATAATCAAATTAGTTTAGGATTTTTTTTTGACCATGTCCGCTCCCAATGTGTAGCATATGGACCTCTAATGGAGTTTATCTCAAAAGAAGTGTTTCTACGAGAACTGCTTGTTACTCAGTTGCTCAACCTCTCTTTTTTCAATGAGAGTAGGAATGTAAGTTAGCTAATGGCTCTCGATACGCCCCGTTTATAGGATAGGATGGGTGGGAGGAGGGAATACAAGACATCACATACATCCATGCCTTTGAACAGAAATTCATAAATCGATTGTAAAATCAATTTATATAACTGTCCGTACTGGGATTCGAACCCTTGACCTCCGTAGCCGAAGCCAACGACGTTGGCCACTCGACCACACAGGCGGCAAAGTTTAGGATTCGTTGTTAGTTACTCTTTTAAGAATTAAGGCTTACGAATTTAAGTACCGAAGCATATATTTGTGCGACTCGTTCATTGTTATTAGAAAATATCTTATTTGCTTGTATAGAAAAATATATCGTAAATTATTATCATTTTACTTGCGGCCCGTCGTTCATTTTGAATTCATATTATTTTCAGTCAAAAAAAATGCCCATACCTGAGCTATGGCTTTCATATTTGATAAAGCCACATACCTAATAGAATTATTTTTTATTACACTGACGATTTAATTTAAAAAAATAATTTACTATTTTTTTTCTTTGAATATTGTATAGTTACTACTGTCTTCCCGGAATTATTATATTTGCATAAATTTGGGAAGCGTAAAAACAGACTGCGAACGCAATGCTTCGTCGGGATACATGGATTGGCAATAAAAGCAAATACGAGTCCTTATGAATAACCGAGAAACGAAAAATTCAGATTGAAAAAATATATTTCACTATTGTTGCATCGGAAATCAAGTCGGAGCAGTCGCGAGAATGTCGTATATTTTACTCATCTCTTGACAGATAAAAAACATATCTTCCTCTTTTGGTCGGTGCGAGAATATACGAACCTATTGAATTATTATCGTTAAATGTAACATGTGGACAGATTGCGGTGCTTTTTTTATTATTATTATTGTTATTATTCCAGCCAAGCCGGTATTATTATAATAAGTAAGTTGCGGTCAGGCTAAAGGGACAATGACCTCTTTTTATTATTGCTAGTTTATAATTATTTCCCATTATTATCCCAGGCGCTCGCTCCGAACATCAGACAGCTTGGCTGTAATAACAAAATCGTAGACTTTTACGTTATTAATTATGCAATCGTAAACATAATTAAAATCCGATTGTTTTGTTGTTTTTTTTTTTTTCGTTTGCTTCACCTGATTCCGACTTGACTGGCCGCACTTCCTCACATGGTGTTGGCCATAAAAGAATAAAAGAGAACACGCCGACGAAATCGAAATGTGAATTCGAATTTGGAACTCTGAAGGCTGTCAATTTATTGCTATACATATTCACGCAAACGTATTATCCGTAAATGGTTCATTCTAGTATTGAAGATATATAAATTGATGTTCATTTATTGTATCGAAGAAACGACGTGTAATGTAGCATGCTGGGTGTTCGTAATAAAAAATAACTTTTTTTCGTCGGCTTTCGTATGCTTTCCAGGTTTCATTTGGGAGAAACCAAAAACCCAACTTGGTTGCAGGAATATTTTTTATTAATCTTTATCTTGTTGTCGACCGATTCGTCGAACATACGACGCAAGTTGACGATGGTCAAGCGGGTTCAATTCTTGCGCGAGATCTTGCAATGTCATTTACCAAAATCTTCCATAAAGTGGATGGGCACAACTCCAATTGCTGTTCCATCCACACAATATGTTTTTTTTTTGTGTCCATGCTCATTGCTCGCATACAATGTGGAGTGTACCTCAATAAAATATAAATCGCTTAACGATGCGAGAACTGCTTGTCACTCGGTCGCTCAACCTTTCTTTTCCGGAGAGAGTAATGTCTAAAGTAGGGGTGGGGAACCTTTTCTTCCCTTAATGCCGCATTCATTTTTCTGATTCGACATAAGGCCGCAGTAAACATTGACTAGGGGATCTTTGTGCGGAAACAGGAATTTACGGTCATAATATGTCAGGAATTTACGAATTTACACAAGTTTACAGAATTGGTCAGAAGGCCGCACCAGAGTAGCCAAAGGGCCGCAGGTTCCCCATGCCTGGTCTAGAGTAATAATTTCGCGATGCCCCGTTTGTCGACATCACATACATAATTCAATTCATGAAATTGTCCGTGCTAGAATTTGAATCCGTGAACATCGCAACCGACGCCGACAACGTTGGGGCCCTTTGGTTACAGATCTGTCCTGCTGCTTTCTACAATTTTGAGTATCTCCATAAAATTATCAGTATTATAAGACATTTTCTGACCTTTGGTGGCACATATCAAGGCGTTATATTGTATTCTGTCAATGTAAATAAGATAATTCCACGTCATATTTAGTATTGACATTTTAATGATAAATAATAAAGTATGCATAACACGAGTGATTCGAATCTAAATCAAACTTCGAACACGCTTCATCATCAATCAAGAGAAGAATCAAGTTCTTTTGTTTCTATCGAAAAACAAAAGAAAGTTTTTATTGTTTTGTTTTCATTTGTATCCTCGCGGTTCGTTTATCTCCGTGATTTGATTCCCCCTTTCTTTGGTTCATTCTGATGGAGTTTGACATTTTATTGAACGAACAAATTACAAAGATGTGACTTGATTTAAATAATTGTACCAACGCAAATTCTGTTAACATATTCTAATTGACCGCGCTTTACTTCTAAAATCATATCCACTTCCTATGTGAACCATATCGCC
Source organism: Himalopsyche tibetana (assembly GCA_030503985.1). Classification (NCBI taxonomy): domain Eukaryota; kingdom Metazoa; phylum Arthropoda; class Insecta; order Trichoptera; family Rhyacophilidae; genus Himalopsyche; species Himalopsyche tibetana. Next base: position 23,601,390 of record JAPJYX010000010.1, on the reverse strand, counting down.
ATATAAGCATGAACAGCTATTTTTTTTATCCATGCCCACTCCCAATGTGGAGCATATGAAATCATAATGGAGGTAAAAATAATAAAACAAAAGTTAAGTGATAAAAACAAGGTATGACAAACAATTGGTATTACAACCTAGCAAAAGAATTGAAGCAAAATACAAGGAAAATAAACTATAAATAAAAAGTTGAAGACCACTTAGCAATGAAAACTATTACAACAAAAACCAATTAGGTATGAATTATCATTAACAAAGTAAAAACCAACAATTAGTGTATATAATAAATACATCTTAATGTCTGTCAACCAAATTGAGTTGATTGATTGAGTATCTGTTTTTTTTTTTACACAGTTTCAACCTAGTAGGCCAGAACAGGACTAGTGGTTAACTATAACAAATCGTTGTCGCTACGCCCGGTTATTAAATGATAGGAGAGGGTGAGAGGGAGTTTTCAAACATCACAAACACCCACGCCTTCGAACAGAAATCGACAAATCAATCGAAAAATGCCGTTCGTACTGGGACCCGAACCCGTGAGATCCGGCACGGAAGCCCACAATGCTAACCGATGCGCCATATGGTCCGGCATTTATATTTATATTCAATCGATAACGGTTTTATTAGTTGGATCCGGTTTTTAAACTTCCTTTTCGATTTTAATGGGACGTGAGCGAAAGCGGTCCTGATCATATAAAATAAAAGTGAAATTAGTAAAAATGTAACCCGCGGTCTTTTGGCTACCCTGGTGCGGCCTTCTAGCCAATTCTGTAAATTTTTGTAAATTTGTTCTGAGAATCTGATAAGTATTAGACTCACGCATCAATACCAATGTCTTTTTATCAAATGAAAATGCTTGCAAAGGAAACCATATTTTCCAAAAATTCCATGTAGTTTTCCGTGTTTCTCACTGTCAATTGTTTTGAATAATGACATAATTATAATTCTTCAATATTTCGAGATAAATACAAAATAGTGCGAGATCCCAAGAATGAAATTCTTTACTGCAAAGCTTGCGGCGTTGTGCATATGAGTAACATTGAAGTGAATCAATCCATTCGCTGGATGTAGATAAATCGCAGGTAGGTTGGCATAATTAAAATATTTCCATGAAAATATAATATTTATCATTACATGAATTATCTATCGTGTTTCTTATCTTCTGTAACCAGTAAATGTGTGTTTGCGGGGAAGTTATATTTTTATCTGAAGTCACAGTTGCACACCGCAAAATAAATTAAATTGAATGTAAACTGAATTGTTGCGAAGGGAGGCGCGAGTAGCTTAAAATATTAATACCACTTAAAACGTGCCTTTATTGTAATATTAAATAAAGGAAGGGGTGGCGCGAAGAAATTTTTATTTCAAAGGGAGTCGTAGTTACATCAATTTTGGAAACCACTGGTGTAATCATTGATTTTAGCGGAAGCCTACATACGTTGTAACGTTTGATAAATCGGAGTTAAATGCATTCCAATAACGCGTACTCTAAATTTCGAAGGGCGCTGTTTCAACAACACATTCCCTTTTGGTATGCTTCACTCGTACATCGAAGACTGCTCGCTCCGAGTTGGGGGCAAGGCAAGCTTGTTTGGTATGGCATTCAAAGGACTATTTCAAAAGTACCTATTGGTCGGTTTTTATTCAATTGCACACTATTATTTAACATGTTAGAATAAGGCGAAAGACATGACGTAAGTCAATTGCGACAAGCTCTTTCGATGTAGAGAAGAGTTTGAGAGAATATTTTTAAAAAATATATATATATATAATCTGAAAATCGGTTTTACTCAACGGGGTGAGAAATTTCAACTAATAAAAAAATACAAGATAACTGATCCTTAACCGAAGTCTGGGTTGATAGCAATGTACATGCTACTGCATACAAAACTATAGGTGCTACATCCATTGCATGTGCAGTCAATCCTGATTTTGTGCGGTAGATGCGCTCCATGAAATACCGCATTAAAAAAATCGCATAAAAAAGACTCGACTTCCATACAACGAGTGGGGATGAGTTCCATGAATTTTTAAATCCGCATAACTTTGACACGGCGAGTTAAAATATACCAAAAATCGCATAAAAAAAAACTTGACTTGCATAGAAAAAGTGGGGATACGTTCCATAAATTTTAAAATTCGCATAACTTTGAAACAGCGAGTTAAAATATACCCTAAATTGCATAAAAAGTATAGGCAAATTAAAACACGGCGTAAAAATAATTAAATATATTATTTATTAAAAAATAAAATTTGTTGATTTCACTTGAGAAACATTTTTAGTAAAATTATCGTCATTGCATGAAGATGCTAAGTGCGTTTTGCGTGTGGTTCGAAATCACTATTTTTCGGAAGAAATAGTAATAACAATGAAAATAGTGATCAAAGTTTGTTCAGACTTTCTTTTTTCGATAATTTTAATTGTTTAATAGCAGATGCAACACGATTTTAACAGTCCAAAATTGTATTTTTTTTCCAAATGTCGGTTCTGCTTATGATTCATTCTCTATTCGTGATACGTGCTCTAGATGTAATATTTAACTTTTTTATAAATCGTAAAATATAGTACATTTAAAAAAAAAATCATTTTTAAAAAACCGCATAACTTAGAAATCGCATAAAAAAAACCGCATAAAAACAGGATTGACTGTATTGTACTTGCTACTTAGTACAATGCGGAGAGGTTTGTTTGTGTAAAATTGTAAACCCAAAAATTTAGTAAGGAATATTACACAGGCTCTGGATATCTCATGTGATGAAAGTCCGCTGTCGTACCAAATGTGCGTAAACAGGTTCGACTTCTGTCAGATAGTGATATTGAATAATCTTTGTTATGATTCTTTATATACAAGGAAACTTATCAACCATTTTTATTTAATTTTAGTAGGGTACTTTTTTGCACGGCTTTGTGCGGAACGTGTCCGCCGTGTAAAAAGAGAGTTTATTATCGAGTCCGTAGAGTTGGTTAGTCACATAACATATTTGGTGATTTTAGATCAGGGTATCAGCACGTTAACCACTGTACTATTGCGGTCGACGATGCTTATTATCATAGATAACTTTTAAACAAAACAATGTCGCTTTTTGCTGAACCGCGAACCGTTTAATTGCTATATAAATAAAAGCATTATTATTTGTCAGTTTCGGTTGTATGTATTGTTTCTTGTTCAAAAGATTATTTTTTTTACGAAAGAGGAACAATTCCCACATCTAAGTACTCTAAGGGACTAGACTAGGCTAGGCTTGCTGTTTTGTAGTTGTGTGTTTCTCAATTGTACATACTAGGGCCTGTCGGTTTTCAAAAGCCGGTTTTTCGGCAAAATTTGTGACATTCGAAAACCGGTTTTTCAACATTGTAACCGGTTGTGACAAATTTTCCATAAACATGTCTATAAACGAAATGACAGAAAGTTTGAATGTTTTATTTAATGGCTTAAAGACCATATGCCCCACATCATTAACCAGCGAAAGGGTATTTTCGATATCAGGAAATTTTGTTTCAAAACGATCGGTGGACGCTTTGTTTTCCTTAATCATATTTTCTGAAGAGCAACACCAAAAATTTTTTTTTTGCATTATTATGTATATAAATAAACAACATAAAAAAAAACTTTTTCTCGCTATTTTAGTTGAATTATCCATTTTTCGTAAAACTTCGATAACCGGATGAAACCGGTTTTCGAACAATATTGACATTCGACAACCGGTTTTTTCAAATGTCGGTTTTTTTTTATAAGCCCTAGTACAGGGATGGCGAACCTATGGGACGCGTGCCCGAGGTGGCACGTTTGAGAATTCGGATGGCACGCGAACGATTTCCAAGTTCAAAGAAAATATTTTCAAGTTTAAAAAATAAAATACTGAATTATTCATTTTTAAATGTTTTTGTTGTAATTTTGAAGCTTGTAAATAAAATTCAGAAAAAAAAACCATTTTTTTTTTTAAATATTTTGTTATTTTTTTACTTCTTGGGCACGCCACACAATCAAGAAATAATAGTTGAGGGTTTTTGGCACGTGGACCCAAAAAGGTTCGCCATCCCTGCCCTAGTACATACCTCGGCTGAACATCGATTCGTCGTAAGTCACGAGGGAGGGAAAAAATCTTCAACTCTATTTTAAAAAGCCATTACGCGGGATGAGATTACAGCGTTAGTACTTGCTGATGGATGTAATTCATAGTTAACGACGTTTACCGTGTCTGCCTAACATATCATATAATCATTCTAATTAGTAAGTGTAATATTTGTTTAAGTGATTTTTTTGTCATATTAAGGTGTGCAGAGGTCGGCTGTTACTTGGCACCGCTTGTAAAAAATATTGCACAAAAACAATATCGCACTGAATTGACCTCGTTGTACCAATTAAGGATCGAGTGTTAACTTATTTCCTACCGGGCTACAAGTGGATGGGTAACTGAAAGTGGAATGGTCAAATTACAAGTGCATCCTAAGATGCTAAACATGACATGATCCAATCATGAGCGATATGTTAATTGGTTATTTTAAAAATAAAAATATGATCACAAAGTGTCGTTTTGTCGATACTTCTTGACAATTGAATCAAATCTAAATTGTAACTCCAATAGATAATTACAGTGGAACCTCTCATAACGAGTTTAATTCGTTCCAGAATCTTACTCGTTGTGTGAAACGCTCGTTAAGCGAAACAATTTTTCCCATGTAAAACAATGTAAAATACAATAATGCGTTACATGCCGGAAAAGTAATTATTTTTTATATTTTTCAGAGGCATCTTCACCCCCTCCTTGCTTCCCTTAAAAAGAAAAAATAAAACCCAAACTCCATTTTGTAATTTCATAATTTAAAAATGTTAGAATCAATCTTGCTTCATTAGAAACTTTGCGATAATAAGTCTGAAGATGCCTCTGAAAGATGCGAAACACGTGTCACAGTTAGTAACACAATACGTGGAATAATCAAAGTTATTTTAAATTTTCTATTAAAATAAACTTCCACAAAGTTACCGCCGAAACCATCGAAAGTAGTAAAATTACATACTTATAAAGTGTTCAGGAGCGTAGCAACCTGGAATGCGAAAAACAATGCTACTCCATAAGCTTTTCTGTGGTCAGCTCTTGACTGTACTATTTCACAAGCTCATCAATACTGTTGTTATCCACCTGCAGTTCCATGGTATTGGCCAAAGATATAATCTTGTTGACTGTAGACTTCACAGGTACTGTTTTAAACCCCTCAAAATCACATTCGACAACGCTCCTTAGCAAAGCTTCTTCCAAGCTGAAGTGAGGGTTCTCTTGGTAACCCCTTGCCACACCGTGTCAATCATCTCGAGGCAAGCAACGATGGGAAAGTGATCTTTCCAAAACTCTGCGTCACTCGTTATGCGAAATATCGCTCGTTAAGGGAGAATTTTTCCCCCACTATCTGTTTTGCTCGTTATGCGAATTACTCGTTATGAGAGGTTCCACTGTATCAAGATATCCCGCACTTGCTTGTTTCATTTCATATGGATGCTTCTTGTCAATTTATATCAAATATATGATAACCTGGAAGTTTTAATCTAATTAATCTAAATACTTGAATGTAAATTTGACGTGAGTTCCTTTAAAAAAATATGTCGCAACAAATATTGCTTTATTATCACGTCGAATACTTGATAAAGAATCAGCTTAACATGTGACGTTGTTTATTATCTGTATGTAGTGTTTAGTTGGAAGACTTCTCAGAAATATCCTATATAGTGTTACTTCGTTCTTACTCTGCTTTTTTCCCCTGAACTAGGTACCAGCTTGTCTTGACGTTAATCGAATATGTGTAGTAATCACTAGTGCTTCTGTGTCGAGAGGTCCCGAGACTTAGTTGTAAAATGTCCCGGGGATCGAGACTGTGATTTAAAATGTGCTAATAAATTGTAAATTTTAATTTTTAAAAAACCATTCTTGTGGTTAAGAAACCCTCAAAAGGACTGATGTGTATTGAATGAAAACAGGTATAAGAGGGGAGCCCCAAGAAAAACGTAGCTGTATACAAAATATAACTGTAGCAAAAGCAAATTACAAAATATTAAAATTAAATGTTCATACCCGACGTTGTTTTATTTACAAATGTTTTTTCACTATTATGCAAAGGTACCAATGTCTTAATAGGACAAAAGGTCTAAAAGCTGTATTGTGAAGTTACGGTCATAAATTTACTCCTGACTGCGGCCGCATTCATTGATATTTGTTCAATACATGTGCCGTTATCAACCCTTCTTAGTAAAAATCAACCGTAAGCATTTCATATATCCGTTACATAAGAAAAATAATAATTATTAAAAATTGTATTAAAAAAACGCGATTTTTACTAATGCGTACTTTTAAAAGGCGCCGAGTGTATGTAATACATATCGACTGTGGAAAGTAAAAAGGACGTAACCCTCAATTTTCCAAAACAGCTTTTTTTCGATAATCACAATGTATACAACTTGACATACATTCTATCAAAAGGATGGAAGCTGAAAATGCCGAATTAGTATCTAAATTTAGCTTTTAAGTTTGAAAAAGATGACCTTGTAAAAAATTCAAACCAAGAAAAAACACTGAAATAAAGGTTTTCCGAGACAATTTCTTTAATTAATATTAGATTATGTCAATTTAACACCAGTTTATAAGTATCCGTGCACTTCAAGGTTGTTAACAATTCATAATTTGCATATGTCACAAAATTATCAAAACACGTTTTTTGTGTCTCCTGTAAAATTTACTATCTGTGGGTTACGTCCTTTTTCCTTTCCACAGTCGATATGTACATACAAATATTTAATTTCAATAAATTTTTAATTTTATTGAAAGGGAAATAAAAGTCTCTAGTCCTGGGAAGTCCCGGGACTTTGACTTTATCACGTCTCGTATCCCGGGACTTTGAAAACCCCGAGACTTCAGAATCCCTAGTAATCACTGAGTGATTGAAATATTCTGAAAGACATTTTTAAATTAAAATTACTTTTAAATTAAATTTGAGAAGATTTTAGTATGTTCATATTGCTCGCAAACTTTCGCCGACGCGAACTTTTACAAAACCCCCCTAATACAACACGCATGAGTGGATGCGCTTCTAGTAATCGTCGCGCAGTCCCGATGGTAAAAGAACTTAATTGAGATGCATGTAGGCATTAAGGGAATCCAGGACTCCCGCAGGGCTGCAAAGCTGGCGTTGGAAATATGATCGAACTAGCGTATTTAATGTCGCCATGTGACGGGGAAATATTGGCCATTGTATATCATATTTTTAATCACTTAAAAAGTTCAATGACAATTCTTGGCGGAAAGGCATTACGTTATATTAAAAAATAAAACACTTTAATTTAAGATTTAGACCGAAGGTGCTTGGTGGAATTTCAATATTAAATTTGAATTGTTCAAATTAAGTTCATCCGTGCACTTGAACGCCTGAAGATGCCGAAAGGCGAAACCAGGGTCGTTAGTGGCAAAGTACATAACTTGAATGATTCAAATTTTCACGCTATTTATTTTAGAACAGAACCGGTTTCGTTCATTACCAACTGATGAAAATATTTAAAAGTAACAGCGTTACTATGAGAGCTTATATTATATACCCAATAAAGAATTCATCATCATTTTGTACCTGTTACCAGTGGCGGCCGGTCAATGTGGCATTGGATCAATGCACCCCTTTTATATGCATGGCGGTTATATTTCATGAAATAATATTCAAAGATAACATTTAGTATTATCATAATATTTTATAACATTTTATTTTATTTTAGAAAATAAATACATGAAGAATTTAAAATGAGTGAATGGTATAAATGTTATGTTTGAATATTATTTCATGAAATATAACCGCCCCTGCATATACAAGGGGTGCATTAATCCAATGCCACATTGACCGGCCGCCACTGCCTGTTACAGTTAAAGTATGCACTTAGGCAATGTATACATTGTCCTATTAAGCCATCGACACGAGAGCAAAAATGAACACTTGAACTCGTCAATGTGCTTATTAACCACACATACGTATTTTGTTTTATAGCACGCGTGCACCCAGTGTTACAATTCACTCCCCACTTGCGCACAATCGCGCAGTTGTGTTTTACTGTCATCTGAAATGGTACATAACCTCAAAAATGTCAAGCTCTTGTTTCTTTTAAATATATCTAATAAAACCTAATCCGTTATGTCATTTCTACTGAGTCTAGCACTCGTCAGTGAGTTTATTCACTTACTAGTGGATTCATACATTGACTAATCAAAGTGAATGTGAATTGTAATGATGCAAGCTTCAACTGAAACTGCTAAATCATGTATACATTGGCGAGCTATTATACTTTAACTGTGACATCATTAAAAACATAAGTAATGCAATTTTCGGCATTATACACAACCTTGAAATGCACGGATAGTTCTAAACTGGTGTTTAATTGACATAACCTAATATTGATTAAAGAAATTGTCTCGGAAAAACCTTTATTTCAGTGTTTTTTCTTGGTTTTATTTTTATACAAGGTCATCTTTTTCAAACTTAAAAGCTAAATTTAGATACTAATTCGGCATTTTCAGCTTCCATCCTTTTGATAGAATGTGTGTCTAGTTATATGCATTGTGATTATCGATAAAAAGCTGTTTTGGAAAATTGAGGGTTACGTCCTTTTTCCTTTCCACAGTCGATATGTATATGAAAATGACCTGTGAACGCTACATTTTTCTTTACCTCAAATTATATCTAGTAAACCGGATGAGAGCTTCAAATTCCATCCTATCTGGCGAGGAAATCACATCGAAAATTGAGGTCATTTGAAATGCCACTCCTTTTGAGAACTTGAGTTTCAAGAAAAAATCAAAATTTTGATACACGTTATCTGCATACAAGTTAAATGGTTATATTACATTTGCTACGTTTATATAATTATTATATATACATATATAAGACAGTACAAAAGAAGACTCTTAATGGAGTTTATCCCAACAGGAAAACTGTTGCTTATTTTCTCAACCTCTCTGGAGAGTAGGGATAGAAGTATTGTGCTAGGAGAGTACTAGTGGTTAACTAATCACTCGCGCTACCCTCCGTTTTTTATGATAGTGTGAGTGGGAGGCGTGAATTCAAGACATCTCATACATCCATGCCATCGTACAGAAATTTATAAAAACTGTCCGTAATGGGATTCGAGACTGTGACCTCCGTGTTCTAAGCCAACGACGTTGACACTCGGCCACCCAGCTGACTAAATGTTGGGTTTTTATGCACAGCAGTTCTTCGTGATTTACTCAAAACTATTAAGTATTGACAGTGAACATCACCCTAAAAGTGATTCACTGAAAACTTTAAAAAGCTTCCAGAGTGCTTTTTGCAAATTGATGTTTTAAATATTATACCTGCGTCGCCTGTGTGGTCGAGTGGTCAACGGTGTTGGCTTCGGCTACGGAGGGCCCGGGTTCAAATGCCGGTACGGACAGTTTCATAAATTGATTTTTCAATCGATTTATGAATTTCTGTTCAAAGACATGGATGTATGTGATGTCTTGAATTCCCCCCTCTCACCCATCCTATCCTATGAACAGGGCGTATCAAGAGCGATTGGCTTACCACTAATCCTGTCCTAGCCCTATCCTTCTATCCCTACTCTCTTTGGAAAAAGAGAGATTGAGCAACTGAGTAACGAGCAGTTCTCGTAGAAACACTTCTGTTGAGATAAACTCCATTAGGAGTCCATATGCTCCACATTGGGAGCGGACATGGTTTAAAAAAAATACATTTAAAGCTCCTCGGTGTAATATTTGTATATTTTTTTTTTAAACCATGTCCGCTCCCAATGTGAAGCATATGGACTCCTAATGGAGTTTATCTCAACAGAAGTGTGTTTCTACGAGAACTGCTTGTTACTCAGTTGCTCAACCTCTCTTTTTCCAAAGAGAGTAGGGATATAAGGATAGGGCTAAGACAGGATTAGTGGTAAGCTAATCGCTCTTGATACGCCCTATTCATAGGATAGGATGGGTGGGAGGGGGGAATTGAAGACATCACAAACATCCATGCCTTTGAACAGAAATTCATAAATCAATTGATAAAACTTTCCGTACCAGGATTTGAACCCGGGCCCTCCGTAGCCGAAGCCAACAACGTTGACCACTCGACCAAACAGGCGGCTATAATTTAGCTCCACATAAAGTTTCGTGCGGCCTTTTCTGCCGTTTTGTCTTAACCCTCGATATTATTATTGTTATCTTATTTGATGTTTGAGAGTAAAAATTGTCCGTCCACCGGTAATCGAACCCCGCCCCGTCCCGGTCTTATCTGTGGGGCCGTTTCCGCCGATAAACTTCTAGGACTCTTGTCCTTTGTCTCATCGGTGGGGTTATCTACGAGACTCGCTCCTGCGACCTTACAGCAGTAGTTAGTTTGTTTTGCATTGCTAGAGAGAGACCGACATCCGCTCTCGCACGGCATTTATTCTTTGAGTAAAACTTGGATATAACGGACAATAATTGGGAGTGTCCGAAAGAAGGTTTAATAATATTATACACAGACCGTCCCAACTTTCATTTTTTAATGAAACGAGAAATGAATTGTCTTTCTGAATGAATCTTGAATCTTTTCTGTAACTACTCGTTATTTATTATTGATCAATGTTCGCTCCCAATGTAGAGCATATGGCCCATAGAGGTATCCCAACAGAAGTTCTCTACGAGAAATGCCTGTAAGTCAATTGCTTAACCTCTCAAAGAGAGTAGGATTAGTGAACAATGTTGCCTCTAAGGCAGTGTCTGCCAAACTTTTTTTTTTCGCTGTACAATGGTGAATATGATTTGTTTCGCGGCACACCAAATAAAAATGCTTTAAAAAACGTGGAAATGTGGAAAACGTGCCGAGTCGACCACTATATATCTATGTATATGCGAACGTGACAAATATTTATTAGAATACGCAGATGTTGAATTAATTTAAAATTGAAGAAAACTTAAATGCATATGCATTATTTACAATGAATTATTTTGAGGTGTCTTCCTCCGCGGCACACTTAAGACTTAGTAGTGTGCCTCGGCACACAGTTTGGCAGACACTGTTAAACTCTTGCATTAGAGCAAGAGTTTAACTGCGCGGAAATTTCGAAGGCTGCGCGGATCGATCAAATATTAATTAAAGAACTGTCTTGTAGTGCGCGCCAACTAGGAATGAGTGCGCGGGGGCTTCCCAACACGCGCGCAGCTTAGAGGGAACGTTTCTAGTGATAAGCTAATTGCATTTTTAGAATGAGATTGGAAGGAGGAGGGGATTTCACATTCATAAATTCGAAATCCATAAATCGATTGAAAAATCAATTAATAAAAACTGTAAGTTACCGTAAATAACCTAATAATAATGCTATGTTACAGCAATAAATGGTAATAATAAATCGATAAACTCCGAACCCTCAAATATTCAGATTGTTTTTTTTCGGATGTCGTATTCCGAAAGGGACTGACTGACGTTCGAGAGTCTGATATTCTCAATCAAATAAAGCGTTTGTCTCCCGCAGGTGATGGAAAGGGTGGAACAAAAGTGATCGAGTGGACTACCCTTAGTCATGGAAATGATATATTTTCCCGAGTGTGGGTAATATGAATTATATTTTTTATTAGATTGCCTATGACGGGATTTGTAATGGCACCAATACATAGTCGTATAGATATACATCTATGTCGCCTGCTGTGGCTCAGTTGGTTAGAGTAGAAGCGTCTCACGTAGGTATGGGTTCGATTCCCGGTAAGATCAAATAAATTAAATCCCGGTAGATCCTTAAATAACTAGGTGTAGCAATATCGATTAGTCAACCACTAGTTCTGTTCTAGCCTTATCCTTCTTTCCCTTCTACTCGCTTTTTAAAAAAGTGAGGTTGAGCGACTGAGTAACAAACAGTTCTCGGAAAAAAACATTCTGTAGAGATACCTCCATCAGGAGGCCATATGCTCCACATTGGGAGCGGGCGTATACTGGCTAAAAAGAGGTGTAAACATATCATCTTACTTGATCCAACATACATCATATATGGTGTTTGCTGTCAATTCTTGGTGGAAATGCATTTTTATTAAAAAATAACCCCGTTTGTTCAAAAAAATCTACACCTTAGAAATGAACCGTTTGAATACCGCGCAATTAAATCGTTAATATGTCCCAGAAATACTGTGTTGTTGAGAAAAATAATTTTGCCTAATATACACTCGAATTCGATATTTTAAAAACCTATTTTGACTCAGTATAGATATCACTTACGCATATTCATCAAAATATCGCTCATATTCTATTATAATACCAAGTATTTGATTTTTTAAATGCCTTGGACATCCGTGTTCGCTTGCATATGTTCCGGACACCTGTGTCCGCTTGGTATTCAAGTGGTTAAACATCGGGACCGGTTTCGGTCATCACGAGCATTTTCATCAGTTGATAATGGTCGTGATGAGCGAAATCGGCACTGATCTTACTCAGTGAAGAAGGTGTAATTGTTACAAAAAATGTGTGTTATTTTTAATCCTTAATTTTATTAAAATCGATGTGATTGTGTGATAACTAAAAACCAACTGAGGTACATATCTGAATAGCCCATGATGGTGTTCAGTCAATTTTTGGTACGCTTCAGATCCCACAGCGTCGGGGATTTAGTCCCGCCTTTGTTGACTCGCCGATGCCGCACCGATACTGCCGGAGAAAAATTCCAATAATTCACAATAAAAAAAATATTGATAGAATAAATCTTTACGTGCATCGAGTATGAAGCCGATACATAAAACAATTTACGGGACGGCCGCTGAAAAAACAATGAATACATCGACGCTTCGAATTCGTATCGTCCATTGGCAACCATCGGAAAACTCCAGAAATTGATCTGTCAATATAAAAAATATTAACACTTCGGGCAACTTACTTGCTGCTTGTTTTCGAGATGATAAAATAGAAAATATATATATTGTGCGTGAGTGAGTCATTAAAATTCTTTTTGATTCAAAATATCGACTTTCTTCTATGCTCTTCTTTTCTTTAACCCTTTCTTTAATATGCAAAAAAAAGCACGCGCTCCTGAGCTGTGTATACGTTACACACCAGGCAAACGTGAGTGAATCATGACATATATTTAACACTACTACAATACTTATATTATTTCATTACTCAATGTGTAAATGTATAAGGGAGGAATACCTGAATTTTAGGCAGAGTATTTATTATATAATACAGAGAAATGTAAATGATTAAAAGGCATGTGTACTATTTACACATCTTAGTTAAGGAAGGGTTAACCAAGTGTGACAATGGAACTAGCCTTTTATGTGGTATTATTTTACTGCGAATTCTGCGAAATCGCGTCGATTCATCCGACGAAGTCATGCTATCGCGACCCCTTTCGGTTTCCGACCCCTGCTTGGAAGCTAGGCGTAGCAGTCACTGATAATTTCGTTTGTTTTTCTCTGTCACGTCTCGCACCATTTTTACTTTTATTTTATCGATGTTTCGTTATTTATTTCGTCTCGTAATATTATTTCTGGCACCCACTGTTCATAAAGATACCCACTTACCAAAGCGCACATTTTTGCTCGATAGGGCAGCACTGTACAGCTGATCGCTTAGTATTATGTTGTAAAGATATCCATCTCATTTCAGAAAGTATTTTTTCAAATTTATTATTTAAATAAATTGTAATAAAAATATTTTTAAAAATAAGCTTTTATTTAAGTGCACTAAAAAGGTAAAAACAATTCCGATATCTATTCCCTCAAAATTATTCCCTCGTCTGAGCAACATCCTGACCACATGACACTCTTCAGCACAGTAAGTCGGATCGTTGACTCTCCAGAGAATTGGGAAACAAACCATCTCTCACATTCTACTATCGCTAGTAGTCGACGGTAGATTAGAGTTAATAATTTCGGAATAATTGTCTCATATGACTAAAAGTAAAAGCGCGCGGCGAAAATATTTATCTAAAACTTAATGTACAATATAATATCAAGTAAATTTAAGACGGATTGACTCCCAATATAGCATTCAGTCGCTAAATCTCACATTTTGCGGAGGATACTACTTGTAAATGACTAATGGTTAGCTAATGACACGTTTTTTTGCTGTTGATCAGGTGTGAGGGAGGGATTGTAAACATAATCCATACCTTTGAACACAACCATTTTTTTTCTACACTCGTACGTTTTGCCGTTCGGGGATTCGAAGCGGTCGACTCCTCAATCAAATATGACAGACGCCGAAGAGCACCGACCGTTCAGGTACATTACCGGCCGGCATTTCCTATTTTTTTTTTTTTTTTCATTCACTATCATATTAGTAGATTTAACAATCATTTATTTTATTGTAATCGTACTTGGTTCATTGGCAAAATGATGCATAGCTCATCAGCTTTTTTCGACAATAAATAATATGCCGTGGTTTTATTTTTTAGTTTTTGGCACATTTATAGATTTACGTAAATCTGATTCGCGGTCGGTTCTACATCGTATCGCCGCTAGAAATAAAAATACGATTAATAATTATCTCCCACTTCAAATGAAATATTATTATCATCATTTCCACCGACGTGAATATCTATAAATTATCACAACATGTAGATGAGTGTTTTTTTCGTTTTTTTGACATGTTAACCGACATTAATGAATGCTTTGTATCTTTCCATTCGTTTTCGTAAATAGTACATGTAGTTTTACAGTTTTTCTTATGATATATTGTAACTGCCTGCTTTTGAATTCATCTGAATTGAGTGGCAGCCGAATCAGAAAATTAAAATAAATATTAAAATGTTTTTCTTTTGTCGATATTGATTTTCGGTAATAATTAAATCAACCGTAAATAGCCTTAAAAATATGTGACAACTTGGGAGGAAATATTGACATATTTTGAAAATTTGCAGTAGGAAAGATTATGTCAAACAACAGCAAAATGTGAAATACATGTAAATATTTTCATTGTAGAGAATCTTTATAAATGAAACAGTACATGGCCTTATTAGCCATTGAACAAAGTTGATTTTGAATTTTATAAAAACTCACTGTTTTCTAAAAGAAAAATAACCAAAATTGATTTTTTTCTTTTCTTTTTGTGATGTGCTATAATTTAACCCTTTACCCGCGTCACCAAATTTAGCGAGCATGCCCTGTACGCGGCTGCTTTTTTGCGGATTTTGTTATCGCGTTCTCGACTAAATGTAGGTTGTAATATTTTTTCAACTAATCAAATATGCTAATTGCCACCCAAAGTAACTTTTTCAATGATAAAATAAAATATGTTTCTTGTATTTTCGGTTTATTTCAACAATAGTCATTCTTCATACAATTTCGGCTTGACGTCGCCATATTGCAAAATACCGCCACGCGCGACCGAGAACACTGTGCCACCACCATACCATGATTATAATATTAAATTCTCGGAACAATTTCCATTTCACCCGCACTCGATCGCTTATTTACATTATCCAAAGTTTTGAATTGGTGACGTATGTTTTGGTAAAATATACATTTAGTAATATTTTCAACCAAGTTATACAATTTTAACACAATAGATAGCTCTTATATAGGGTTTGAAATTTCCATGACATCTATACGTGTCACGTGCGCTGAAGGCATGTTCGCTAGGACATGCATAGCGGTCATACGCGGTGAGAAGGTTAACAAAGACCCAAGTATCATTATAGAAATGAAGGTAACTCTTTCATTATAATTTTTAACCCACAGACACAAACAAGTGACATATACTTATGATGTACAACGATTGATTACAGACTACAAAGGTCAATAAACAATAATAATTTGGGAGGTTTTTTTTTGTATCAATATTTTTAGTTCACAAAAATGCTGACCTGTGACTTTTCTTTTTTTTCAGACGGTACTAATATGGCTCACCGTTCGCAGACAATGTCTGGAGTCGCCGTCTCCGAATTCCCGACACAGAGGAACCCGAAGAGAAAGGACCACCCTTCGATCTGACTCGGCTCCGAGTTATGGAGTCAGAAGAGTCGGAGCGCAATCGCACAGAGTACAAGCCCGGCCCGAAACGTCGCATGTTGCAATGTCGCTATCGCTGTCGCCGATATGTCTCGGAGAAGAAAAAGTGCTCCAGTGAATGTTCAAACGGACACGGGATAGGCGCTTTCCCCAAATATAAACGGAAGACTTTCTTCCGATGGCCTAAAATAGATATTTTTAAAGACAATATTAGTGTTTTACGATCATCATAGAGTAGAAAATAGGTAAGTCGTGTAATCAATGTTACCGAAAGACTAATTCACCTTGCTGAATCCGAGATAATTATTTTATATGAAAGTGTGTTTTTTGAATATCTATAAAATGCGTAGTCGAGTGGTCAACGTCATTTTTTTCAGTTACGGAGGTCGCGGGCTTGAATCTCAGTTTGTATAGTTTTATTAATTGATTTATAAATTTCTGTTTGAAGGCATGGATGTATGTGATGTCCTGAATTTCCCTCTCCCACTCATCCTATCCTAAAAATGGGGCGTAGCGAACTGAGTAACAACCAGTTTTCGTAGAATTACTTCTGTTGAGATGAATTCCATTATGAACCCATATATTTCCACATTGAAACCGGACATGGTTAACATAAAAACATTTTTTTATGCAGCTAGAGATTGACCTAGATTTATCTAGACGCTTTTACTTCCAAATTGGACCTAGATCATTTTTGATTTCATCTGTGGGCCTGTTATTATCTGTCTGCTGATTCCAGAAAAGGAATCAAATGGAATAGATGTTTTTTTTTTGTATGTTTAAAACAAATAATCAAATAATGCCTCAAATAAAAACCCGAAGATTAATGTAAATACTGTCCTGTTTTACAAAATAATGATCATTTAATTTAATATTTAAAAATGGCCTTAGATAATAGACACTCCTTTGCAATGGTGATACCACTCAAATGCTTAAGGTAATGTTACTGGTAATCACTTAAAGCTAAATAATGGTGGTCAATATCTGTATGTATTCACACTATTTCTTTTTTTCCAGGGACGCTTCATAGTTCGGTTACTGGACGCCTAATGTGATGAGGCCATAAAACTGGTGTTAATAAATTATTAAAAGTGAAAAGGCTGCAACATGTCGAACCAAGTACCGATATATAGCCAAGTGCTACCAAAAAGTCACAATCAGCGAGCAAACGCCCGCCAGTCGTCTCGGGCATTCTCCAGCTTACGTCACGACCCGAGAACCCCGCAGCCGGGGGTGGGCGATCCCGGTTTTGATCCTCTCAATCACAACCACGGAGGGAACTTCGGCAATGTCGCGACAGCAGATGGACACGCCCGCGTGGAGAAATTTGCCAGAGAGTCGGCCAGGAGGAGCGCCAGAGAAGCCGCGCGTGCCGACTCTGCCCGTCTCCATCACCACCAGCACCAAAGGAGACAGCCCGCAGGGCCGCACGTTCGACAGGCAGAGCATAGGATTAATTTGAGGTATTAACCCACGCTGCTTATAATATTGCTAAAAACCTTCACGTGTGTGCGATCTAATTTCACATGCTTCTCTCTTGTAAATATATCATAATATTGTGCTGGTCTCTTTCCAATCTGACTCCTGCAAGTACAGCGAGATTTGCGATATTGTTGTGCCAGCCTTAGTGACACCACCTCACTTGATTGCTCAATTTTTCAATAAACACGATTACTACTTTTTCAGTATAAAAATAATATTAAATTTGAATCGTTCAAACTATGTACATTCTCACAGATTTTGTCACTAACGACCCGAGTTTCGCCTTTCGGCATCTTCGGGCATTCAAGTGCACGGATGAACTTGAACTGACGTTTAGTAAATGAAAGTTTCGTGTTTATATAAGATATAAATGCATCACTGAGTCCAAAGCCATTGCTGGCGAAAAGGATGAGCTCATGGGAATGCCAACAGATTTGAGTAGTGAGTAGTTTCAAGAATTATATAATTTGTTTGTCGGCAAAGGTTTTATGATTATATGATTTTATGATTATATAGGGTATAGAAGTGGAGATGTGGGAAAGTTTGATATTTCATTTAAAATCGGAAGACTTTGCAGCTGTGCTTTGTTGATTTCTAAAATTTCTTGGAAAAAGAGCTTATGACTGTCCATATTTGGGTGTAACATTTTTATCCCTTGTTCCTGATTGAACACGTGTCCTTCCGAAATTAAGTGATTAGCATTCAAATTTAATATTGAAATTCCACCAAGCACCTTCAGTCGAAATCTTAAATTATTAAAAATAATATCTTTTTATTTCAGATCTCTCTCATTAAACGAGTCAGCTGTCAGTGCTCGTCCACAGCAAGCGTTTGAACGTACCCCGACGCAAGAATTCATCACACCAAGCCGATTGCACCTTGAAAATAGAGATCTTCCCCTTCCTAACTTCACTAGAGAGTCTTCCTCTCGCGATCTAGCCGCCCACCACTATATATCTGGCAACAAACACCAAGACGGCAACGTTCTGGCATCTAGAGACCCTTACGGTAGCAATAAACTTCACTTATCCGGCGTCAGTGATGTGATCAACATTGTGAAAGACTTTAAGAACTTTTCGACTCGGGATTTTGCCGCCGGCAGAGATGCCATTTACGAGAACGACGGCGGGGTGCGCGGTTACGTGTCCATGCGTAACGAAGTCATGGTACCGGATTCCAGTAATCGTGTGCATTCGGTGAGGCGTTCGGCTTCTAGTCATAAGATGGCGGGGCAGGGTGGTGGAAATTGTGATCGGCGGAGATTCTTCTGCCGAGAGTGGGCTTTTCAGAAATTGGCACACTGCCTGGAGCAGAGGCCTGTCAGCAAGACGTGTGGGGCTTTAATTTTAGGTAAGTTTTTCAAAGACGTTAATGTTATAAAATACAGTTATAAAATGGTTAGAATGGAATGTTCATTTATGAGTTTTTTTTTTAATTAAGGTGATGCGGGCAGTGGAAAAACAGCTCTATGTCGTGAGTTAGCTCAACCGGGCTCGGGCCCTACAGCTAGACAACAGCGAGCTTTACAGAGAAGAATGATAGCCAGACATTTTCTCCAGGTTCGATCCTTCTCACCTTATTCAATTGGTTCTTGACCTAATGCGTGGTGTCTAATTAAATCAAAAAAATCATATTTAATAATGTGAATAATGTGATGTATGCAAAAAAATTACATTTATAATGGAACATTAAGCGTATAGATCAGGGATGACAAGTGTGTCGATCGCGAAGGTATTTTTGGTTGACTGCAGACCTATAAATATATTATTACTGTTATCATGCAATTAAAAGTGATATCAGTAGATAACCATTCATAATTTTACCAACTAGTCACTCCTAGAAAAAAAACTGTGGTCACCTCGATATAGCTCTCAATGGTAAGAATCCATTATTATGCTTCATGCTGTGCAAATAATATTCATTGTATTTGATAGAATCGCAATAATTCTTAATACTTTCGATGGTTTCGGCGGTAACTTTGTGGATGTTCATTTTAATAGAAATTTTAATTAACTTTGATTATTCCACGTATTGTGTTACTAATTGTGTCACGTGTTTCGCCTCTGAAAGAGGCGAAACACGTGTCACAATAAGTAACACAATACGTGGAATAATCAAAGTTAAGCAATAATTCTTGATTGATTCTAATTTTCAAAACTACTTTTTTAACAAATAAATTCCCACAAGGTAAATCCACAGAAACAATTACAAGACTGCTAAAAATAATGTTTATTACAGGGTCAGAATGAGAACAGTCTGACGATGGGTGAATTCATCAGAACTCTGGTGATGCAAATCCTAAGCCACTCCACTCATCATCGACATTCTTCATCTTCGTCTTTACTTCTCAACACTAAGGAAGGAAGCAATCTTGATACCGCTGGCTCTGATGGAACTCAGGGACTGTTCGTAACCAGAGGTGAGTTAAATTTTCTGATATTTGTATATTACCGAGGCTTAATGCTTAGTGCTTATGTCAAATATATATTATGTTCAGTGGAGGTAGTTGTTTGTTTGCGGTATCTATGTAGTGTACAACGGCGATTTTTCGTACTTTAATTGCCCAAGTGAACATAGACACTTATTACACTAATAAATCTCAACTTCTGATCATCTATTTGAACATAGGCATTTCTTGGTGCCAAGTATGCTGCGATATTATTTAGACATACAAATTAGCTTTCTTTCTATTTCATTCATTTTATACCAAATGACATCAGGACTTCTAGCATGAAAAGAAAGAGTATTTTAAAGTAATGGTCAAAATCTGACATAGGCACTTCTAGCATTAAGAGATTTAGCATATTATATGGTGCATTTATGATACTCTGATAAATACTAACGGGTATATTATTTTATTTCAGCTACACCTTCTGCGCCTCCTCTAGATCAGATTGACCAATCTTTAAATCCTGGTGAATCGGTTTCCGAAGCAGGTCAGAGAAATCGTAGACCTCGTCATTCCACTATGGAAAGGATACATGAGAGAGACCATTACGACGATCTCATGACACACATTCCTGATGCAACTCAAGTGGTGTGTAATCACAATCATTTTTTTTTTTCTTTTTCACATAGCTATTATTAAACATCAATCACAGTCTACCCCTTTCCTAAGAAAAAGTATTCCATTGTAAAATATTTGATTATTTGTTTTATTTTTTGCAATATACCAGAATATCAAGTTTCAATTGTATTATTTTACTTTCTCAGAATCAAAAAGAAGAAGAATGTCTAGATTCCACGAGACCTCCTCCGCGAGTGGCGAACACTAATCCGTTTCTTCCTAACTTCCAACGCACTGACGAGCGGCAAAACCAACTTTATGAAAACCATGAAAATGTTTTTTTAAGAAATGCCTCTCAGCAGCATCCCAAAGACTCGCGAAACAGTCGACTGTATCGACAGCAGAGTGAACCTCCGCTGACCGATAAAAAGACTGCCGTCTTGCAAAAGAGCTTATCGACGGACTCGAAAAACAACATTGCCATTTCGATAGCGATAGACGCTAAACACAGCGGCAGTTCTGCTTTACCGAGGGGCGATGTTAACGTCTCCGATAACTCTGACTGTGGTAATAAAAGTAGCGACTGTTCTAAGAATGAATCTACGGACGGTGCTAAAACGTCGACCAAAAAAGAAACTGCGATAGATAACTCTTTCAATTCACCAGTGTTGAGCCCGAGCTCGAACGCCGTAACTAATTCTTCTAAGGTATCGCGAATACCAGTAGCGAGTTTTAAATATCCTAACATGTCGGCATTATCATCAGCTGAAAATTCTCCGTCGAAAAATCGTATCGCCAGAGACAACTTCGAAAGAAATTCTGCCAGCGATAATTCTGACAACACTAGAGAATCCTCAAGCTGTAAAAGCAATAAAGAAACCGGCAATAAACAGCCTGTTATTGTAAGTATCATTGATAACATCAACGAAGGAAATAATACTGAAGCCGTGCCAGTGATTGAAGACGAATTACCGGAATATCAAAATGTTTTGAAGCCGCCGAGTTGTCCGAAAGAATTGAGCCCTAAAGTCAGCAGGTTAGAGCAGTTTAATCTCGGCGAATTCGTACGCTTAGATGAAACCGTACTGAATAGTCCCGACTACGACCCGAATCCGTTTGATGTCCGCAAGCTACTGTCGGCGGACACTAAACGAACGAATGGTAAAATTGACGCTATCAGTCCCTCTAAAGCTAATATCGGCGACGACGTTCCGCCGCCTATTCCAAGTTTGCCGGTGAATCCCAGAACGTTGATTGCTAATTATTATTATGAAAAATTACTATCGGAGCCCGAAATACAGCAAGCTTTGCTCCCTCACAATCTTGAGAAAAATCCAGACGACTGTTTTAAAAAAGCTCTACTATTTCCACTGTTAGAAATCGATCCGCCGAAACAGTGTCTGTTTCTTTTGGTCGATTCAATCGACGAGAGTCCTCTGATCGGGAGCAGCGTAACGAATTCGACACTAACTAAAGACAGAGACAAAAACGGGTCGGACTCCGGCAACCTGGCGATTCGCAGCGTCAACAGTTCCAAGACGATAGCGGAACTGCTCGCCAACCATCATCATCTTTTCCCGCAGTGGCTCCTGCTCGTCTGCACTGCTAGGAAGCAATCGAAATATCTTACGAAAATGTTTACAGGTGAATAATAATTTTAGAATTCTTCAAACAAACAATTCAGGAAGCTGGGCGTGTTTCACATAAAATTACTTCTCTAAAAAGTAATTACAATTGATTGGTCGTTGTAAATTGAAGATTGCCAGCCTTGAGTGAAAATAGAGTAAATTGAATGATGTTGACATACCCATCCATATCTTGATTCTACATTATATCAAATTATTTTTGCAACTATCAATATCGATTAGAATAACATTAAAACTATAATATTTATTATGAGATTGCCTTCGGGTCTTGCACACTTAACTAATTCTATTTGTTAAACACATACGCGAAGAATAACTCTTAGGCAGAAATCAATGTCTACCGAAAATCTTAAGCATTAAATAAATAAGATAATGATATTTACAGTGAAATCGCACAATGACTAATTTTATTTTGACTGATATTTTATCTATTAGTTTACTGTGAAGTCTCAAAGTCAGCAGTACTCAGTAGAGTTCTGTCACTCTGATCATATAATTTAACAATTATCCGCATTGAATATTTAGGTTTTCGCAAGATATCATTGGATGATCTCAGAAAAAACCATGTGACTTTGGACGTGCAGCGTTACATACTGGCACGGCTCGACGGCGAAGCCCGACTGCGGCAGCACGTTTCGAGGGACGCCGCTCAAGCGCTGGACCACCTCCGCATCAAATCCAACGGGTGCTTCCTGTACCTAGAGAGAGTGCTCGACGGATTGGCCGACGGGTCTGTCGCCTTGAGAGAAATTCGGGAGATTCCGGGGACTTTGAATGGACTGTATCTGTGGCTGTGCCAAAGATTGTTCCACGGAAGGAAGTTTGCAAAGGTTAGTTGTCTTTAATTTGTGATTCTTTCAGTTTAAACGTTTTAGTCTTTTTTTTTTATTATTATTCCAACATATTCCATTTCTTTACAATATTATGTACAATATAATTTCAGGTACAACCTCTATTGAATGTTCTTCTCGCTGCAAAATGTGGTGTGGATGCTGAAATGCTTCACAAGTGTCTCCTTACTACCAACTACACAATCTCAAGAGAAGAATTTAATAAACGACTGCATCTTCTTAAAAGGTGAATATTATTTTACAAGTTAAATCCCTCACTTTTACGATTATAAATATTCATTCTGAATTCAGTATTCTCATATTCAGTCAACGCATCGTTAACAATTGCTCTCTTTTTATTTCCCAGGATATTGATAGCAGATGCGGCGTCGGGAACATTGTCCATCTTCCATCATTCATTCTCAGAGTGGTTATTAGACGTTAAACACTGCACGAGACGATTTCTCTGCAACGCCACTGCGGGACACGGTTCTCTGGCCATGCATTACACTCTCAAAGGGAAGTCTTTGACCGTTCAGGAAATACACGCCCTCGTAACACACATGACACGGGTGGAAGCAGGGAGGAAAACCAGTAGAGATAGGTGCGTTAATATACAATATACTTGAATTAAAGTTCCCTTTTGGCAGTTGCAAAATTTTGTTTCTTTAAATAAAATCAAATAAATATTTAATCAATCTCAACTCTTTCAGGGATTCCAAGTCGATTGACGCGTCTAGTAATCAAGATCAACATCAATTGACATCGACAACATCTTTAGAAACCTCTCAAAATTCAAGCGACCGTCTTCTATCATCATCCTCGTCACCGAATAATTCTCCCGTAGACTACCACACTCTGATGCTGCTTTGGATTCTCGATTGCGGGTGTCCTGTTGAGACATCACTCAGGTTCGATGGAATGGCAACAACTAGCCAAATATTCAATAACAGACCGCATGCTTTTTTTGAACTCTTTTGTTATCTTTTACTTGCTGAATATTCATTATCAGTGTAAAGGATTCTCCATATACAACTAGCTTAGTGCACCGACGTCATGAGATGATAGATAACAATTCACAAACTGTTTTTATAATCAATGTATTTTTTGTAATAGAAATAATCAAAAAAAAAAATATTCTTGTCCAGGTCCAGACCTCCAGTTGTACCAAACGCAATTTGCAATGCCACAATTGGTGGATTGACAGTCGGGAATGGAGCACCTTCCGAGAGTGGCTCTTCTGGTGCCGAACGAAGTATAGGCAGATCACCAGGAGAAGACTCAATCAACCGACACAGCTCCACACACTCTTTAGGTAATTCATGCATTTTTATGTTTATTAATTACTATATTGAAACGGGATGAGAACATGACTGTCCTTTTTTCAAATTGTATAGCAACAACAAGCGGCATTACAAAAGTGAAGTCTTTCATCTTGTGGATAAAATTGTTATCTTTTTGAGGATTGCAAAATGTCATGGAGATTGCTTACAGCAGGATGAACTGTATCGATGACTAATACTAAGTAGATCACTCGTCTCTGATCACTCACTGTCTCTCTCATCACTCACTGTCAATACTTAGTGGTTAAGGCAGCGATTTCCAACCAGGGAGGCGCAAACAGTCCGAAATATTTATTAAGTAATTATAAGGATGGGGAGGCGCGACGATATATTTTTTCTTTGAGGGAGGCGCAGTAACATAAAGGTTGGAAATCACTGGGTTAAGGCATTGTATTAAAAAAATAAAATGCTCATCTATACTGATTCCACTTTTATTTAATAAGGACCGAAACCAGTTCTGTTCTTATTAGATAGAAGTGGAATTAGTGAAAATCAATATTTTATTTTTGAACATAATATACTAAGTAGCTTTTTAGTGTGTTAATCGAACATACTAATGTTTTGTCACTATAAGAGGAATCCTTGTTTTTTTTTTTTTGACAAATACTATATTGTATTCATTTTAATCTACAGGTGGCACATCAACAACAGCATTAAACGTTCCATCGTGGACAATACCTGAATTTCTGTCCGGTTTCTACTGCCCCACTTTACCCCGTGACTCCCGAGTGTTGAGAGCTCTTCTTGAGATGGGTGCCCGAACAACAGAAAGTGTTTCATCTCCACCAAGACCCAACACACCGAATGCGCTTCAAGATCAAGTCACCGCTAGTCAGGTCAGTTTTTTTTATACCATGTCCGCTCCCAATATGGAGCATATGGACTCCTAATGGAGCTTATCTCAACAGAAACGTTTCTACGAGAACTGCTTGTTGCTCAGTTGCTCAACCTCTCTTTTTCCAAAGATAGTAGAAATAGAAGGAAAGAGCTAGGACTGGACTAGTGGTTAGCTAATCGCTCTCGATACGTCCCATTCATAGGATAGGATGGGTGGGAGGGGCTAATTCAAGACATCACATACATCCATGCCTTTAACAGAAATTCATAAATCGATTGAAAAATCAATTTATAAAACTGCCCGTACTGGGATTCGAACCCGTGGCCTCCGTAGCAGTAGCCAACGATGTTGACCACTCGACCACACAGGCGGCTCAGTTACTCAATCAGGTCAGTTACTCAATATCAATTGAATTCTTGTTACTTAATCATGTAACTGTCAACCAGAAAAAGTCTCTTAACTCGTCTTGTAAAATGTCAACTTTTACTTATTGTTCCTTTTAGATACGTAGAGAATAATTTAAAGTTTTCTTTTACTCAGATATCTCTGGAACATTTGTTGATGCTTGAAGCAGAAGAAGAAGCCGCTCTGGAAGAACTCGCCGAACAGAGTTCTCGCACGCAAGAAGAGGCTCTTTCTCTTTTCACACTAGATCCTCTCACCGGAAGAGCACCAGTTCATATGCTTGCTCAAACGGGGGATACCATTACCCTCGCTCAAGCATTACAGGTGAGCTATTATTTTATGGAAGTATTGACATAATCGCCATGTCCTCATTGATTTTTTTTTTTAATAAAGTAAAATTCATAAATCGTTTAACTAGTAACTATTCAGTGGATATTAGGGATTCTGAGTCGAGACATCCCGGGACTTTTCAGGTTTTTGGTTGTCTTAAGTCCCGGGACATTGGTGTCTATTCTCGTGATCAGTTTTGAAAAAAAATGCATTATATTCAGGCTAAAGGATGCATATATAAAAGGGATCTGATAAAAGAACAGATTTTTGGGATTTATAATTTCGTAGAAGTTTCAAATACCATCTGTTTATATATTGTCAAATAACTATAGCAAAAGCAAATTCCAAAATATTAAAATTAAATTTTCATACCTCATGTTGTTTTATGTACAAATGTTTTTTTCACTATTATACAAAAGCACCAATGTCTCAATCGGACAAAAAAGGTCTAAAAGCTGTATTGTGAAGTTACGGTCATAAATTTACTCCTGACGGCGGTCGAATTCTTTGATACTTTTTCATTACATGTGCCGTTATCATCCCTTCTTAGTAAAAATTAACTGTAAGCATTGCAAATATCCATTACTTAAGAAAAATAATAATTATTAAACATTGTATTAAAAAACGCGATTGTTACTAGTGCGTTCTTTCAAAAGGCGTATAAGGCATGTATGCATGTATATATGTATGTATGTATGTAATACATACATACATACATCCATCCATCCATCCATCCATCCATCCATCCATCCATCCAAATATTTAATTTGAATAAAATTATAATTTTATTGAAGGGGAAATAAAAGTCTCGAGTCCCGGGATGTCCCGGGACTTTGATTTTATCACGCCTCGAGTCCCAGGACTTTTAAAACCCCGAGATTTCAGAATCCCTAGTGGATATGCTGTGTAGAGAATAATATTTATTTTGCCAGTTTTAATAATTTATAACATTAAAAAATTTTAACAATCTTTTTTTCATTGGTAGATTTTATTTTTATTTTTAAGTCATGATTTTATTTTAAATTTGATGAAGTATTATACTTCAACTTGATTGCTTTGTATAAAGCAATTACATTAGTTTAATTGGTGACGAAATTGTTTGTAGGCTTACGTGTCAGCCGGAGGTGATGTGGAATCGATAGAAACAGCAGACAGAGCAGGTCAGACAGCTCTGCAGCTAGCAGCTCGAGGGGGGAGGCGGGAGGCCGTATCTCTCCTCTTGGAAAGGGGCGCCAGAGCCGATCGCGCTGATTCTGAAGGATGGACACCGTTGCGTGCTGCTGCTTGGGGAGGACATACTGAGGTCATTAACCTGCTAAGTTTAATCCTAATAAGTACATATTGATTCGAATTAAATTAATTCAGTTTGTTTAACCCTTCAAGCCTCGTGCAGGCAGATCAAAAACCACTCTGGGACAGACACAAAATAATGCCCTGTTTTATCTTTCATTTATAAGAGCAATAGTTAGCTGATTTCGTTCAGATAACTTGATTACTATAAAGAATAGAATTCAAATTTGAATTGAGATTATTTTTTATCATATTTGATTTGATTCGAAAAAGTTATCAACTGATAAATAAAATGATTAAATTTGACGCGTTCAAATTATGTACAAGTTTTTTCACTAACGACCCGAATTTTGAACGATTCAAATTTAATAGTAAACTTCCACCAAGCACCTTCAGTCGATATTTTAAATTAAATAAAAAGCTTTTTATTTTAGCGAGTCGGCAGCCAGAGCTTGTTAGAGTTACCAGTTAGGCGGTCTGAGTGATATTTTTAAATATAAAAATAGTTTACTACCACTGGTGTCATACAGTTACTGGCCCTGATGTCACCCAATATGTGTTTCAAAACAAAAAAATCCATTTACCTTTCTTATAATGTGTTCAATCTGGGCATTGGAATTCTTTGGAATCGAAAACACGAAATTTGAGTAGCTTTCAAACTGTTAATCGAATAAAAAAAATATTATAAAACATAAGACATAATGTCGACCGTGGAAAGGCAAAAGGACGTAACCCAACGTTTTTTCAAAACAGCTTTCTTTGATAATCACAATGTAATACAACTCGATATACGTCGCTCAAAAGGATGTAAGCTGAAAATGTCGAATTACATACTATCTAAATTTAGTTTATAAGTTTGTAAAAGAAGGACCTGTGAAAATTGCGATCAGAAAAAAGAGCATAAAAAGAGTTTTCTTAAACAATTTATCCCTAGGACTGAAAACAAAAACTAGGACAGTTTGCTGAGCCTGATGAAGGGTTAATATTTAGTTTTGTTTCTGTACAATTATGAATTGAATTTGTTCTTGCTATTGAAGTTTTTTTATTGATCACAGTAAAGACATAATTTATTGAATTACAGGTGGTCGAGCTTCTATTGAAACATGGATGCGAAGTAGACTGTGTAGACAGCGATCACCGCACCGCCCTAAGGTACCTTGGAACTCTTACTATATACAAAACTCGATTTAAGTTATTTGAATATATTTGTTAATTGTGTATCGTTTTATTCTGTTTTAAAGGGCTGCAGCGTGGTCAGGTCACGAGGAAATAGTTCGCCTTCTCTTATCGCACGGAGCAGATGTCAACAAGACCGACCTGGAAGGGAGAACAGCGCTCATAGCTGCCGCTTACATGGGGCACACTGATATCGTCAATCATTTGCTGGATCACGGGGCACACATAGACCATGCGGATTCTGATGGTAAAAGTTGACAACAATCAATGTCGATAAAATTATTAATCTTTGTATTTTTGTGACTAATAATTCAATAATAAATTGACAGGTCGTACGGCGCTGGCAGTGGCAGCATTATGCTCATCCGGGGGAGGCGGTGGTGGTGGAGGCTGCGCTCAACTTCTGCTAGAGAGAGGAGCCGCTCCTGCTACGCCAGATAAAGACGGCATGACTCCACTGCTTGTTGCTGCTTTCGAAGGGCATAGGTAAAGAAAATGTCTTTTTTTTTTTTTATAACTGATTGAAATATCTATGGTTAGGACCTGTGAGAGTAATTCGATGCCTTGATTAAAAACTATGGGATAAAAATACATGCTTACATAATATTAAATCAATTATATATTTACATAAACATTTCGAACTTAGGCATTGGCAAATTTATAATTACAAAGCATGCTTGATTTGATGCTTGCAAAATTAAAGTATTCTCACTCTACAAATTATGCACTTTTTGTACCCGACAGAGGTAAATAAAAATTGAGGCCTTTTTGCCCCCACTCTGATGATAAATCTTGGTTATGGCCACTATATGACTACAACATGAAAGAAAACCTTAGTAAAAGTATTGGTTCTCAATTTTTATTGTGTTTATTTATGCCTCGCAGGGAAGTGATAGAATTACTGTTGGAAGCTGAAGCGGACCCAGAAGCATCAGACAAAGCAGGACGGACTCCATTGTGGGCAGCAGCCGCCGCCGGCCACGCCCCAGCAGTTAGAACTCTACTTTTCTGGGGGTGTTGTGTTGATACTATCGATCAAGACGGCAGGACTGTTCTCAGTGTTGCTGCGGCGCAAGGTATGTCAATATGAAAGTGCTGACAGATTGATTGATGTTATGCAGTTTTTTTTTTTTAATTTAACAAACGTTTCGCTGTTTCAGGGAGTGTTGAAGTTGTTAGACAGCTGGTAGATCGGGGACTTGACGAACATCACAGAGACAACGCTGGATGGACTCCGTTACACTTTGCTGCTTTTGAAGGTTTGTAAATTCATTTAAACATTGTTTCCTATGAAAATAATAATGATTCTATAAATAAAATAATAAGATTCGCAGTGATTTATCACAAATCTTTGGTGTTACCATTTTTATATTGCATTGTTATATTACAGGTCATTTGGAAGTCTGCGATGTTTTATTGGAAGCTGGCGCTAAAGTCGACGAGACCGATAATGATGGAAAAGCTCCGCTGATGTTGGCAGCTCAAGAAGGGCATTGCAGGTATAATATAATAATATTTGAATATTCATAACTACTTTTATTTCAAATAATGTATTATCATCCACAATAACAATTGTTATTCAATCTACAGGTTAATGGAGCTGTTAATGGATGAATGGGCAGCTCCTGTCGATCAACATTCCCATGATGGGAAAACTGCGCTGAGGTAAGATATTTAATAATCTTTATTCAGTCGTAAGTTCTTCATACAGACCAAGTGGCACTACTGATATTTCAGTCTTTTTGCAAACGTGGAATATATATTCGAGTGCGTCAATGCTTCATTTTTATTCAATATCCATTATAAATTGAAATTGCACCAGTCTACACATACCATGGGTAGTGTCTTTCAAACTTGAACCTGTCAGAGTTAGCAATATTATTTTTCTTGTAGATATGAATGCTGTTATTGTGTATATTATAGATATTCCATTTCAATGTAATTATGATATAAAATTTAAATCTTATTATTGCAGAGTGGCTGCACTAGAAGGTCACTATGAAGCCGTGCGCATATTAGTGGAGCGCGGCGCCTGCGTAGATTCGGTAGATGCCGATCAAAGAAGCACGCTTTACATTTTAGCACTGGACAATCGCATATCTATGGCCAAATATCTCATGCAGAGGGCCGGGGCCAATGTGGAGACCAGAGACAGCGAAGTGAGCATACTTTTACTTTGATTAACAGTGAATTAAATCTTGATTAAATTGATGATTTTCAATGTGCGGTTTAATGTATTCAGGGAAGAACTCCTCTCCACGTTTCGGCTTGGCAGGGTCACTACGAAATGGTCAACTTGCTACTTACAGTCGGTGAGCCTACCACTTACACTTACTTTTCATACGTTCATAATACATGATGTTTATTCACTTAATTAATCGGAAGCAAAGTGAATTGCCTGCTAAAATTGTGTTTGTCATTGTCGAGTGTATGCTTTACAGGCGGCAGTTTAATAGATGCCTTGGACGGGGAAAGAAGAACACCTCTTCATTCTGCATCGTGGCGAGGGCAAGCTGCTGTTGTTAGACTTTTACTTTCTAAAGGAGCCGACCCGCATGCTCAGTGTGACCAAGGAGCCACCCCGTTAGGTAACTACAACATAAATCATTGAACTTTCACTGTAACGTGTATATTTTTAATCAATGTTATCTTTTTCGTTTTTACTGCAAGTGATGGTTTTGATACACCTGTTTAATGGTTTTGGTTTTAGGTATAGCATCTCAAGAAGGGCATGAGGAATGCGTTCTTTGGCTGTTGCAACACGGTGCCAATCCAAAACACTCAGACCACTGTGGTGAGCATATTTTATTCATATTCACAATCGACAGTACACTTTGAGCGGGAAACGTAATATGTACTATTATTCATGTTCTCTTATCACGAAAAACAGGATACGTAGTAGTATGTTAAAAAGCCTATTTTTCTTTTATATAAGGTAAAGCGAAAGAAGTGCATTTTATTTATTGCGTTTCTTTGAAACCAGTTTGTCACCAGCTGCCAATAAGTTAACATGCCAATGCTGGTATCGTTTTCAGCATCTGTTCGAAATTTTTCATTTTTGCCAGGCCAGAGATTGAAGAAATACATTTGCAGTATTTTATACTGTTGTTATTTTATGAAGGAATGAAATCAAAGAAAGCTACAAAGACCATCGACAATATTTATGGAGACATCCCGAATCCACTGAAGTAAAACAAGAAAAGACCAAACGAAAATCAGAGAAATCTCTTAAAATAGATGGTGACACTCTGAACTCATCAGTGGAGTCCAATTCATGTAAAATTATCAAGAAATTGTCGCAGGACCTCTGTTGTCTGTGGTCAACTCAGATTATTTGAAATGGCTCGGAAAAAAATCGACAATGAATTTTGGTACCTACAAATATTCTCCAACTGCCTTAGAACCAAAAATAACCAGCGAGACCTTGTATAAATTTATAAGCCGCATTCTATGTTTTAATGATAAAGATTTTTCTTGCCTCTGATGCAAGCTATTGTTTTCTCCATTACTGAGTTGAGTGTTATTTCTCATTTTGTAATTGCAGGTCGAACTCCGGCAAAGGTTGCTCTTCGCGCGGGTCATCTTCACGTTTGCCGTTTGTTGGAAAGATGGGGAGCCACTCCGTCTAATCAACAGATCATCACCAACATCAGTATCTCTTCTCAGCCTGACCAGTCGGGTGGAACCAATACTAGCGGTTGGAACATTTTTTAACCTCATTATTTAAATGATAGCTCATAATAAAATTAAAAATTCACTAATACTATATTCTGTATTGCTCAGGTTCAACCGCTGAAACAAAAGCCTGCACTGCATCTCTGAGTAATGCCAGGCTTTCCCCTCTACCGACGGCGCAACACAATCAAGGTAAACTTTCTTTGACGCCATCTTTAGACTGACATCATTTTTTCGACATGTTAGTACATGGAATTATATTTATTTCAGGTTCCCCCGATTCGAAGCGTCGCAGCGTTCACAGTTCTAACTCAACAAAGAGCAGCTCAAACTTGACCTCTTCGACGGTGAGCTCTTCGCAGCAAGAAGTTCCGCCTGTACCCCCGCCTCATTCGAGAGCCCCTCTTCCGATCACTGATACTCAACTCAATGGAACGCAGGTTAGTTTTATACTCGCATTCACTTTGAAAAATTTCATTGTAAAACTGGTTATTTTGTAAAAATATGTGCTTGAAACATGAAAACATTTAGTTTTATGATTAACGTTTTTCTTTGCCATTTTAAAATAATTGATTGGATAACTTGTAAGTATAATAAAATGTTTTTAAAACATTATTTATGTTTTATAATGTTCATTTTATCATTAATGTAAGCACATTTTTTGAAAAATAATATTCTGCTCAAAGTGTCGCATTCGCAGAACTTAGGTTATTTTAATTTAATTAAGATCAGTGATGAAAATGCCTTGTTAACTTTGTAAATGATAACGTAATATTTTTATGCATTCTCTAAATAATACATCTCTTTAGTTTCCTGTGCGTTGAAAACAATTGCATTCATATTGTTGCAGAATCGTACCGGCCTAGCGTTGTCATTTGCCCAGCAAGTAGCGAGATGTGGGCGTCGTGGGGGCGGTGGCATCACATCACCGCTCTACGCCACCCCTCCTCACAGTCCTCTGAGCGACGTCTGCAGCCCTACGCAGCCTACTCAGCCTCCGTCTTCTTCCGGACTCGGTAACCGAACATGTTTCAATTAATATACAGTAGTATTGTTTCCCGCGTTCCCGTTCATCACAATAAATTTGGATGTCGCAGAGGCTTGTTTCTAAACATTTATTATGTCACAAGAGTCTGTAAATAATTTATCAATTATGATGTGATATAAGTGAAATTAGAATTCACCTGTTAGTATTGAATTTATCGGTTCTGTGTGTGATGACTATGAAAAGTGGAACACGTTGTCTCAAGAATACTGGCTACTGCGCAGTCTAGGAAATACGTTTTTATGTAATTAAATACTGTGTCGTATATAAAAATCAATATATTACATATTGTGTCAAATGACTACCAGTGGATGAGCGCATTTTTGATTGACTTGGACAAAATGTAGACTTCTACGTTTTTGCTATATATAATAATATAATTTATATTCTTTCGCTCCTCTTCCCACTAGGAATTTTATCGAGCATAGCTCAACAGTTCGGGTCCAGCCAACAGCAGCCGCGGGCGCCTCAGGCCGCCGACGCCAACTCCACAGATCGACACTTTTGCCGCGATACACACATGAGAATTATTCTGGGACGAGAAAACAAGCATTCCCCGCCGACAGCGGGCGAACACGCTTCCCGAGAAGCCAGGTTACTCACTGCTCATTTTATTTTCTCGCTTACTGATCACCGAAGAGAATGAGTTTTTTCTTTTAATAATAATGAATCGGGGTTAGCATTGAACCGTTCAAAGGTGTGCTCCAGAGTCCTTAGTAAAAAGACAAGTTTCGAATAAACAGGAGAAAGTCGACAAAAATCATTTCCCAATTTATCTTTGACGCACACCTTTCTATAGTTGTTCTTTCGCAGAGGTGCGTATGTATGCGGTTGAGGCCTTAATAAATTCACGAAAATATTATTTGATAATGGTGACATTCTTATTGTTTTCGGTATGTATACTAAATTTGTTCTGTACTCTGATAGATTGCTCACCTCTCCCACCCTTTTGGTTGGCATTAATCATTGCAGTAGTTAGAAATGTTTTTTCTGTAGTTAATCAAACAAATCTGACTTATCGCTTTACTAATCAACAATGGAAAATGATACTCGTAATTTCCGAACCAAGATACTTCTTGATTGAAGCAGTATTTAACAGTATTTTGTTTAAATTAGTAGTCGATACATGAAAATGATTCAATTCTTTGCTACATACAACTGATCGTCGGTTGTCTGTATTTCATGAAAGCAAATATCTCAATTTGTCTGGTGTATGGAACTCAAACAATAATAATATTCAAATGATTATTTTTTTTCCTATAATTCTATCGTCGTTTTGTCTACGTAGTTTGGTTTTTATAATCATTATTGAATTTAACCCATTTCACGATTGAGGCTCTCTGAGTTGGGAAGGTGTATTTTGCATTGCTGAAATTTCAAATAACTCATTTTCCACTGTTTTGTGTGCCAGTGTGACAGTATAACATTTTTAAATGGTTGACGATTTTAATTGAATGTATACTCGAGCTTACGGTTTTAATATATCCATAGCATTGCTTGTGTGTTTTTGAAATAATAATTTTAACAAACAGTTCTACTGGCCTCATTATATCATATGTCTAGGGTTCCAGACCGGTGGTAGATCACGAAGCAAAATTTGGTCGATCCCAATTACGATTGTTTGAATTAATAACAAACTGCATGAAGATTTTTTATTCTTCCTTGCTTTCCCATGTTTTTAAAAAAACACGAAAATATTTTGTTTTTCTAAATATTTCACAATTTTTTGCCCTTTAACACTTCCCCTACGATGCTAAAAAATATTTCCGATTTGTTGCCGGTCCTTGGAAGAACCATGAGAAAAACATATATTTTTTTAAATGTACGTAATGGGTTTTTACCGTCCATCAATGGGCAGTAACTGTTAAAGTTCTTTCACTCGGTTCTTGAAAGGAAAATAACATATCCGAAGTGTTTTTAGCACTGTAAGGGAAGTTTTAAAATGAATTGAAATTTTTATCTTTGAAAAACTACAAAAAGCATTAACAAAAATTCCTATTCAAAGTCGATCAGGTTTCGGAATCTTTAGGCATTTATTACGGTACGAGTTCATCCTTGCACTCGGATGCCGGATTATTGACAAAACATTGAAATGTACAAAATTTTAATGATTTGAACGTAATAGTAAAGTGTTATCAAGCACCCTCTATCAATATTATTAATTATTTAAAAATACCAATAAAGGTTTTGTCGTGATCACATTGACTTTGCATTATATTAATAATATATATTTGTGTTGATTTTTACCGTGCAAAATCACCTAATGCTTGCTATTAAAGACTGAGTAAAGGCAACAATCATCGATTGAACTGATATTTACCCGGTAGATATCCATTATGGCGTGAAACTGAAATAGCCATCAGCGATGTCCCGTAATTTTTGTTGAACCGACTGCTTAGGTGACTATCATTTTTGAGAATATATCTGCGTGTGAAAAGGAATGTTAGGTAGCTGAGCTTCACGACAACTGTGTTTTAGCATCACATTATTGAAGTAGAGTTGCCTTTGCCCAGACTGGTATAGATTCGTCATTCCTTTGCATCTATCACACTCTCACGTAGTCTGTTTTGTTTGTTCTCCCACGCCACTCCCGCGTCTCCCATATTTTCTGTCCCTCTCGCCGCTCGCTATGTCTACCGACACGCGACAGGGACAGAGATAGAGATCGAGAGGGTTCGCGGATGAGCTGTCGCAAGCTGGTCGGATCCATCGGGAAGATCGCCCGTCGCAGGAAGACCAGTTCACCCGTTGTGTGAGTTCTCTTCATCCTTCAACCGTATCGGTCCGGCAAAAAGATGTACATTTACACGTATACAAGGTCGAAACACATTTTCGATGCATAATTTGCTAAAGTTATTACTAAATTACGCTTTAAATTAATATAAAATTTATCACACAATTTTGAAATAAAAATCAAAGCACCTACATTATTCTTTGTTTTCTAACACTAAATTGAAGTTGAAACCATCAATGTAATTATGCAGATGAAATTTCAAAAATTATCAAATACATCCATAAGGCTTGAGGAGCTCGCTCTATCCTTTCGCCGTGTGGCTGATTAAAATTTACGAAGCAGTGACAACTACGTTTCATTAAAAGCTAACTCGGTTCTAATCTTCCAAAGCCCCAGTGTTAATTACAATAATAAGAATGTCCATTTCATTCTGGGTTTCTTAAAAGACGTAGTTCGAAAACGCAGTCCTATTTATTGATTGATGTTGAAAAAATCCCACTCCTCTTCTCTAAAGTTACATTTTAACATTTAACAATCACCGATTTGGTGGTCATTTCCTCTCTCTTTTTATCATTTGTTTTTACTAACGGAAAATGTCCAATAAGAATTCCTATATAAATATTTTATACATTTTAATCTTGATTATTTTGTCTTGCATGGAATGGGTGTATGCTTTTTTTTATTGTAGTACTAAAAATTAGAATAGATTGCACTTTTATTTGTAATAATAAATCGTTTGACAATGTTATTTATTTTTTAGTCACCTTTTCTCATAGAATTTTGCTGAACGTGCAAATTTAACAATTACACAAATGATGCACATAGTTAATGTTATTTTCCTAACTGGTTTGGAAAGCATTGATAGCAGTATACCAAAAACGTTTTGAATTTATCTTTTAAAAAAATTATCAGATCAAGTCTACGCATAATTAATTTTTTCATTAACAGTTACCGCAAAACACCCTCTACATATTTGTTGCTATGTATTTATTTAAAATATATATATATTTTTGTCAATTGTGATTTTCTCTGTTCTACAGTGGCGGAAAGACGAAAAGGAATGGCATAGTAACTAACCCGGCAATGAGATTAGTTGCCAACGTCAGGAACGGTTTGGGTAAGTCGATATAAATGTCTTATATTTTTTCAGTAAACTTTGCTTGTTTAATAAGATACTCCTCGATATTACTATTATCGAATGGTTAACATTGCACCGAAGACCGAATAGCTGTCACTGAATACGAGTGGGAAACTCATTTTTTAATAGTCGTGCGTGTTGCAATTGAAACACATATATGGCAACAAAAAATAAAAAGATTTCATCCCCTTTAAGTCTACTCGATATCCATCTAAATTGAAATTTCTCATAGTCACGGTGGACCGGTATAATCAAAGGACTGTGCCGAATAAGGTAATTTAATGTAATTAAAAATCAAAGAATCTTGCATGATATATGTTCCAATAAGTTTGGTAATATTGTATTAAAAATTCAGCTATCAAGACATTTCGGGCGGCGCATTACCCAGACTCAAGTAAATATATCACTGTGAAGATCGTAATCCTTTATTTTTTTACAGATACGGCTGCGGCAAACATTCGCCGGACCGGCGTCGCTCTCGCTGCATCGGCCAGCTCGAACAATCCTGCCGTTAAAACAAACGCATTCCAGTGGAAAAGAGAGACACCATTGTGAAGTACAATTATCATAACTGAATCGACACTCCGCTCGAGAAGCGAATCTAGTTTGTAAATAATATGTCAAATCAACCGTTGAACCTCTTCAATAAATAGACTACGGCGAAATATTGTGAATTTTTGATAGCCCTCTTATACTCCGATAGGTTTTATTTGAAGGTTTTATCTTTGTGGAAATTTTATATTATGTACGATAATATTCTTCGAATTATGCAGATCACGTGAAGTGGCACGCTGTCGTACGTATTTAATATTTTTGCATATACAATGATGATTATTTTTGTAATAAAACAGTTTGCATACGCC
The DNA here is from genome assembly GCA_030503985.1 of Himalopsyche tibetana. Taxonomy (NCBI): domain Eukaryota; kingdom Metazoa; phylum Arthropoda; class Insecta; order Trichoptera; family Rhyacophilidae; genus Himalopsyche; species Himalopsyche tibetana. The sequence continues at coordinate 23,563,625 of JAPJYX010000010.1, read as the reverse complement.
GTGTGAATAAATCAATGCGATGATCTATCAGAAAGAGGACCTAATCTTCTCGTCAAAATGCCAAACGTGCTGAAAATTCATTTTAATCTCTGCGTACAAATCAGTTTTGTCAATTATTTTTGAAAACTTTAAACAGTCCAATTTAACAGCTCGCTTAATTTTTTGAAATAACATAGTAATGATAGACAATGCATCTTCCGGCGTGATTATAATCTTCACCCTTTTTTTTAGTGTCGCTTAAAAATGATTTCAAAGGTCTGGATAAAATATATTCAGTCGTTGTGCTCAAATTCACAAGCAGTGCACGACTGCACCCTGACTGATAAGTCGAATAAGAAGATAGGTCTCCTTCTCTTGTAAGATCTTTGCATGTATCTTTCGCTACCGAATAATGGCAGGTTACCATCTTTGATTACGATTAATTGATAATTCAGCTATTATAACAGATGCTGTCGTGAACCGACAACCAAAGATAAAAAAACGCACTTTGCATTCCATCTTTTGCTGAATTGAACAGGCGCATTCTGGTTCTACGGCTGTCCATCCGAGCTGCGATATTTTCAAGCTAAATGGCAATAAAGATTTCATGTACCTAATTTTAAAATGGCCTACAATTATTTTACTTATCTTTAAATCGGCCTAAAATCAGTATAAACCCTGAAGGGTTCTTTTTACCCTAACGTGTGTGATAGTTGTATTGGAGTTTTTGGAAACGGTGTCAATATTTAACTTATATTGATTTTTATTTTCCAACAGGAATGCTCGATTGATAATATGTGTTACAAAGAAATTGAATATGTATGTTTTCATTTGGGTTCACTCACTGCGTCGGAAGTAACAATTCCTAATATTATTCTATTAATTATACGCTTCAGTCGTATGTTTTTTTTTTCTCTCAAAATTCTTCAAGAGTGTATTCATTTCAAAGATTCGCTAAACGTTGTATTGATCTCCCTCATATATTGTTCACTCACTGCCTTTTACTATAATTTATTTGTATCGAAAGCACGGCAATGAATATTAATTTATATTATGCAATATATCTTACAATAATTAACATGGCAGTAACCAGTCAATAAATATATTAATTAATTGTATAGGTTTACATGTTAAAATCTATTATTATTTTAATCTTTGTGTACCCGGTCTGCGGGTACTTTCTCGTGTTGGAATTACACAATCAAACAGAAAGCTATGTGCGATATATAAGATTGTTTCCAATTAATCTTTACAATATTGTAAGTCAAATTAGTAATAATTGGGATCATAAATAATTGCAGCAATTAACTGGTGTCAAATTACCCTAATAGGAATTGTATGCAGTACAACCTATTCTTCTTATTTTAATTATCTAATGTAAATTGGTTTATTTCAATAACGACAAGTACAGCAGATTCTCGATAAGCTCCAATTGGAAGAAGACAAAACGCCAAATTTGTTTTTACCTTAAGAACTTGCGTATTTTACTGTCGATAAATTGATTAATGATTCTTTTGTATATTTTTCGCAAAGTTGTTTAAACAAACCGTTTATAGTTTATATTGGATATAATATCTAGATTCTGCTGTGTTCAAGTCAGTCATTCTCGATTGGAATTTGTCAATCATTCTATTGAGCCCTAGTTGCATTAGATGCTATAATTATATCGTTAAAAAAAAATTCTGACCAAGATTTTTTATTTGGCTGGGATTCATCGGCATTTTATTTTCCTATTGAAATAGTTCTTGTTCGTAGTTAACGACGATTATTCGGTCACATATACTATGTTAGATGGGTTTTATTTTACATAACTTTTAAAAAAAAAAATATATAAGACGCTTATGTATCCAATGTCTGATTATTTATTTATTCTCGGTGCAGTGATACTGAGCAATTGAATATACTCATCGATCGTAAGAAAATCTTTAAATTGCATTTATTTTTAATGTCGATTCCGAACGGTAGACTAGGAGACTTAACTGTACGGACGGTATCATTATATTAATATTGATCTGTGAACACAGGGCGTAGTCAATATCGCTGCTTGTGATTGCAATACAGGCGTTGGAGTTATGCCATCGTTCTGGATCCTCGGCACGCCTGTATTGGATAGAAGCACCCACCTTTTCCCGCACTCGAAACATAAAACTTCCTATCATAATTTGCTATGTTATTTATAACATCTCTATCGTTTGAGAATGAATAGATATATAATTTTATAATTAAAGTGTTTGCATATTTTGTAAATTTTTGTCACAATATCATTATATTATTTATTGCGTGTATTTCTGTGAGGTTTTTTTTTATATACCAATATTGTAATGTCAATTTGAATGATTATATATTATTTTGTGTATTATGTATTTTCAAAATGCTTTCTCTACCAAATACTATTTTTAAGTTCGAACACTATCTAGTTTACTAAAAAGATATCTTTAAGGTTATTTATTCAATTTTTATATTATTTAAAATTAGGAATATTTCATCCAAATAATATATGTGCTATTTTTTTACACTGCAATACTATGTACTTATAGTATTTTTTAACAGTATCTTATCAATCAAAATATACTCTCAAATGTGTGAAGAAAAATATTTACGAATAACTATAAAATACTGATCTCTCAATATTAAAATAATTGCTTTATTAAATAATAAATTGTTGAATCATACTTCAAGTGATAATTCAAATTCTAATTTAAAGTATTTTTTGTTTATTTGCCAACCCCTTTTTTAATATCGCCATATTAGGCATAAAAACAACTGTTCCTTGTTCATCGATTGTTTTCAGATTTGCTTCAATAATCATTGATATTGTATGTATGTTATTTTTTTAAACTGAAAAGACTAAACAATCATTATAAATTATTGAAAATAACTCAATTAAACTCTGTGTCACAAATTTAAGCATCAATTTAACACGCTGTTAAGATAATTAACAATAATTATTTAAAATCATCGTCGTCTTTTATTGCCATGGTGAAAATAATAAATTTAACATCCTGAAATAATATCCCACATTCCTTTTAGGTGTCAATATCGTAGAATGAAAAAAAAAAAGAATAAATGGTTAATCAGTGCCTACCCAAAGAGAAATAATCACAAAAAAAACCTATTTAAAACATAATCATGCAAGCAAATTATTTTTAATCTATAGCATATTTTCATCTCTATATTATTATAAAACGTATAGTATTGATACAAATTAAATCCTAAAATATAAATGATTACGCATAGTGGTTTTCTAATAATAATTGAATAGATGTTTTTCATTTTCGTGATTATTTAAGCCGCTCGATTTAAACATTTTATCTCAATGGCAACATTAAATTCATCTACCTAATCTTATTAGTTGTAGCCTATGCGGTGCCATTGTTGCTATGATATTGTACCAGACTAATTTTTATTGATTATATATCGACTGTGGAAAGGAAAAAGGACGTAACCATCAATTTTCCAAAACAGCGTTTTTTCGATAATCACAATGTATACAACTCGACACACATTCTATTAAAAGGATGGAAGCTGAATGTGCCGAATTAGTATCTAAATTTAGCTTTTAGGTTTGATAAAGATGACCTTGTAAAAAAATAAAACCAAGAAAAAACATTGAAATAAAGGTTTTTCCGAGACAATTTCTTTAATTAATATTAGATTATGTCAATTAAACACCAGTTTAGAAGTATCCGTGCACTTCAAGGTTGTGTATAATTCATAATTTGCATATGTCACAAAATCATCAAAACACATTTTTAGCGCCTCCTGTAAAATTTGATATGTGTGGGTTACCTCCTTTTTCCTTTCCACAGTCGATATGCATTATCGAATTATCAAAAGTATTTCAAACAAATCACTAATATACATCAAATATACTCCAATAGGTTTGTCTTGACACAATTCGAGCCGTAGAGCTCTTACAATTGTTTTTGTTATGACATGTAATGGAGCTTTCAAAGATTGTTGTCGATTTGAGATGTATTCGTTTAAATTGAGCAGCTGTTATGGCCACATAGTTCTCGTAGTCGTGAGATGATTGTCAATTCAAATCATAGGATACTTGATATGTATTTTTAAATATACGACAACCTCGTTTTTACTGTGAATTTAATACTGTTGAATGCAAAGATTATACATTTTAATTTCTAATACTTATTTTCGATCATATTTTCCATAGACATCGAAAAGAATATTTATTTTCAAATAAATATCAACCACCGCATTCAAATTATCTATCATAGACGAGCCTGAGTCGTGTATACCTGATAACTTGCGGTTGAATCTATGGAAAAATATGTCATTTGTAGTAGAAATTACTTGAATTCCAAATACCATCATAATTTTACTGCCCTTTCAAATTTATCTTTGTTCTGAGAAAATTAAAAATACGTAAACTTTGGCCTAATCTAATGTGTAAAAATTATATATTAAAAAAATTAGAATGCTTTATTTGTACTGGTCAATCTTCCTCCCGGACGATTCCTCAAAAATAACCCAATTCAGTAGATCCGAGTGAGTGTAACCGCTTATATTGATTGATTGGTAAAATGTAACATTATTTCAACAAAAAATTGTTTGGAAGCCAACAGATTGGCGATGGACATTCGTCAATTCTTAAGGCTAGCTTTTGGATCCTATCGATCAAACTTCGTTACTCGGTTGACTCTCTTTGTATTAGTAGTGATAGAAAAGAAATTTTTCCCTCCTTCGATAGAATGAAACCGAAATGTATATTACCTCATGTTATATTTAATCTAAAACATTGACGGCTGAGACGGCTCGTTTGCACATTGTATAGATGCTTTTTGGCGGCTAATTTCAGAAGTAAAATTTACTATTCATAGGGAATAAACAGTGTGTTGTACAGGTTTGTATTGTTTTCGAGAATAACACCCAGCACTGATATTTTCTCCGATCCGAACAGAGACTCGTCACTTTTTTCCGTGTCGTTTCTTTCGTCGGTGTCATTTTCATTTGTTTGGCAATAATTTTTAAGGTCTGTGCACAAAAGAGACTAATAGCAAGTTATTGTATTTTCGATTTTAAGAGAACATATGTCACATTCAATATTGAAATTCTTCTTTTCCGTACAGTGTTTTACGAAGCCTCGGTCCTGTAAAATAATTATATCTCGGTGATAATGCGTCAGCATTAATTTGATATTTTTTTCTAATTTACTGTATCAGATCTGGTCTACGCGGGCCCTGATTTTAGTATTTTACTGTCATTCATTAATTTTCCATATTCTTTAAACAACCAAACAGGTGTTTGTGAAACTTCTGTAATGTTATGTTCATTTTGCTCAGTCGTGTTTGCATCTAGTGCCAAACTCAAACGCATAATGTTTGCTTCTTCCTTTTTCTTTTTTGAATAATTAAGTTGTCAAATCAAACATCGATGCGCTAATACTGGTGTTCGTACTCTAGGCACTGTAGCCTAAATGTCAACATACCGATACGTTAACAGTGTTAGCAGTGCATCTCTTCAATTCAAACATTATATCTTTGAATTCAAACCGATTTCAACCGTATGACCGTCTTAGCTGATTTACAGGTACTTTTATTATAAAATAATGTACGATGAAGATTAATTTTATATAAAGAAGTGTCTCATACTATAAGAATTGTGATTAAATAATAAATAATAGTTTTACTAGAAATACAACTGCATTTTTTAGAACAGCAATCCATATAAAATTAAAAAAACTGTTGATAATATTAAAATTATATAACACAAAGAATGAGAAGCGCGATAAATGAGGGCGACCTCGATTAGGTCGAGGTCCAGAACCGTCTCGTCTCTGATTGTGTGTGAGACGAGACGGTATCTGATCTTTTAGATTGATGTCATTTCATCTTTGTCTAACATTGTTGTGTATTGAAGATAAATTAAAATGTTGCAATACCGGTCGAAATAATTTATTTTATAAACTATATTAAGAATCAATGCACGTTTTTTTGTTGATATAGATAACTTTGTTGGTTTTAATTGGACCATAAACAAGAAGAGCATGCTTTTTTATGAATAAAAAATGTAAAAAGTTTGTTTATCTCTATCTCATTAAAAAGTTGATACATAATTTTATTGTTGTAATGTCATTCACAAGAATGACAGTCATCGTTTTTCTGAAATACTCGTGACATAATTCACTATTACTAGGTTTTTGTTAAATGATAGATTAAAACAATTCTCAGATCTCAAAAGTTTTTCATCCAGTGTTCTGTATTTCATTACATATTATAATGTTGCCGTATAAATTAACTGTGCCTTCTTGCTTATGTTTCATTTTCAAATATGCAAATGACATTGCGTTATAGTTACCTGCATTATAAAATAGTTTTACGATTAATGGATATTATAATATGTCAATACAAAAGACTTAATAAATAAATAAATATGTATTTAACCATACGCTGCTTGTTTTATTTGTTTCATTCAAATAGTTCAATAAGTTCGAAATTACAATAAAAAATGCGACACCTTAGCATAGCATTTATGACATGTTATTCCGAACTCAAACATAACAATTCGACCATCCAGATTAATAGTAAAAAAAGAGATAGGCAGTATTATATTACGCAGCATGGAAAGGGAGTCTCTTTCTATAGAGTATATTTATATTTATATTCATTTCATTTTATTTTGTTAAATAATTCCCAAAGACATGTAATATATAAGTTCTTGACATTGCGCATGTCAAACAATACTGGACCAGCACTTAAACTAGTATTTTGTGCATAAAGTTTTGTATGCATTTTCACAGTATATAATAACTTCGTTTTGTGTATATGTCCATTTTTATTAACACATTACTTCAAAGAATGATTGAATTCAAATTTTACTCGACTTTCATGAAACCATTCAAAATGAATTAATCACGTAAGTCGACAACTCACTGTATAATGTTTTTTGATGTCTCACTGAGATTTCCAAAATAAATTATTGCTAGCTCAGGATGGTAAATTTTACAAAATCCTGAACGATTCCAAAAGCTACTGCAATAATTATTTATTGCTACATAAAGAACCACATGTCTACAGATTAATGTAAGTAACGCTATGTCTTACGTAGGCGAACACAATTGGAGCGCAAATAAAAGCGAATCGAAATATCAAATCGCTGATCAATAACAGATCGCGGCACACAAATAGCGCTCCGCATTGCATCCAAACCTCGTGCTTTTTGTCACGTAGGACACTGAGCGGCCGAGACCGTTTGATATTTTCGTGCCACACCGAGTCGTTTTGATTTCGTCCACATAAGACATAGTTATAAAAATCTAATAAGACCCAAATTAGACCCAAATTTGTAACATTAAAAAGTATTAACAAATTAGTTAATATACTCTTTTAACTATGCGTTTTGAAATTCTTAAAGTTTTATTTAATCCTTACAAAGAATCCTCATATACAAAGTAATATTTAAAAAAAAATGATTTTATATTTTTGTGTAGTAAAAGTATATAAAAAACCATAGTTTAATACAAAAAAAATACTCACTACTCAAAGAACCGACTATATTTTATAATGCTTGTAGAACTAAATACTTTACTAATAATATAAAATGAACTTTGATATGTAACTAGGATTAATTAATTTTATTTTATTTGAAATAATTATCACAAAGTTTCCACCGAAAACACTTTACTATTTGTATAGAGGTCTATCTTGAAAATTTCAATTCAATCAACATATATCAATGAATGACTTTTTAATACCATGTCCGCTCTGAATACGGAGAACATCGACCTCCGACGAAGCATTGTATTAAGGAAAGCTATTTGATCTCTATATAGAATACAGGTTAGGAACATGAATGTAGCAATCAAATTTAAGTTGGTGATCTCCAACCTCAAAAGATTTTACATCATTGTATTGAAACAAACTAATGATTGCTAGCTTCAAAGAACATAAAAAGAGAAAGTAATCTTATGACAAAACTGTATTCAGTGTGTAAATCTTTGCAAAAAGATACTAAAATTTTAGTATGTGAAGTTGAAAGCTAAAATTAACATATTTAATTGATAAATTGTTGTCAGGTCTTATGGCGCAGCGGTTAGGATGGTTGGATTCTGTGCTAGAACTTACTGGTTCGAGTCCCAGTACGAACAGCATTTTTTTGATCGACTTATTGATTTCTGTTCGAAAGCATGGGTTTTTGTGATATCTTGAAAATTCCCTCTCACCCTTCCGATCCTTCAATAACTGTGCGTAGCGGTTAGTTAACCACTAGTCCTGTCCTAGCCTTATTCTTCTATTCCTACTTCTCTCTTTGGAAAATGGAGGTTGAGCGAATGAGTAACAACAACAAAAGTTCTGTTGAGAAACCTTCATTAGGAGGCCATATGCTCCACATTGGGAGCGAACATGGATTTAAAAAAGTATCGTTGTCATTTTTTTAGGAGGGGTCTATCCAAATCCTTGTAAATATATAATACACTCACATAAAAGGGGATAGGCCAACTCTTATCAATTTCCCTATAAACATGATAACAAAAACATTTGAGATAAGAAACAAGATAAGGCTCTTAATCTAACTTTTTGTCCTGAGTTCTGAGACTTACCTGTGAATATATTTCCCCTCCATCAGAATACATACTAAATGAATGTTATATAAAACCAATTTGCCAGTGAACTGGTGTATTTAATATTGAGAGTTATCTAAAAATCAAAATCAGCCTGAAAGTAAAATATGTAAGTCCAACAAACAATTTATCTTCCGACATTGCTGTCACTTATTTAAAAATGGCCAATACTGATTATTTTCTAGGACCTGTTGTGTTTATTTCTTAGATTTAACTCACAAACTATGTTTTTGATTATTTCGTCACTGTTATTATTATTACCACTATTTAATGCAGGTATACGCTATTGTGTTACGAACAACGGTAAAGTCTATGCTAAACACTTCTGACTGCTCATCTACAAAATGAATTTTTGTAGATATGGTTTTGTGCTACTAACTTATAATATTTATAAAATGTTTCTTGTAAAACAAACATTTAAGAAAAGTGCGTCTTAGTGTATTCATGCAGTCGTATACATAAACATCAGCTAGATTATGATTACTATAAATCCATCCTTAATGTTACCAAAATAATTAATCTTTGAATTGAACAGTATAAAAAAATTTACGTTGAAATTGTTATTTACTCAAACTTAACCATCTTGTCAATCATAATCTTTGATAAAAATTATTCATTATTTACTTATCTATTTGGCTTTTAACCAAACTAACAGAATTAGTGACTAGCACGCAACCAATCATATAATTCTTGTAATATTAATCATTAATCCAAGATAACAGCAAATTAAAAAAGAAATATAGGTAAATTCTATTAAAACTACTAAGCACTATCTTGATAATGTATAACTTCGTTTGATGCAATTTACAATAAACATGTGGTCAGCCAGAAACTTTCAGCTTTACTCATAAAACAACAAAACTAAACCTGTAGCCAAATGATCAATGCCGTCCTCTTTGGTTGCGGTGTCCACAGATTTGCATTGGCACTTTAAAAAAATGATTTTTATAAGGGCAAGAATGTCTGTGATGTCTACAACCCTTCCCATCTATACAATCCTAATAATGGGACATAGCGAGAGCCATTAGCCAACTATTAGTCCTGTCCTAGCTTTATCCTTCTATCCTTACTTCCTCCGAGGAGCCAACAAACAAACATCAACCAGTTTTTGTAGAAAAGCTTCTATAAAGAGTCTATGTGCTCCATATTGGAAGTGGACATGGTCAAAGACAAAAATAAATTGTTTATGTGAAACTAGTATTTATATATTATTATAGATAAATTTATTTCAATAATAATACCATCCGGCTGTCAAAATTAATGTTTGTTGGCACATGTGAGAACTATCTCTTTCTAGGTGCAAACTATCCAAATAAAAGTTTTCCTGTACCAAGTTAATACTATCTATTCCAAAGAGTAATTATAAATTCACCGAATTAATAAAAGCACTCTTTAGCCATGACGTTAATATTTATAATGTACTTTTTTTTTGGGAAAGTACTTTACTTAAATATGATTAATTCAGAACATGTTTTTATGACACCTTCTATCAGTATACCCTTGTATAGTAGGCATCTCAACAGAAGTTTACGAAAAAAGCTCGTTATTCAGTTGCTCAATCTCTCTTTATTTGAAAGGATCTGAGACGTAGTATTTTTAAGACCAAATAAGAGGGAAGTAATTTTAGAAATTGTAGACAAACACAAATCCATAAATCAATTTATGAAAGTGTACACACTGGTACTCAAACCAATGGACGCTGAACACTCTGAACACTTGGCTGAAAGCCGTTTCACAATGTTAAAGTTTTATAATTCATTTTTAAAAAAATGTTTTGAATATGTATTCAATAATTTATTTTCAGGCATCTTAAAATAGAGTTACCAAATTACATTTAAATTACAGGTAAATAAGATACATTTAAATTAATGAATGAGTTTATTTTTTAATATGTATTTATTTATTTTCAGATTTATAATGGCTTTCCTCAAGTTTTTAATTTTTTTCATTGTCTTTGTGGCAATTGCAAATTGTGAAGATACGACATCAGCCAATAAAACTACCCCTGCTAATAAAACAACCCCTGCAGGTAATTAAACACTCTAAACCCTTTACGTTTAACATAATTCATCCAGGAAAATATCAAAAATGGAATGGAACTTTTAAAGGCTCTTTAATAAACTTTGCACACTTCAGTACATGTATCCAAGATATGAGTAATTTTTCTTCGGGACATCCCTGTCAAAAATTTAAACACAAATAACATTGTTACACTGTGGAATAGCACCCAGTAAGAAGAATGTGAAGCTGTAGACAGAACATCGCAAGGTTTATATAGGTAGCACATTTTTTTGTTTTACCTAAAGCTTGCAATGTTCTGTCTAATGATGTTACTCAAAGAGGCAAAATACGTGTCACATTTTGTAACACAACCCTACAAATTAATTTATCTAGAAAAAAATCTTTCTTAGAACGCTTATGATCAATTTTTTTGACATTTCAGAAAATAAGAAGCCTCCGATTGTGCCAACTGATGCCATATGTAATGTATGTGCTTGCACAACTGCAATTGTTGACTGCCATACCAAATCTTTGACTAAGTTCTTCACCATCGAAGATTGGGCTGGTAAGGAAATTTTGTGTTTGAATATTTAAAAATATAATTCAACACGGCAACGGACAAAACGAAACAAAAACATTTAGAAATTATTTGTCGTTATTATTATTGTTATATCATTATTTATGATAAAAACGTGTCATATATAGTTTTATAAAAATTGTAAAAAGAAAAAAAACAATTGGTATCAGATGTTTTGAAATTTTAAAATCTTTTTTTAATTTCAAGACGAGGATAAAAGACATCACCCATGCGCAAGATTTAAAATGTTAAATTGAAAAATAAATGATATTTACTTTGGCGGAGCATAAATCAGTTTCCACTAGACCGGTACTCCCAAACCTAGGGTTCGCGGACCACAGGGGTCCGCAGGATTTTCATTCTGTCAACATTCTTTGTGATTAAATATGAACATGTGAAATAAAAAAAATTCGGGGGTCCGCAGATTATTGTTTTCAGATTTAGCGGTCCATGGCATGAAAAAGGTTAGGAAGCACTGCACTAGACCACAGAAGTCAATTAACCCTTAGACCGCGGTTGACTGCTATAGCAGCCCAATCTGAACCGATCTGGATCCGAGCCGCGGTCAAAAGGTTAATTTACATTAGGAATGTTAATAAGTACTGCAACTCTTCACTTATTCTATCAATATGATTTTATTTCAGGTCTTAAGCCTCTCACGCCTAAAACTATTTTAATGAGTAACAACAACCTGACAACTCTCAGCCCCATATTTGAACTTCCGCTTCTTAAGTTAGATCTGTCGCACAACAACATATCTGTCATTCAAAAAGCAACCTTCAAGCACTTACAGTTTATGAAGGAATTGGATCTCAGTTATAACAATTTAACAGCTGTTGCTCTGCGTCCGGACGTTTTTGAGGTAATTATTTATATGACGTCATGGAACAGCGGCCTGCAACCTATGCCACGCGTGCCACTAGGTGTCGCTCATAAGATTTTTGCTAGCATGCCTTGATAATTATGATTTATGAAAATTTGCATGTGAGCGAGCAAGATGAAGAGCGCACACTTGATTTTAAGTCTCACTTTAAATGCGAAGATCAGTGCCGCAGTGCCTATGGACAATTCTGAATTATGGGAATTGAGCTTCAAAGATAAAATTATAAAAAATGAAGACAATTATCTTTACATGATAACCAAAAAGTGGAATGAACTCCCTGGCAAATTTCATTGTATAAAAAAACAACGTACTATGAGGATGAGCAAACATTCTCAATTATGAAATGTATTATCATATAAACCAGGGGTTGGCGACCCGCGGCCCGCGGCCCTAGAGGCGTCGTGGTGCGGCCTGCAAGGTTCTCTAGATTAAAATATTTGCTTACACATGTCATTACAGTGTGATGAAATGTGACCCAAGTGCGGCCCGCACTAGTCCCCACGTAAAATATTTGGCACTTTTACAACAAAAGGTTGCCGACCCTTGATATAAACTATCAAAAAATTTAATCTGAAGAAAGTTTATAAATGTGTATAAAATTTAAAACTTCAAACTATGAACCGAACATTGAGGTGTTTGGTTTCAATGTTGAATCTCAACTAATGTTTCAATGTAGTAATTATCTTATGATATTTTTATGTACTGTGCATGATAATGGCACAAGGAGTTTCAATACTTTAAATTATCTGTTTTGTAGCACTCAACATTGTTTATTCAATCTATATTAACAATTTTACATTAATTATATACTTAACCTCTATATCACCATCATCAGTGAATATCTTAGAATTTTCATCCACTACATTTTTTATCGTTTGGGTCTTTTAAGTATTTACTAAATCCAATTACTACTGAAGTAGCGCTTCTGACCAAGGCCAACTGAATCCCACCTGTTTGCTTGCGGTGACTCACAGTTTCAATTATATTCTGTCTCTGATTTTCAGGGAAAATACATGCCTGAGGAATATCAACCATTGAGATCAATGCGCATACTTCGTCTCTCGTACAATTCACTTCATTCTTTGCACCAGGATGTATTTGAACATCTCCCGGAGCTTGAAGAACTTAGGATGGATGGAAACCCGCTCACCGTGCTTGATCACGTTACTGTTATTGCTATCGCAAGTTTGACTTCCCTCAAGGTATTATTTGTTTTCCTGCTACTCGAAGAATTGTAATTGTGATAATTCTAGGAAATAATTAAATGTGATTTACATTATGTTAAATATATTACCTTTTCTTCATCGATGAGTGATGACCACTGTACACGAATATTCTAGCTGTTATAGGAACAAGTATTTGTAAATATTTGAGCTATTGACGATTCAATTTTATAGTTAATTTAAAATATATTCCAATCAATGTATAATCTAGCATTGAATCTGTCAAAAATCCTGGGCTCCAGTCAAAAGGTTGCTCAGTTTCCAAAAATTAGCTAGAACTTTAAAACGATTAATAAAGAAATAAAGATTTTTTTTAAGTAAATTGAATAGGTGAAAACCCCAGTTTCACTTTAAATCAGCTTATTAAATTGCATTTCATGCATAGAATATAAATGATAAGCATGGATACAACATTCAATATGAATAAATTGACAAGGAGATATACCAGTGGCGGTTCTAGGTACTGGGCTAGGTGGGCTAAGCCCGACCTGCATTTTTCACTCAAAACTTTAGATGGCTGAATAAAAATGAACAGCAATTCAGCCGCTGAACAAAATAAATACATTTATAAGCGTAACTTACCTTTCCCAAATGAATAAAATATCTTTGTTTTGATTTTCCTCTGTCAATATAAGACAATGCTTTGTCTACCTACAATAATATTCTCGATTATGTTTTGTATTACAATTTTAAACTGAGCCAGCATAAAAAAAACAATAACCCTATAAATACTTCATAGAGAACAGGCAACGTGACGTCAGTCTGGCAACATCTACGTATTAACCAGTCAGGGGCTGAAAAGATCTAGCCCGTGTTTTTTCTCTTACACTGGGGCGCAATCTAGCACAATTAGATTTTTTTGTATTTGTATGTACGGAAACGTCATCAAACTCACACGATTGTGCGTTAAATTATCAAACTTCTGTCATTTGTTGGGAATTTGTTGGGTCATTGAATTTGCCCATGATCCACCCATACATTCAAACACAAATACCAATATCGTTGTATTGTATGAAAGTGACAGATATTGACTTTCAGTGACAGCTCTGTATCGCTTTTTGTACTTGTTATTTCACTTTGAAAGAGTCGAATTTAAGGTTATTATTTTATTATTTCTTACTTAAATTAGCATTGATTTTATTATATAGTAATTTATGTTTTGCAGTAGTGTCGTAATATTTGTTTATTTGCTTGTAGATTAATGTATAAGGTGAAGTGGAAAAATACACAATTTCGTAAATAGTATACAATGCTAAACTTTCCTCTAGCCCACCCAAGATTTTAGTTCAAGAACCGCCACTGAGATATACGACTCATTTATGCGGTTTATTTGAATTTTTCTGCTGCTAGATTTTGTCAGCAGATGTAACTTGATATTAAAATTTTTAAAAAAAATCAATTGGTCAAACTGAAAACCATATGCCACTTATCACAGGCGGCTAAATCTTTACATATTACGAAACATTTATTTTATAATCATTGTTAATTTATATATTTGCACAACAAATATTTCTAGATATTGGACTTGAGCAATTGCCAACTGAAGGTTCTTCCAGAAAATTTCCTACATACCCCCCTCCACTTGGAATGGTTGGATCTATCGAAAAATCAGCTCCAACAAGTACCGTCTCCACTAGAAGAAGCTAGATCACTACAATTTCTTTCTCTCTCTGAAAATCCAATCAAATTCATTGGTAAACAGTCGGATGAATACACGTAAGATAAAAATAAGGAAAATTATACAATATTATATAACGAGAACGGTCATCTCAATTTTTCAATCAAATAATATTTCACCGTACTGCCCATAAAATTGGTCATCTGTTTTATTTTCTTAATTTTTAAACAAATTTAGCTTTAAAAATGTCACATATATTAAAGTTTTATGAATTGAGTGCGGCCTTTCATTAGCGGTTTGTGATAAGCTTGAAATATTACTATTTTATACCCCAATTGGTTATAACAATGCTGGTGTTATAGCTATATAAGGTGTAAAATTGTGAACAAGGCAAATTGTCGAATATAGAAACATGTTTTACTGTTGTGTAACTTGAAGGTTGCCGTCAACTTTTGGATGGATATAATAAAACATATGTTTATTCATTTAAACATTATCTAGTCTTCCTAATTGCATGCAAGAAAAAGTGCATAAATAAAACAAAATCACCATCCCTTTTGGATTATTTACAACTTTCTGGGAATAATAAAAGATAAATAATGAAAGTATTATAATTTGTATATCAGGGTCAATATAGTATAACACTTGTTGTATTCTGATAAAACAATATACGAGAACCCTTTATATTGTATATATTTATCTGTCTTATGAAATCTATTGAAAAAGTCATAGCTGTTCATAATTTCGACTGCTTCGTGACTCAGTAGTTAGACAATTGAACAATTTGAATCGTTCAAACTATGTACATTCTCACAAATTTTGTCACTAACGACCCGGGTTTCGCCTTTCGGCATCTTCAGGCATTCAAGTGCACGGATAAACTTGAACTGACGCTTAGCAAATAAAAGTTTCGTGCTTATATAAGATACAAATGCATCACTGAGTCCAAAGCCATTGCTGGCGAAAAGGATGAGCTCATGGGAATGCCGACAGATTTGTGTAGTGAGCAGTTTCAAGAATTATATAATCTGTTTGTCGGCAAAGGTTTTATGATTATATGATTTTATGGTTATATAGGGTATAGAAGAGGAGATGTGGGAAAATTTGTTATTTCGTTTAAAATCGGAAGACTTTGCAACTGTGCTTTATTGATTTCTAAAATTTCTTGGAAAAAGAGCTTATGACTGTCCGTATTTGGGTGTAACATTTTTATCCCTTGTTCCTGATTGAACACGTGTCCTTCCGAAATTAAGTGATTAGCAAAAGTAGACGTGTCTTTTTTCAATCTAAAGGCTGCCATATGTTCTAAAACTCGGATGTTCAATGTTCTTTCTGTTTTGCCGATATAAAACTTTGTACAACAAGAGCATTGCAATCTATAAATCCCGGATTTATTTAAGTAATGTATTTTATCTTTATTATTAATTAATAATTTGCCTAAAGAGTTTTTACAGTAAAAAGCAGGTCTAACACTATCAGCTAGCTGTTTTTTAATTTTGAGACTTGTATTTCCTAAAAAAATGATTCTACGCCAATACCTAGTATGATCTATGTCCTTTGACACTATACCTTTAAATAACATTTTTTCTGCAAGTTTAGCTTGTTTTTTTGATAAAAGATTGTCTATAAGAGACATATCGTATCCATTGTTTATGGCGATTTGTTTGATGATTTTCAATTCAATATTAAAGTTTATTTCGTTTAAAGGAACACTCACAAGTCTATGTATTTCTGAATGAAAAGCGGCTAGTTTATAAGAAAATGGGTGCATTGAATTTTTATGGATTACAGTGTCAGAGAATGTTGGCTTCCGAAATATTTTAAACTCGTGAGAATGATTTTCAATGTTAATATTTAAGTCAAGAAAGTTAATATTTTTGCCTCCGACTTCTAGAGTAAATTTAATATTTTTATCTAATGAATTTATAATATATTCATAATACAATTAATAATATATATTTATTTTTATAGAATTTATAAAAATAAAATCATTCCTTGCAATTCAAAATTAATTTCATTTGACGTGGTTAGTTTATTTACTAATGTACCAGTCAACAAATGCAAAAGGATTATCGAAGATACCTTAAATGCACGTAGAGTAAACCCAATAGTAACAAAAGAGTTATTAAATATATTAGACGTTTGCGTTGACCAGAACTATTTCCAATTTAACAATACAATTTATAAACAAACAGAAGGCCTTGCAATGGGAAACTGCCTATCACCGTTGTTAGCTGAGTTTTATATGAACTATTTAGAAGATACAATTTTTAGAAACAAAACAGAAGCCAAACCTATAGTCTATTGGTTCCGATATGTAGACGATATTCTTTGCCTGTTTAATGGAACAGATAGACAAATAACTCACTTTCATAACTTTATAAATTCATTAGATAAAAATATTAAATTTACTCTAGAAGTCGGAGGCAAAAATATTAACTTTCTTGACTTAAATATTAACATTGAAAATCATTCTCACGAGTTTAAAATATTTCGGAAGCCAACATTCTCTGACACTGTAATCCATAAAAATTCAATGCACCCATTTTCTTATAAACTAGCCGCTTTTCATTCAGAAATACATAGACTTGTGAGTGTTCCTTTAAACGAAATAAACTTTAATATTGAATTGAAAATCATCAAACAAATCGCCATAAACAATGGATACGATATGTCTCTTATAGACAATCTTTTATCAAAAAAACAAGCTAAACTTGCAGAAAAAATGTTATTTAAAGGTATAGTGTCAAAGGACATAGATCATACTAGGTATTGGCGTAGAATCATTTTTTTAGGAAATACAAGTCTCAAAATTAAAAAACAGCTAGCTGATAGTGTTAGACCTGCTTTTTACTGTAAAAACTCTTTAGGCAAATTATTAATTAATAATAAAGATAAAATACATTACTTAAATAAATCCGGGATTTATAGATTGCAATGCTCTTGTTGTACAAAGTTTTATATCGGCAAAACAGAAAGAACATTGAACATCCGAGTTTTAGAACATATGGCAGCCTTTAGATTGAAAAAAGACACGTCTACTTTTGCTAATCACTTAATTTCGGAAGGACACGTGTTCAATCAGGAACAAGGGATAAAAATGTTACACCCAAATACGGACAGTCATAAGCTCTTTTTCCAAGAAATTTTAGAAATCAATAAAGCACAGTTGCAAAGTCTTCCGATTTTAAACGAAATAACAAATTTTCCCACATCTCCTCTTCTATACCCTATATAACCATAAAATCATATAATCATAAAACCTTTGCCGACAAACAGATTATATAATTCTTGAAACTGCTCACTACACAAATCTGTCGGCATTCCCATGAGCTCATCCTTTTCGCCAGCAATGGCTTTGGACTCAGTGATGCATTTGTATCTTATATAAGCACGAAACTTTTATTTGCTAAGCGTCAGTTCAAGTTCATCCGTGCACTTGAATGCCTGAAGATGCCGAAAGGCGAAACCCGGGTCGTTAGTGACAAAATTTGTGAGAATGTACATAGTTTGAACGATTCAAATTTAATATTGAAATTCCACCAAGCACCTTCAGTCGAAATCTTAAATTAAAAAAATTGAACAATATTTACATTATAATATATACAACATTTATACATAATAAACTCTACATAATGAATAATAGTAGTATAAAATCCCAATGTATTTAAGGCGGAAAGAGAATTTTCAACAAAGTAGATTATAGTAAATAGCACGCAGCTTAGAAACTGAAAATCATTAGTTATTATAAATCTACTATGTATATTATGCAAGTGTGCGAATATTGTATTTAATTGGCATCTACAATGAACATGTATTTTCTGCAGGAGTTTCCCTGTGATGCCAAGTTTGAAAACTTTAATGATGTGCAACATGCCAAATTTGGAAGCAATATCTGAGCAATCCATGGCTGGTCTCCAAGCTCTAATTACCTTACACATGGACCACAATCCTTCTCTTAGAACAATTCACCCTGACGCGTTTATAAAACCTGATGGAGAGAGCAAAATAGCGCCATTTATAACACAAGTAAGTGAAGAACAATATTCACTCAAAAATTTCGATATTTTCAATTGAAATTTCAATCAAAAAAATTAAAAAATATTTGACTTATCAGATAATAATGGCCAGGGTGCCAAATATTTTTTCAATTTTTAAATCACATCAGTTAAACTCAAATAATAAAAGTGACTCGAACATGAGGGGAGAAAAGATATCACAATTGCCTGTGCCCAATATCTCATTGTAAGATACAATATTTTTACGGCAATTATATTTATTTATAATAAAAAAAAACACCTGTTTCATAATCTCATAGTTAATAGTTAAAGAAAATAGGATAAGGTTGTTTAAACAACCACTGATCGCAGAGGCCAATTCTGTACCCTCAATACTGAGAATCATCTCTATGAGCAGTGGAAGTATCTCCATTAACCCTTGTACTCAGTTGAGGGAATTATCGAGTAATCTGTTTATGATTCCAGCCTTAATTTGATTATTCCAACAGGATCAGTTTTTCTATCACTCTAACAATTATATCCAGTGTCTAGAGGCTTTCATTGCACTTTCAAATTACACACCTAAAGAACTTAATAGTTCATAACAGCTGGATGATGATTGACAGTCTGTCTTTTATAGTTATCTTTTACTTTTGATCTCATTATTCAAATGTGTATACTGCCAAAACTATACTTCTGCCAAATAATGTATTATTCTCGCAGATATTAAGTAATTTTTCTTATTTTTTTAAGATCTATCTCAGTCACAATAATCTAAGTCGCATCGAGCCGAGTTTGATTTCTCGGTGGGACTTAATTGAAAAGGTTGACATTCGGGAGAACCCATTCATGTGCGATTGTAGCACACAGTGGATGGTCTCAGTGCTGGCAAATGTTATAGAAGTAAGCAGTCCCGATATGATAGGGGATATTATGTGAGTATTGTTTAGATTTTTTTTTCATAGGGTCTTCTGTAGAATAACATAATAAGGTAATCATGACAAGTAGATTCAAGATCATCAGTTCTAAATATCAATTGTCCTATCATTGATACCATACTGTGTTACTTTTTTGCTACTGCGGCTCGTTAAATTAAAAAAACAGAGAGTTTTGGCTTAAAAAGTATTATATGGTTACAGAAGAGTAATTTTTTTTATATCCGACAATAGTTGGGAATAAAAAATGACGATACTAGATGTCAATGTTTAAGCCATTGATATATTATTTGATCTGCAAAGATCCAGAATTACTGTGACACATTGCAAGTTACCATTCTCAAGTCAATCAGTAATAATACAGTTTAACTGCTGCATAGCATTTACATTTAAGCTGAATTAATCATCATCATCAACACTGTATACTGGCATGTGCACCAGTTTAAGAGGGGCCTCAGAAATATTTCTAATATTAAAAATTGGTTATTTTATTTATTTTCTTTAGTGAGATATTTCTTTTCTCATGGTTCATGAGCCTCAAAAAAGCTCATGCTTCTGGCTCTCATTAACTCTTGAGGTGCCTCACTCCACTACCATAAATTAGTATAGAGACAGCTAACAGCAATATTCATGTTTAAAAAAATGAATGTCAAAATGAAAATCAGTAATGGCTTCAATCTCAAAATGCTTTGGTCTACATCAAATCCAAAAATATTAAAATTAAAGTACAATATCATTAATTCACATCAAAGTGGTTGTTAACGACAGGAAGAATTTTATATAAATAAGTGAAAAGCTTTCATTAGTGTTCTTTATATTCAATGCAGGACTTCCTATTAAATTCTGAGATATCTTTGAAATGAAAAGTGCATGCCTATTACTAATGATAAATATTTCCATGATTATTGACTATCACCTACCATTTTACCATTCTATTGTGAATCTTGATAGACTAATTTAAGATTTTGGCTGAAGGTGCTTGGTGGAATTTCAATGTTAAGTTTGAGTCGTTCAAATTATGACTAACTAGCTGTAAACCCGTTGCCCAGCAACGTGAGATTTTTGTTGCATTGTGTTTAATTTTTTTATTTTATTTTGTTTTATTTTATTTTAATTTATTTTATTTTATTTTAATTTATTTTATATTATTTAATTTAATTTTATTTTATTTAAAAAAGTGGAGACTGGAAGGTCGAGGACACCTTACACTCAACTGGACATTATCAGCTATTAATATATAGATTATTCAAAATATTTATTGCTACAATTCTTTTCCTGTAGATGTCACGAGCCAATCGAAATGAGAGGAAAGTCTATGATTCATCTGGAAGAGATCCATCGTACAATGAGATGTGTGGATACTGATGGAAATAGACCCGAAAGAGACGGTGCCATACTCATTGGCTCCATTATTGGTAACATAATTTTTTCCAAATAAAATTACATTATTTTGATAACCTTGTTATCCACTTGTATTCCACTCACCAATCGTGTTAGAAATTGTAACATTTGTTTTGCATCTTTGAGAAGCAATTCTAGACTAACTAATGGAAGGTTATTAAGAATTGACTGTGATGCAAACTGTGATATTAAATAATGTTTTTCATTCACATAATATTTTAAAAGTGGATCTGTTACTAAGCAAATATTTCTCTCCGCAGGTGTTCTCATCGCAGTTCCCGTAGTTTTAGGACTACTGCTGATGCAGAAACGAGGCTACTTTGCAGCGTGCGGTATCGGAGGACCGGCTTCTTTCTCTCGTGCATTCTATAAGAGGGCGGACAATGAATACATTTAAAGTGTACCGCTAAACGTTGTAGATTTAAAATTTGAATTTAAAAAATATATTTAGCATACAGTTTATGCCGATGGGCCAAATATTTTGAATTAAAAAAAAATACAAGATAAACTCGACAAGCATTTTTTTAAATCACTCGAGATCAACTTGAGAAGACGTGACATACACCCATGTCCAAGATCTCAAATTTTATATTGACCTCGCCGGCAGTTGAGCCCAGACCCATCTGATAGCTAGGGTAAAGCTCTTACCACTGTAACACGGAGGCTAACTATGTCATTTTCAGAGAAAAAAAACATTCTGTGATTATTTTAAATTAATAATAATATCATAAATTTACTGGAGAAAACAAAACAATTTTATATTTTTGTCATTTATAATTTCAATTCATTCCTTTAAAAAGCAAATATGTGAAAATTAGATTTTGAATAACGGCTAATTCAGTGGCAATGGAAAGGGTCCTGCCGCCCGGGGCGGTCCTTGAATTTGCCGCCCCCAATATTTCCTCTAATTTTGTTTTTAAATCACTTCTACTATTTTTTACTATAAACTAGAAGTTTTTACTACAGGTGGTTTAATTTTTTTTACATCAAAATGTAATTTCTCGAAAAATTTTGTATTTATTTTTGAAAATACTGCCCCCAAAAATGTACCACCCGGGGCGGTCCGCCCCTTCCGCATCCCCTTTGCTACGCCACTGGGCTAATTCATACTCAATGAATAACAAAATGAGCTGCAGATGAACAAACAAATATATATATATTTCTTTTTGAAAAACATTTTTGGCGACATTCTGAAGAAATAATTTTGAAACTAGTTGTTGTCAAATTTACTATTTAAAGTTATCACACACAGGCCGATGTTTTATCGACGCTATATGTACCAGTCTTATCTTTATAAAAGATATTGTTTTTGAATGAAATCTGTAAATTTTTGCTATCCTAAATAGCCATCAAAACAGAGCATTTTTTGGCGCACTATGCATGTCGTCCGGGCTTGAAGGGTTAAAAGCAGCACTGTTCACAAATACTAAGTTTTTCTACTGATTTATTAAATTATTTGAATAAAGGGGTCAGTATTTATTTTGCATGGCATATTGGCATTTTTCTTTCTGCCTTCTGTTATGCCGTGATTAATTGAGTATACAAATTATTGTATAAACAAGTTTACGTTAATGTAATTATAGAAAAAAAATAATGATATATTTAGCTCTAAAAGAATTTTCAAATATCTACTATCAAAACTATAAAACAGCTTGCTGTTCATATAAATTTAGAAATAGAAGAAATAGACAATACAATCTATTTACTACTTATATTATACTTAGCTTAATTTAAATGTTCCTTATCAGATGAAATAACTCTAACTCAAGGTGTTCTAGAAAGTAGGAAATATGAAAAACAAAATTATTGAATGCGTTATAATAAGGTATTATACAGAATAATTTCAGGAGAGATACATTATTGATTGAGTGTGTTATTCTCAGGAACAAGTCTATTTATTTCTAATATGACATTTAATCGAGGTCCTTTTATGAAAAATATCAACACCCATGGGCTGAATTTATCTTACAAGATGATTTGTAAAATGGGAGTTGGATTTATAATTATCAAATGAATCTACCTTGACTAGCATAAGTATGCCGCATTGTACATTTCACAAGCTGCTTCTTCCAAAATTTTACTGCAACAATTTTCACATTCACACATGTTGAGTTAACTCAAGGTCTAATTTCTTCATGGAATTTATCAGCGACTGTCTTGTCTATATAATTTTGATAAATAAGTAGTCTAGATTTTTTTTACCTTATATGTAGTTATTAATTACCACTGCCTACAGCTATTTGTTCAATAATTTAAAATTACCTTACATTCCATTACGTCATTAGAGAAATGGCGGAAATAATAAAAATCAGAACAACGTCTGACAGTTTGTAACACTATTCATATGACATTAATGATTTTTATGGGTTGAAAGACAACTAGAAACATTACTTAACGAAAAAGATTTTTTCAGTATGGCATCTAAGAAAATCTGTTCACTTCTGTTCACTGAAAACTCACTCTGTGTCCCTTAACTATCTTATCATTACTTAAGTATATATTATGTTATTATTTTATAATATATTGTGTACCCCTTCATATTGTAATAAATAATTAAATAATATTAATGTAAATCATTGTATTTATCTATTATTATTTTTTTTGTTTCGATATGCCCTTCACCAAACTATAAAAAAAATATCACACAATCTCAAAATGGTAGATAAATTTATAAGGTAAACCTCTCTCGTATGCCTAGTTTTAAAGGAGTTCAGTGAAAAATATTTTATTAAGGTATAAACTCACTACCAAGATTGCAAGAGTCTTCATATTGTAATCTTACCAATGCTCACTGAGGTTTTCGGTTGAGCTGCAAGGCTTATCGCAGTGTTCAATCAAAAAAGGTACATTGAAATAAAACTACATTTATTAAAAGATGTGTTTAATAAGCTTTATAGAATCGCTTATTACATCAAATATAATAGTCTTTTTTGCATTTATCAATTTAGATACAAATACATGCAGATTTTAATCATTTACAGCCAATCATCTTTTTATGGGATAGAAACGTTCCACAGGATATTGCATAAAAAAACTTGACTTTCATAAAAAAAATGGAGAAACGTTCCGTAAATTTTAAAAACCGCATAACTTTAAAGCGGTGTGTTAAAATATACCAAGAATCACACAATTCTTTTTTGGAAAAACTAGGTTTTTTTCGTTAACACTTCCCCTACGGTGCTAAAAAATACTTCCAATATGTTGCTGGCCCTTAAAAAACCAAGTGAAAAAACCCTGTACGTACATTATAAAAAAATGTTTTTCACTTTGTTCTTTAAGGACCAAGCAACATATCGGTATGTATTTTTTAGTACCGTAGGGGAAGTGTTAACCATATCCGCTCCCTTTCCAGAGCATGTGGCCACCACATGGCTCTTCCGAGATTCTCTGTCCCCCGCTGTCGTCAGGGGGCAGTCTGGGTCCGGACAGGCATTGTTGCAGAGCACGTAGCCTCAGATCGGAAGCAACGACTACACCTCGGTCAAGCGGAATTGAATTTCTCAGAATGAAGTCAACGATTATGATGAAAAGAAATGGAGCTAAGACACAGCCCTGTCTGACCCCATACGGATGGTCATTAGCAGCCTTCCATGACGACGGAATAGATACGAATGATAGGAGAGAAAGGCGACGTGCAGATCACGGGTGTCCTTAGCACATTTCCAAGTCAAGTCAATTGTCACTTCTTAATTTTGAACATTATAAGGGGCTGTATAGTCTCTAGGGACTGACAAAGTCACACCACCTTGAGGAAAAATATTTGAACAGTTTATATTCCCTAATCATCAGCTTTGCATTGTAAGAGCGGAGAACTTCTTCATCTCCACCTTATGAGTAGGATGGATTTTCAATATATTGATTTAGAATATTCATTCAGTAAACTTGTTTGTCGCAGTAATCAGATATTTTTTCTGTCGAAACACCAACATGAGTTCTCTTAACGTGTGACTTGAGATCGTTGCTCTGCGTGTAGTTACTGCCGCAAATCTTGCAGGTGTACGGCCTCGCTTTAGTGTGTGTGAGCTGATGTCGGAGGAGGGCGAAGCGCTTTGGAAATCGTTTCTCACACGATCCGCATGGGAATGACCGTAGTCCTGCATGGTTTCTCGTGTGGTCTCGCAGAGTTGACGAATCAGCAAAGCGACTTGGGCATATCTGACATTGATATGGTTTCTCCTGCACACAAAACAATAAAGTGGTTATATTTTTCATTTACACTTCTAATGAACTCTCTGAAAATTTATGACCCATGTCTAATTTTTTTTTAAGTCCATATCCGCTCCCAAATGTGGAGCATATGGCCTCCTAATCGAGGTATCACAACCGAATTTTAGGCTTGGAAGGTAGGAAGGGTAGATGTTTGTGATGTTTTTGGACATCACAAATATCTATACCAGAAATGATAAATCGATTGAAAAATTGCTGTTCGTACTGGGATTTGAACCCATGAGGTCCGGCATGCAAGCCAACGACGTTGAACACCGTGACATTGGTCTAAAATTCTATAAATTACCTTTAAATGAACAGCCGCCATATGCCTGTCCATATTACTCTGTTGTACAAATGCTTTGTTGCAAACTTTGCAGATAAATTGTCTGTCGCCTAGAATGAAAAAAAATACCACTCTTTTTAGTTAAAATAATATTTGGCATAAGTTCAATGCACTAAATATTTTAAAATTGAAAAATCATACGAGATAAACTTGAAGAGAATTGATTTTTTGTAAGTCACCCGACACAAACTCTAAGAGAATTGTCATCAGAAAAACACCCATGCCTAGGTCTCAAATTCTACATTGACCTTACAGCGAATCAAACCCAAACTCGCCTGATCGTTACAGAAAGCTCTAATCGACTAGACCACAGAGGGCGACTAATAAAATCAGTGTAAAAGGCAAAGCTTTTCATAAAAAAATTCTCCATTCCCGGTCAAATACAATTTTTTATTTTGAGCAAAACAACTAATGATGCTGACAAAAACTAATCATTTTATATTATATTTCTTTTGACCCTTTGCACTCAAATTTTTCACAATACAAACGCCGCTATTATGACAGGAGTCAGTATCATTTATAATATCAATTGTATGCGAGGGAATTCAATTTTTAATAATTTATTTGACAAAAAATTAAATTTTAAAATGAAAATTCAACAAACCTGTATGTGAGCGCTTATGCATTTGAAGTCCGTAACGATCGTGAAAAGTTCCGCCGCATTCATCGCACATATATTTTTTCTCTCTTTTAAATCTAAAAATTAATTCATATTAAATTTCTAAAGTTAACCCAGGCAAAAATCATCCTATTAGAAATGCTATGAATTACATCAACCACAAGGAAGTTATAACCTAAAATGGAGAGAAAAAACAGAATGGTAGATGAAGAAAACATTACAATCGACACCAATGTATCAATTAAATGTCAAAAATAATGTTGAATGTACAATATTGAGAACAAAATAGAAAAAAATATTATTATTTACAAAAACTCGGATGGGGTGTCACAGGACCTGCGAATGCTGGATGTCAGCGACTGTCATAGGAGGGAGGAGGATCATATGCAGTGGAGGATACTGATTGAGGCAACCAAGATTCACCCTGGACCGTAGCGCCGAGAAGAATAAAATGAATTAACAAAAACTTAGTAGCTCAATATTTCCACCTCTCTAGAACGCATCGATCAGCCGAACACCTCGCAACTACCGTCTCACGTGAATGAAGGAAAGGACACAGTTAAGAAAACAATATTTGGTTATCGACTCACACTACTCCTGCGTGATCTAATTTCATATGACATCTGTAGAGTCGTAAATGGGTGAAATTTTTTGAACAAACTCTGCAATTGTAAACTTTGGGTTCATTCCTTTTCTTCAGAAACTCTCCTGAGCTGCTCGACTTTTTTTGAATTAACTTCACAGGAAAATAGCCTCTAATGGGTATATCGACATCGTACTGTCTTTCTGCGTCGTCTTTGTAATCACATTTCTCCTTTATCGATTTCTTATTTAATATTTTAGTTATCTTTATGCTGCCGGCCATCGACGAGGTTCCCATTTTACTTTTAGATATTTTTTCGATGGTTTCTCTCAGCAGCGGCTCGAATTTAACATCTAATTCTTCTTTACCGAAAAAGTTCACATCATTATAGTTGCCCGTATCTGGAAAAAACCACCTTACTTTGCAGCTTTACCATATATTTGCCCATAATACAGTGAAATTAAATTAAATTCCTTAGTGTTTTAAATGCATTTTCAAAAATTGAAGACGTCACATGAACAGAGGTGTATGGCATATTTTGGTGATTTAACAGAAATTGAGAAAAAGTGTTTATTTTATTTATTAATAGGAAAAAATAATTATTAGAATATTTTTCATCAAATTGTAATCCGAAATGAAATTAAGAGGATTGAGGCATGTTTGAAATATTTTTTAGCAGAATAACGCTGCGCAGAGTGTGCATTAAATCATTGTACCATAAAGGAAAAATAAAAAAACATACATTATGTAAAAAAGTTGAAAATGTGTTTATTTCTGTATACTCTGGTGGTAAATGTTGACAAGTTTCCTCTAAATCTATCTTCTTTTCTTTCGTAATAGACAAAATAGTGCAATACATCAAGGGTAGATGATTAGAAAGACATGAAATATTATTGAGTAGCCCCTACTTATTATTAAGCACTCGACATCGCTGCCACGGACATATAACATTGTGACTTTTGCAAACTAATGCAGCCATTGGGTCATCGTAAGTGACTTTTGACCACATAAGGGAAAAATTTGTCACACGGAACGAGTGCCCAGATGCTATAAACTTTTAGTGAATTTCTATGTATTTGCATCTTATTAAATACACATATAAGGAAATAGCACGTTAGTTGTTATTTTGACCTACACATCAGTATGAAAGTATAATAAGTTTACGTTCTTCTCCTGGTTTCAGTATAGCGTAGTTATCCAATGCATACTTTAACATTATTAATGCAATTCCCACTGATCCCTTTTTAGTCACCGCCTCGTTCCATAGGTTCATCGTTTATCTTTTTAACTATATTATGAATGCAAAAATTATAAAAAGACAAATGATGTCGATAAAACATGCCCGTGCGTGTCAGAGTAGGACAAAATAAAAATTGTTGGATGTCTACTCAGATAGATGACTGTAACATTGCTTTTTATAGTTTTCAATTCACAATCAAATTTCAATTGTTCATATCCTTGATCTGCTATGCTGTGATGGATATCACTTTCTTACTGTATTTCTTTCTTTTTATATTCATTTTCTGCAGTCGTAAGCTTTATGTTAATGGAATCACAATATATGAATGCATCGGAGCGGGACATGCCAAATTGTAATAGTGGAAAGCTTTTTGTAGTTTCATTTTTTTCTACATAAGGTGTGCATCCTAGTTCTGGAGAAAGGCAAAGTGAATCAGACTTACTGCGGTTGTAGAGGCCGGGTCGATTATGAAAACTTCTCATGCGCTACTCAGTCATATTTATCTCAGACTCCTCAGCGCGATTAGGACAAATTGAATGTTTTCCTCTCATATCTTTGGGTGTCAGACGACCGTCCTTCATTTTGGCTTGCAATGTTTGTATTCGTCGTTGGGTTATCGAAAAGGTGTCCAGCAATGTATTCTGACACACCTCATTATATTCTATATTATATTTAAACACACAGCTGATACGGGAATTCACATTGCATTTACCCTTCTTTCGTCGAACAGGTAAAATTGACGATATACATTTTATTAAAAATGAAGATTGCTGGTCATACGACAGTTTATAAAAATCCTCGGATAGCTGTATTTTATTTTCCACCGTCATGCTATTGCATCCTGATTTTTGACACGTTTTTGAATTACATATACGAGCCTAAAAAAATAAGTAAGAACAATATAATAACTATTAAAATTACTTTTGATATATAGAACATGAAGAAAAAATGTGCCATACTGCATTGCTCTACTCACATCAGTTGGAGTCTTTTTGGCAGCGACAGCTAATCCTCTCTTCGAAACATACGGTTGACTGGCATCTCTCATCTTTTTTCTCTTGATTTCCCTCCATTTTAATACGTTAAGTTGTCTTTTCTTTTGTTTACTTTGAACATCACTCGGTGAGATAACTACATCTGACAAGTCCGCCGCCTTGTTTGTTTTACAGCATTTTTCTACAAAATTGCGTATTTTAAGATGCCGTAGCTTCGCTTTGTGGTAGAATTTCGAACTACTGACTACACCAAAATATGCATATGTGACGTACATATGTTGCATGCATACATACGGCGTTGTTCGTTTGACGCCTTCAATTCATGATGTATTAGTTTATGATGCTTGTATAAGTGTAAATATATTTTGTTATTATTTTACCAGAATTTTTATTTTTAGATTGATTTCTATAGAATTTATGTATTCATAACAGTACTACAATCACATACGGTTTGGTGCTGGCTTTGACAAATGATAATATAAATTACAATGTATAAAAGTTTCCCATAAAACAAAACAGAAGTATCATAAAAATAAATAAGAATAGTCAATGAACATTAACATAATGCGTGAGATTAAAAACAAGAAACAATTAACACTTTTTATTATCGCCAAATGCATTCACTTACCGTATGATATAGTAAATTGTATTCTATGATTTCTTGATGATATGAGTTTGTATTATGTTGCAGGAATGGAGCGTGATTTATTATATTTATGAATTTGATGATTGGTAGCGTAATTATTGTTTGGGAACTTTTTTAACAAATTCAACGCTAACAGTTTTATATGAAAATCAAGAAGTAAATTTTTTGAGATTACGTTTTTAATGCCGAGATTCAAATGTATCGAAAATTGTACGGGATCCCAAATTCCTGGGATCCGGATTCCCTAGTAGTGATGTCTGTCGCTCAATGTCATAGAATTACCTAATCATATATGGGCAACCACCGGCCCGCAGAGCTATTTTGTCCAGCCCTGATTCATTTCGGCGAAGTATTAGAGAAAGAAATGAATAGTTCTGGGGAGGGATTAAATAATGGAGATGAGACGGGCGCTTGCAGTAGCTCCATTCTACTAGTTCATGATCACCACCATATAAGAAATAGCAACGTGTTTTATTTAATTTAATAAAACTTTATTATGTTTAATAATTTGGTCCGGCCCAGGACTCGGGGACAGAATGATAATTTGGCCCCAGACATAGGAAAGGTTGCCCATGCCTGACCTAAATTAAAGTACCATAGAAAAATTTTGATATTGAACCATTTGTCACATTGAGTCACAGAAATAATGATGTTATTTTAAGTAAAATTCATTCATTGATGAAACTGTCCTTAATGATTTCTTTACAAAAATATTTACGAATGTAGAAAATATTGTGATCAATTCCAGTAAATAAATTGTGACCAATTATTATAGCCAAAGAAAAAAATGTAAAAAAACTATGTACAAACCATTGTCGTAGAAATTAGTTTCGTATGGGGAATCATTTCCATAATTATCTTGTTCTCTTTTTGTATCCGTTTTCAATGGTACATTTCTTTTAATTTCTGTTTCCCAAACACTGTCATTGTTATCTTCTAAAAAATAAAGGCAACATAGTACATTTTACAAAAAAAAATATTTAAATAGAATGTCAGCCAAAGAAAATAATGAAAAAGCGGTGATTTTTTTTAATTCACCAGTGACAGGAGAGTAAAGGCAGATGAGATACATGAGAAAAATGTTGATGCCTGAATACATATACAAATATGTCCTTAAAAGTTTGTGTTATTATAGTTTAACTATATAGTTTTTAGTGATCATTGTCAAATTTTGTTCAGCAAGCAAGCAAATTAAGAAAAAGGCAGATTCAATAATATTATTAAAGATAAGAAGATAATATACTCATACTGTAAATTGCAGCACTCTTGTGCTTGCGTAATTTAACTGTAAATAGAATTGTATGTGTTATTATAATATTTGACCACAACTTAGAGCAGTATTTTTAAACTTTATTTAAGCAACTACGTCCATTACTAAAATGTATGCAACATCATCCAAAATTTATAAGAAATATGATGGTGCCATTACCGGCACTGAGATTGGAGAGGCAGAACACCCAAGAGTGTGGACCACTTGGCCAAAAGACTGAGCATATTGTCATTGTAGTTGCCGGTAGGTTTAAAAATTGATTAAAAGGAGGTTCTTGGATTTTAACTCCTTGGCTGGAATAGCTCAGTAGGTGCAAAGCTTTTGCCAAACACTAGTTTGGCAAAAACAGCAATATTTTATAGTTTAGTACATTAGTGCAGATTTATAAGCAGGTGATAGTCTTTATTTGTAATTTGCTAACTTTTTTTCAACCATATCCACTTCCGGTGGGGAGCATATGGACTCCTACTGAAGCTTATATTGATAGACTGCTCGTGACTTAGTTGCTCAACTTCTTTTGTTCGAATATAGTTAAAAGGATAGAGGGATAAGGCTAGGACAAGACTAGTAGTTAGCTAATCACTCTCGCTCTTTTTATTATTTATGTGACATTAAATATCAAAGTTAGTAGCTTTATCCTAAACGCTCAAATTTTAAATTGTTGTTTACAAAATTGCATAGCTGTCAGATTGGTGTTTGAAGACCATATTTTTTTTTTTTGAAAATTTAAGTATGCATATAAATTTGAGGCCTTCTGCGCCAAAGGGCCTTGCATCGTATGGCGAGCATCGTATGGTGGCTACGTCACTAATTATAAGGTACACAGTAAAATTGCACACCAAAATTATTATTTTAGCAAGTTATACCTAATTTAACATGGCTCAATCGTTGTCTTAAATCGGTATCACTTTTTTGAGCTTGCACTCTCAAACTATAAGCATCATCTAGCTTGTCTGCACAAGGCGAACATAGTGCTTTGGGCATCATGTCATCAGAGGAAAACTAAAAACATTTAAAATGCATAGAATTAAGTATTGCAATTTTTAGTTGTTTATTTAAATCTAGAGGTAAAAGTAGAGTGAAGCTCGTCATGGATTATTACGGCGAAAAAACTCACAAACTAAGCTAAAAACAACGCCACGATTTAAAATTATTTTTTGAGAGCTTGATAATCGCGTTAAAACCACACATTATTTCGAAGAACACTGATAAATTATGCGAAATACGAAATATTTTTCAGTACATCGGCGCCGCGCGGCGCCGCCATAATTTATCGAAAAAAAATATTTCGTATTTCGCATAATTTATCAGTGTTCTTCGTAATAATGTGTGGTTTTAACGCGATTATCAAGCTCTCAAAAAATAATTTTAAATCGTGGCGTTGTTTTTAGCTTAGTTTGTGAAGTTTTTCGCTGTAATAATCCATGACGAGCTATACTCTACAATTACCAAATCTAGAATGATTATTGACCGATTTTATTGCAACAATTCTGAAGAATTGAAACCATATAAATGTTTAATTACCTGAACTGCAGTACAAGATACGAGTTTGTCAAACATTTGTAAGGACCTCGTTTCTGCCACTGTGTTCATTAATGGAACAGAAGCTCCTATTTCTAAGCATATACGACATATATTATTCATTTTAAAAATTCTATTCGGTAAATATTCAAATTTATTAGATCCCAAACAATTACTTGAAACGTCAAAACACAGTTGATTTTGACAGCTGACATGCGATCATTAAAACAAACCGTGTCAACAATGTTGCAAATGGTTACAAATTTTGTTTAA
Organism: Himalopsyche tibetana; assembly: GCA_030503985.1. Lineage (NCBI taxonomy): Eukaryota > Metazoa > Arthropoda > Insecta > Trichoptera > Rhyacophilidae > Himalopsyche > Himalopsyche tibetana. The sequence continues at coordinate 23,530,730 of JAPJYX010000010.1, read as the reverse complement.
GGCCCATACATTGAGGAACTTTGCTCCCGGAACTATCTACGTAATTTCTCAGGAACTATGTTCCAGAGCATGTTCTTGAACACACGAGAGGTCACAGAAACGTCACCCGTTGAGGTTATGTTGTACAGTGCTGCATCCGAACGAACGTTATTTGATTTTGTCGGATGCAAAAATGCGAGTAAATTTGGTAATTTTGCCATACTCCCTAGCGGGGTCTATTGGGGCGAAAAAATTCACAAACTAAGCTAAAAACAACGCCACGATTTAAAATATTCATTGAAGCATCCCGGAAGCACGTTAAAATCACACATTATTATGAAGAACACTGATAAATAAATTATATAAAGATATGAAATATTGGTAAATATGGCATATAGTAGCACGTCGACTAATGCCGCGAAAAACTTCACAACTACGCTAAAAACAACGCCACGATTTAAAGTTATTTTTTGAGAACTCTATAATCGTGTTAAAACCACACATTATTACGAAGAACACTGATAAATTATGCGAAATACGAAATATTTTTCAGTACATCGCCTCTGTTTTCCATTTTGGCCGCGGCGCCGCGCCGCGGCCAAAATGGAAAACAGAGGCGATGTACTGAAAAATATTTCGTATTTTGCATAATTTATCAGTGTTCTTCGTAATAATGTGTGATTTTAACGTGCTTCCGGGATGCTTCAATGAATATTTTAAATCGTGGCGTTGTTTTTAGCTTAGTTTGTGAATTTTTTCGCCCCAATAGACCCCGCTAGGGAGTATGGCAAAATTACCGTAAATTTAATTACTGATGTTAACTTATTATGGTCTATGGTTTATTTTGACATCTTTCACACAGGGAGACATTTCAAAGTCGAAAATAGATCTCTAAAATGACGCCCGATGAGTTGATGTCCACGGACGCTGCCTACTTTTATATTCGGTTTCGGTATTCGGTTTTTATTATTATTATTAGATGTATTCCACAATACGTCTATGTTTGGTATGAAGTCATGACGAAATATACTTTGACAGCTCGTTTACAGATGCGCGCGCATGCATGTTCCCAGGTTCCTCGTTTGTACTCGGTTTTAGACGGTGAACATGGGAACCTATATCGAGTCACGTGAAATGTTCCACGATACGGCGTGAACACGTGAATTTTTATTTATATTGCATCCCTCAATTAAGGAAACGATGGCATTATTATACATAATACTTTCCGTATTATTTTTAGTGAAAGATGGCAACACTAACGCAAATTTCATCGCCACATTAACCATCAAATTCTTTATAGGAGTTATTCGCTGCTGTTACTGTAGGTTTATTAAATATAATCACTTTTAGGGTGTTCACTGTCAATACTTGGTAAAAAGGCATTATATTCAAAATATAAAATACTCATTTGTACTAACTTCACTTTATTGTAGTAGACCCGAACCGGTTTCGCCAATGGTGAGCATTATCAACTGATAAGAGTATGCAATATTAGTGTTATCTATATACAGCACGTTCTTTTTGCAAACGTTCCATTTCTTCTTGTTTCCTCTTTTCGTGTAGGAAATACTCCTGGCACAGTTTGCCGAAAAAAATGGTGGGGTTTTTTTCTCTTTTCGCCCTTTTATTGGATTTTTCCTCCATTACCGGGCAAGAAAAAATGTCTCTTGAATGGACTAGGAACATTTGATGGACTAGTCACGGGTTCACTGGTAATTGGAGACGAAATATCATCATTAGTCATAAGACCAGCCACAGGCGCACTGGCGATTGGAGACGAAATCTTTTCTCAAATAGTTGGACCAACCCAGCGGTGGGCTGCCAATACGTTAACTAGGGGCTCGCTTTATATCAAAGCAATGGTTCTGGGGAAGCAGTGAGTTTTTTTTATCTCTCCGATGGAATACTTAAATATGAGATCGATTCTTACAATACACTTAGTAACATCTTCGGCCGAAGTTGTTTTTTTTGACTGCAGGGCTGTCGATATTGGATATAGCAGCTCAGCAGGGCAGCTCAATTATGATTTGTATTAATATATTCATTTATAATATATTTATTTTACCATTTTTTTAAAAAAAAAAGATTTTTTTATATGTAAAGCAAATATAAAATTCGATATTTTTCATATATTTTGGACAAAATATTGAATATTTTTTGGAATTTTTCATACTTTGGCAATGTCTTGGGTCGAATATTTTTGGACATTTTACATAAGTTTTAATTATTTTAAATACATCACGAATATTCTTATTATGGTATGGATATTTTATAGAATCAAATTTTTACTTTTTTGCATACATTTTGATAAAATATACAATTATTTAAAAAAAAAAAAAAATACACCCTATAAAAGAGTGTGAAGCCGTAGTGGGTACAACGTTGAGTACCCTAAGGAAAACAAAAAAAAAGTTTATTAATTATGTGTTATTAGATTATATACATATATAATAATAAATATGCATTAAATTGTTCATGCCAGTAAATTTCTGACTTTTCTATAATGCAACAAAAATCTCACGTTGCTGGCAACGGGCTTACAGCTAGTCTATATATTAATAGTCGATAATGTCCGTCCGCCGTCCATATGTATGTATGTCCCCGATTTCGCCTTTTCGATGACGTCAAGAAAGACGGTCCCTCTCCCCCTCCCCTGCCCCGCTGTCACCATTTTTTTATTCATACTAGACATATTTTTTCATTACACTGACATTGAAGAAACAAATTTTGTGTCGTGGATTATCGCTGAAAATTTGAATTCTTATACAAAAAAGGGGCCGCGGTCAAGAATCGATACATGGACCCTGTACCATGGACCCGAGATCGTTACCGCTCGGACAAAGCCACAACTGTCAGATGCGATAAAATTAGATTATATATTAAGCACACATTTGAATTATTCTAATAATTCAAAAATACGCATACTACACATGCATACATACAAATTTGAATTAATCCAAAAATTCCAAAATGATTAATACTGCATATAATTTTCGTGCGGTGTATTTTTTTACTAGAAAGAATTTTTTAAGTGTTTATTTCTTCTTCTACGAAATATATTTGTTAACAAACTTAAACATTTCAAATATATTATTTACAATTTAAACACTGCAGGGGTGTCGATATATGTCCCGAGATCTATTTCTTTTTCTACGAAATATATTTGTTAGCAAACTTAAAGATTTCAAATATTCTAAAAAATATATTATTTACAATTTAAATACTGCAGGGGTGTCGATATATGTCTCGAGATCTATTTCTTCTTCTACGAAATATATTTGTTAGCAAACTTAAACAATTCAGTTATTCTAAAAATTATATTATTTACAATTTACAATTTATTTTTCTCGCCAGTAAATTTTCTGACAACTTAAAAATGCAACGAAAATCCTTAGTATACCCAGTGGCGGTTCCTGACCTAAAATCTTGGGTGGACTAGAGAAAAGCATAGCATTGTATACTATTTACGAAATTTTGCATGCTTCCACTTCACCTTATACATTAATCTACAAGCAAATTAACAAATAATACGACACTACTGCAAATCATAAATTATTATATAATAAAATCAATGCAAGTAAGTAAGTAAGCAATGTAAGTAAGAAATAATAAAATAATAACCTTAAATTTGTCTCTTTCAAAGTGAAATAACAAGTACAAAAAGCAATACAGAGCTGTCACTGAGAGAGCTGTCACATTCATACAATAAAATGATATTGGTATTTGTGTATTGGTACTTGTGTATGGGCAAATCCATTTTAGCCCTCAAGGAATGACAGAAGGTAGCTAATTTGAAACACAGTCGTGTGAGATTGATGACGTTTACGTACATACAAATACAAAAAAACCGAATCGTGCTTGATTGCGTTCCAGTGTAAAGAAATATTGTCTATGATTGCGGGCTTGAAAACTCTAGCCCCTGAGCCGTTTATACATAGGTGTTGCCATTCTGACGTCACGTTGCCTGTTCGCTATGAATTATTTATAGGGTTATTGTTTTTTTATGCCGGCTCAGTTTAAAATTGTAATACAAATCACAATCCAGAATATTATTGTAGGTAGACACGGCATTGTCTTATATTGACAGAGGAAAATTTAAGCAAAGATATTGTTTTAATTTGGGAAAGGTAGGTTACGCTTATAAATGTATTTATTTTGTTCAGCGGCCGAATTGCTGTTCATTTTTATTCAGCCATCTAAAGTTTTGGGTGAAAAATTCAGGTCGGGCTTAGCCCACCTAGCCCAGTACCTAGAACCGCCACTGAGTATACCTTGTAAACATATCTTTCATTTCCACTTCAATGTGTCCAAGTTCTGAAATAAGTCACGAGTATTAAAGCCAACGTCAAATTTGAAAATTGATTTCAACAAATCTAGTGTAGCGTAGCTAGAAACCGGTTCTAACCTTTTTAAATAAAGTGGAAATAAATTACAAAGGAATATTGTGTTTTTATTAATATAATGCCTTTCCACTAAGTATTGACCGGGAACACTAAAAATAAAAAAAACTTGAGTAGTAAATATAGGAGTTATACATTCAACAATTTGAAGTAATTTGAATTCGAAGTGCACCTGATGTAGTCATAATGAAAGATTCGAACTGATGACAGTTTTCTTTGGGAATATATACTGCTTCAAGCGCAGTGGTTCTGATGTGTAAAGTTTTTTTATAAAATGCAACTGATATTTTTACCACATCTCAAAAGACAAATTTGGTGGGGCCACGAGTCCACCAGAGGACCGGTGATGTATATAATGCGGCTACAGTGAAATTTCACATGAGAACCACTGTACTAGTGTTAATAAAGTGGTTTCTAAACTTTATTTTACTACACCTCCCTTTGAAAAAAATATCTTCGCGCCTCCCCATCCTTTACTTCATACTATAATAAAGACACGTTTTAAAGGATAAAGATATATTTTTAAGCTATTTGCGCTTCCCAGTTTGCAATTCACTTGGGGTAATAATTATTGGTGTTCCTGCTACATACATCGGTGGATAACATTTTCAATAATAACAATGCTATGGTTTTTTTGGTAGTAACATTTACCAATGACCCAGTTTATTTGATTTTTTCCAAATATTACTACAATTATTGATAAAATTTAGCTTATCTATATATTGAAAATGTTTTGGTTGATTGAGTGTCCTATTGCAATTACTTATTATTTCTTTCAACAAAATAATTCTACTAATCAAAAATGATATATTTGATGCGGAATAAAGTATTGAAAATAAAAAGTATCACAAAAAAGGCATATCATAACAAAATAAATATTTTTACTCACTTTTATTTTCTGGTTTTATTATTTCGTTTATATAGAACTGTGCCATTTGATCTCCACAGTCTGCAACGAATTCAAACATGTTTCTCGTTTCGGAGCTGGTGAATGCTGGACTCAAAGTAGCTCTCATGTATCGCCATTTTTGACCTGTGGATCAAATATTATATTTAGAATAAGCCAAGTAAAATTGTTAACCATGTATATGTGAACCATTAAAACTGAAGGTACTTAGTGAGAGCTGTTTGTAGGTCAGTCACTTAAACATCCTTAGAGAAGATAAGGAAGAGGTTAGGGAAGAATTAGTGACCACCATTGAAACCAAAATTGAAAAAAAGTACAAGTGAGGTTCTTGAATATCATTTTTTTGTCTGTTTGTACAAGTTTGTACCAAAAAGCAATTTATTTCATCAGTGATTATTATTTATGGGCAGTTTTTATATATAAGGGTAAACATAGTTTAATTTATAAAAAAATGTATATATTTTGATTTGAAACTGCCATTATTAAAAATAAAATGACATGTACTATATAGTTTAATAACCAGTATACCACATGTATACCACTGCCAATACTAGGTGGAAAGGTATTATATCAACAACAACAAAAATATTCATTTGTGCTAACTCCACTTTTATAAAAGTATACATCAATGAATGCATTGAAAATATTGTACTTCGGCTTATTTTTAAAATATTTTTGTTGGTATGGTTTTATTGAATTCATATGCAGAAAAAATACTGTTTTCAAATATTTTTTATAATCACATGATACATATCTTTACATCAGTCATAAATTAATCTACACGTGACGTGGTGGGGAGCTTATACATTATCGTATTAAATTTTTTATCTTGATTGGTATTATGATAATATATTTAAATATGTTTATCATTAAACATAGACTTACGAGTCATCTATAAATCAACAACATTTAATCTTTTATATGAAAATCGTATTGTATAGATCAGTGCTTCCCAAAAAAATTCATTCCACGACCCTCTAAATCTGAAAAAAAATAATCCGCTGCCCCTCTGTCACAAATCATCAAATTACAAAAGATTCTCACTCTTCTTTGAGACGTGACATAATTTTATGCTAAAAGGAACAATTGGATACCTTCAAGTGAGAGCAGATTGGTTCCAAAGAGTGTATCTACCGACTCGTCTACGGTTCCAAAGTGGTCAACGAAGTGATCGAATTCCTTTACAGTCACCTGCTTGATCACCTCCAAGTCAGTCATCATCACAAGATGTTGGAAGAAATTGTTGACTCCAACATACCTTTAGAATTTAAAAAGAACGTTTCAATTATCAGTAGGCTCTTGTTATCTCTTTACGCGACAGCCAAAGTTGACATATCTGTCCACCGTGTCAAATATTTGCTACATTAACTTAAACTAATGTTTAGTTGTCTATAAAATGTTACAGAAAAAATAAAAAGCATGGACTCAGTCTAGTAGATTAAATTTATTACTTGAAAAAACCTTTGATCAGGAAATACCCGATATAAGATCTTTGAAATTTTCTTTCTGTAGCACGACATTCTTCATGTTCCCCAGATACGGCCATGATGGTAGAGTCTTAACTCCGTGACGGGAGAAATGTCTAGCAAGTTAAGTGCCTACGCCCCAAAAGAGTCCGAAGATAATTACTGCACCCAAAATAACGGTGACAGGATCCATATTCTGTAATGAGAATTAGATATTTTCAACAGTGTTCGATGAGTTCAAAAATTTTCAGTTTGAAAAAGCAATTAAGTAAATGCACTCTTTTAATTGCATGCTTAATAACCTTTACTTATACATCAATGGAAAAATCAATTTATTAAGATCCCTTCATGTCTTTCCATTTTAAAATCATTTTATAGTTTCTAAGAAAGTCAATTGCTTTCCCTTTAACTTATTGTTGACTAAAAATATCATTTTTGCAATGATAAGTTAAAGGATTATATTTATTAATGATAAATAATAAAGATGAGTATTCAAAAATCGGGAAATACAACACTCCCTAAAATCCATTTCGGGGATACTTGGACATCTATTTAAAAATCAGAATGTCTGGTCACCCCATACATCAGGGATGGCGAACATTTTTGGTTCCGCGTGCCAAAAATCCTCAAATATTATTTCTCGATTGTGTGGCGTGCCCGAACAGTATTTTTTTAACAAAATAAAAAAAAAACATTTTTAAAACGATTGTCGTTTATCTTGGAAAACATTTGAAAACTTATAAAACTGAATACATTCTGAATAATTCACGGATTATTTAATCAAAATTTATTTTTTTTAAACTTAAAAAATATTTTTTTTGGAATGGAAATCGTTCGCGCACCATCCAAATACTCAAACGTGCCACTTTGGGCACGCGTGCCATAGGTTCGCCATCCCTGCCATACATGATGATGTTCCATAAGTGATATGCAATATACTGAAAATATCTGATATCAATACTGAAGGTAAAGTTTTGTAATACAGTAAGTCCTCGACTTACGCGATTAATTCATTCTGAAGGTTTTCGCGTAAGTCGAAAAATCGCGTAAGTCGAACAAACCTTAAATTTAAGAAATTTTATATATTTGTCAGTTTCAAATGATAGTTGAAAACATAATAGAACTACAGTCTGCGCAAGAATGTTTCGCGTACCGTACGAAAATTCAGTTTTGTATTTTAAAATGTCTTTAAAGAACACAAATAAATTATATCTTTATAGATATCATTACAAATATGTATAAGCATGTATCCACATCTCAAATAAAAATAGTTTTACCTCTGCCACAATTTTTAATAGCTAACAATGAACTAATGATAGCCCAGGTAGTAGAATTAACAAATTTTTGTATTCATTAAATATTTTTTAATTTAAATGTGCGACTATTTTTTTATCAATTGTTAATTATTGATATATTTGAGCATCCAGGGAATCTTAAAATGCATTTAAAAAAAATGGTCTTTCTTTAGACATCTTAAAACCCGGCAAAGATTTTTCTAGTTGGGATATATATGAACGATCTGGCATTTTTTCAATACAATCCCGTTTCGTCTACGTTAAAAATTTGTTGTGGCAGAAACCGTCATTTTTTATGATATTACAAACACCGCAAAGAAATAAAGATCAGCAAAGTAAAAAATGCATTTTTTTTAAATCGCGTAAGTACGAAATCGCGTAAGTCGAGGAGTTACTGTATAATAACTAATTGTATTATGTATAAATAATAGCATCTTTTAGCATTCGTTGCCGTTATCATAATTATTATTGAATTTTATTATCTCTTCACATAGTGATTATTGGTGATTATTGTCAGTTATATTTTTTTCATTATTCCTCGTCTATTACGTCCTCTTCAGTTGCTGTGTCTACTACTAAGTACTCTACTCAAGTTCAATAATTTGAAACCTAAACTGTTAGAAGTTGTCGATAAGATGCTAGCTGACTCAATGGAATTGATTCCCCAAGAAGACACAGTTACAGAAACTACAATCAAAGGTATTGCCATCTTCTATTTTTATCATACATTTGTTTATTTCGTTATTAAGAATGTCACTGATGACACTCTGAAAATAGAAGAGGTATTATGAAAAAAAAATGTCAAATTAGAATTTATGTTGTATATGCAATTTAATTTAACCAGTAATTTTTCAAAAATTTTATCGAAAGCTTTTTCAGCAAAATCCTTTATTGTAATATAATTAATGTAATTATAGCTGCTACAGTTGACTTTGTATTGTGTTGAAATAATTTATCTTTTTTGATAATTTCTTTGTTGGCTTAATTAATAAAGTATCATCGTTATAGACAAGTGTGTTAATTAAAAAAATGGCAGCATTGTCTATTAACACCCAATTTCATGTTTCATAAAGATCGTGACTTTCTCCATTTCACTACAAATTTATATAAATGCCTTTTCCTACTGTCAAACAATAATTGAATCCCCCTTTATGATTTTCATATTGTTCACAGTTTTTCATTGTGGTACAGGGATTTTTTTTCACTTTTCTGTAGTAATAATAAGTTTTCTGTATCATAGTCAATCCTATGAATCAGCTAGGTTAGAGAACCCTTAAAAAGTTTAGACACTAGAAATGCACAGTTTATTTCTAAAACATGCTAGCGAAAACAATTTTAAATATTCTGATGAAACATTGCTGAATGCTGAATAATTCATTGATCCAAGATTTGAGTACGCAAGTGTTTGGGTTTTCGGAACTTTGTAGGACGGATTCAATAGACAAATACTAGATAATCAAAATCTCACTTTTCTTAATGTTTGTATATTTTTGATAAATGTGATGATTTGAAGCATTAATGTTAAAATACATTTTTTTCCCAATTGATAAAAAATTAATCAGGGATTAAATATTTAATCAGATTAAGCGATATCATTGGTTATTTTACAATCACCAAATTTAGTTTCAATGACAGTTTGTAGAAGAATATATTTTCACCGGTGAAAATATATTTTCAATGGTAGAAATATATCGGTCAAAATATGCTTGGATGATTTCACTAAAATGCCAGTGGAAACGTAAATCACACTGGTTGTGACATTTATCTATACTAGCTGTAAGCCCGTTGCCCAGCAACGTGAGATTTTTGTTGCATTGTGTTTGATTTTATTTTATTTTATATTATTTTATTTTATTTTATTTAAAAAAGTGGAGACTGGGAGGTCGAGGACACCTTACACTCAACTGGACAAACGGACATTATCGGCTATTAATATATAGATATTAATAGTTGATAAAATAATCACAAATCACAATTCACAAACCACAAATGTGTGCGTACTGATGTCCCAAAATTAAAAAAATTACGACATCTGTTCTGCTACTGCTGCAAAAATTCGATAATTCACGAAATTTCTGCTACTACGAAAAATAGTTGTTAGTAAACTTAAACATTATTCCAAAAATTAAATAATTTACGAAATTTCTGCTACTACGAAAAATGGTTGTTAGCAAACTTAAACATTATTCCAAAAATTCAATAATTTACGAAATTTCTGCTACTACGAAAAATGGTTGTTAGCAAACTTAAACATTTCAATTATTCTAAAAAATACATTATTTACAATTAAAATACTGCAGGGGTGTCGATATATGTCCCGTGATCTATTTCTTCTTCTACGAAATATATTTGTAAGCCAACTTAAATATTTCAATTATTCTAAAAATTATATTATTTCCAATTAAATAGTGCAGGGGTGTTGATATATGTCCCGAGATCTATTTCTTCTTCTACGAAATATGTTTGTTAGCAAATTTAAACATTTCAATTATTCTAAAAATTAAATTATTTACAATTAAAATACTGCAGGGGTGTCGATATATGTCCCGTAATCTATTTCTTCTTCTACGAAATATATTTGTTAGCCAACTTAAATATTTCAATTATTCTAAAAATTATATTATTTCCAATTAAATAGTGCAGGGGTGTTGATATATGTCCCGAGATCTATTTCTTCTTCTACGAAATATGTTTGTTAGCAAATTTAAACATTTCAATTATTCTAAAAATTACATTATTTACAATTAAAATACTGCAGGGGTGTCGATATATGTCCCGTAATCTATTTCTTCTTCTACGAAATATATTTGTTAGCAAACTTAAATATTTCAATTATTCTAAAAATTATATTATTTCCAATTAAATAGTGCAGGGGTGTTGATATATGTCCCTATATCTATTTCTTCTTCTACGAAATATATTTGTTAGCTAACTTAAATATTTCAATTATTCTAAAAATTATATAATTTCCAATTAAATAGTGCAGGGGTGTTGATATATGTCCCGAGATCTATTTCTTCTTCTACGAAATACGTTTGTTAGCAAATTAAAAAATTTCAATTATTCTAAAAAATATATTATTTCCAATTAAATAGTGCAGGGGTGTTGATATATGTCCCGATATCTATTTCTTCTTCTACGAAATATATTTGTTAGCAAACTTAAACATTTCAATTATTCTAAAAATTATATTATTTCCAATTAAATAGTGCAGGGGTGTTGATATATGTCCCGATATCTATTTCTTCTTCTACGAAATATATTTGTTAGCTAACTTAAATATTTCAATTATTCTAAAAATTATATTATTTCCAATTAAATAGTGCAGGGGTGTTGATATATGTCCCGAGATCTATTTCGTCTTCTACGAAATATGTTTGTTAGCAAATTTAAAAATTTCAATTATTCTAAAAATTACATTATTTACAATTAAAATACTACAGGGGTGTCGATATATGTCCCGTAATCTATTTCTTCTTCTACGAAATATATTTGTTAGCAAACTTAGATATTTCAATTATTCTAAAAATTATATTATTTCCAATTAAATAGTGCAGGGGTGTTGATATATGTCCCGAGATCTATTTCTTTTTCTACGAAATATATTTGTTAGCAAACTTAAACATTTCAATTATTCTAAAAATTATATTTTTTACAATTAAAATAGAGCAGGGGTGTCGATATATGTCCCGAGATCTATTTCTTCTTCTACGAAATATATCTGTTAGCAAGCTTAAATATTTCAATTATTCTAAAAATTACATTATTTACAATTCAAATACTGCAGGGGTGTCGATATATGTCCCGTGATCTATTTCTTCTTCTACGAAATATATTTGTTAGCCAACTTAAATATTTCAATTATTCTAAAAATTATATTATTTCCAATTAAATAGTGCAGGGGTGTCGATATATGTCCCGAGATATATTTCTTCTTCTACGATTTCATAACGGGACCTCTTATTCTCGCCAAGAGAATGTGTGCCATTACCTTCCCAGGAATACTGAGAAGAGTTATGCCTCGGTAATTGTTACAGCTGAGGGGATCACCTTTTTTGTGGAGTGCTAACACCTCACCGTCCACCCAGTCCCTAGAGCAACGCTCACCGTCCCACACCCTGGCCATCAGGTGATAGAGAGGATGTAAGACGGCGTTAAGACCACATTTCAGAATTTCCGAATGTATTCCGTCTCCACCCGGTGCTTTGCCGTTTTTAAGCCTCTTCACTGCCAAGATGATTTCGGCATGTGTGGGCGTACGGTCTGAAATACCGGACACTCGGGGGAGGTCCATAGATGTAGCCTCTCCGGTTACGTCAAAAGGGTCCTGGGGGGCGGTCGGTTCAGCACGTCGCAGAAATTATCCTTACAAATCTTTTTAACGCTTTTTGCGTTTGACTTTATTGCTCCGTCAGGGCCGCGAATGGATCCGGGAGTCGGTGGTCGCTTTCCGCAGACCTCGCGCGTGATTTTAAATAACTTCTTGGTATCATTTCTGCGGGCCGCCACCTCAGCTGTCTCAATTTGCCGATCCAAGAATCGGCGCTTGTCAAGTCGCGCAGACTTCTTGACAACCTTGTCCTGATTACGATAATCAGCGCGACGTTCTTCAAATTTTTCAGGGTCAGGTTCACTGTCCTTCAGTGTTTTTAGCCTGGCCCGCTCTTCAATTCTCCTCCACGTATTTTTGGACATCCATTTTGGTTGCCCCTCCCTCCGGAATCCGAGAACATCTTCGGCCGATGATGCAATAGCACGTTTGATACAGCACCAGTCCGCTTCGATGCAATCGGACCCGGATATAGGTCGCACGGAGACACGATCTATTTCCTTCCTTACAGCAATCTCGAATTTTAGCCTCGTATTCACGTTTTCAAGCTTCTTGATGTCGATCTTTTTCCGCGCTGGATTTTGAGCTATGCGACTAAGTTTCAGGCGGATTTTGCCAAAAAGTAGTTCGTGGTCGCTATAAATGTCGGCACCTCGATATGTGCGAACATCGAGAAGTTCAAATTTATGTTTCGTGCTGTAAAGAAGATGGTCAATCTGCGTCTTCGTGCGACCATCAGGAGAGGTCCATGTGTATTTATGGATGTCTTTATGCGGGAAGATAGTTCCACCAATGGTGAACTCATTCGTGATAGCGAATTCAATCAGTCTCCCACCATTGTCGTTTGCGGTGGCCAGACCATGCCGTCCCATCACTGAGGGCCTGAGAGCCGGATCAGCCCCTACTCGCGAATTATAATCTCCCATTACTATCACGCGCTCCCTACGGGGGATTGCTGCAACTGCCGCGTGAAGGGAGTCGTAGAAGGCGTCTTTTGCTTGCTCGTTGTCGTCCTCAGAGGGGGCATAGCACTGAAAGACAGTCACAGAGCTGTCACTAGTCCTAAAGGTGGCACGTATCAATCTCTCAAAGATCGGTTCCCATTTCACAAGGCAATGGGCCGCTCTCCCAGACATCAGTATTGCCACCCCCTGGCGATGATATTGACTCTGGCCAGAAAAGATCAACATGCACCCCTCCAACAGCTTCTTTCCTGCGCCTTTCCAGCGTATCTCGCTCAGTCCTATGATGTTAAGGCCATACTTTCGCAAGATATGGGTAGCATGCAGGTCCTTTCCAGAAGTGTGCATGGTACGGACGTTGTACGCACCAATGCGCATAATGCATTTGTTGGAGAGGATTTTTTCTTCTTGGTCCATGGTTGTGCTGGGTTGTCTATTTTGGCTTCCGGGTGTCCGAGGCGCTTGTGGTGGTGTTCTAATCGGTGTTGAGTTTAACCCGCAGCATGCCATCCTAAAAAATCACGTTTCCTGCCATGGTGGCACCTTAGTTTCACTGTTTATTGGCAGTATTTAAACAAAAGTTAGAAGCTAAAAAATAATTTTAGAAATGTATATATGCTTGAAAATATATTTTAGGTCTCATTTTCACCCTCATTTTATTTATAAATGCTTAACACCTCCGTGCCCATGGTATAGGCATAACCGGTCGAGTCATTAAAACATACAATATTTCTCTTAATATTGTAAATAATTATTTACCATTTTACGTATTCCTAGAAAAAATAGTTTTAGATCCAAATATAAATAAATAAATTCAAAAATATTACGTCTTTTGCACAAAATCATGGAAATTGTATTGCTCTAAACGATTTATCGATCTTTGAATACTTAAATGCGATAGACAAATACGAATTGAAATATGCGAGAAGAAAAGACATCACAAATAGCTTAGAGGGAGACCTACCAGTATCCATTTAAGTCAAATAAAGACGACGATATAAAAATCCTAACACCTAAAATCTAAAACTTTCGTGGGTAATTCAATAGAATTTTTTTCATCCTTGTGCTTATACAAGTGTCCAAAAGTCGAGTGTGCCCTTTTTGCTAACATGTGCATCGAAAAGCTCTAACAAATATTTTTGTTTATTGTCTCGAGAAAAAAATAAATGAAATAACGTGCTATTATAGGCAGAAATTGTTGTCAAACCTTTTAGTGACTTATGTTGTAAACTGGGTAATAAAATTTTATTGGTTTGCAGAAAAGTACAATTATACCTTCAGGAAATAGTTGCCGACATCTTCAAAGACATTGCTAAGTAGGGCAATAAATCAAAATTTATATTACTATTTATTATATTATTATGCTTTGCGTCTTCATTTCCTTAACATATTTTTTCTAATGCTAATAAACTAACTGCAACGAGAAAAATATAAATCTATTCAATAAAGTCCAACATATTGTAATTACATGAAGACATGGTGAATAATTTGAATAGTTCGTTGCTTTTATTTAATTTAAATATATATGTTTGTTCCTATTTATAGTTAATCATCCTTTTAAACGGGGATATTAAATATAAAATATTCAGTTTAGGTTTTAAGATGAGATACTCAATGAACTCATCTTTTATTTAAAACTCATGAATAATTATTAGGATGTGTGAAACATATTATCATATAAACAAATAGCCTGTAAGGAAAAAGTTTAAAAGTCAATAATGATACTTTTTTTACTTGTATATATATTTCACTAAATATTTACAGTCTATAAGACTTTATCTGATTGGTAAATTGTATTCATGTTAAAAACAACAATGTGTAACATAATTAAAATCAATATAAAATATCGACACACTCTGCAATCTTTCCTTTTTTATTTATATAATATAATATGCAATAAATAAACATGACTTCTTAATCCTTACGAAATATTTTTGGGATAGTCCAAATAATATTTTGAACTTTTCAAACAGCTGTATAATCAACTTATGTAAACGGCTGTCGTTACATCTGTTTTCTGTCAGGGATTTCCTTCCCTTAGTCAGTGGCCCAGTTTTGAGGCGCCGGACATTCTCCTTGTGACCCCTGCTGTTAGCTACAACATTGTTGCATTGCCCGATGGACGCCACGGGGAGGCCAGCAGATGGGACTTGCTGGTGTGCGGCATTTCCCACCATTTTAGCGTAGGCACGTCAACTGGCATTGACATACCCACGTGGGACCCCCAGCCATTGACCACCATAAAAAATTAGAAGTTATAATCCTCAAAAATCTCGTTGAAATTATAAATCAAAATAAAATTACGAAAAAAATTGGATAAACACGTATTTAATGTTTTTACACAATTAAAATATATTTGTCATTCTAATCCACCGCGTAAATCTGGGCTTGGCCGTATTATATAATGTATTATAAATATTGGAGAGCTGATGTTAGTTTGATTTTGACCAATTTTTATTTTATTTGATAATTTTTATATTTGTTTTCGTATCTAATCTCATAATAAGTGCTTTAGATAAAAATGTCCCATAAAAATATTCGAATCATGACTGATGCTCACTAGCCTAGTAGATATCTTTGTTATCAATTATTATTAATTTTCATACACTTGCCCTCGCCGAGGCTTCTTTAAAAAATATTTCTCACACGTCTGCTAGTTTTGATATATCACTTTTTACTATTCTTGGATTGTTTGACGTCAATTTGAATGAAGTGTTTTCACATTCATACAAATTGTAGATATTTAAATTGTGTCGAAAATCTTTAACTATTGTATTTCTAGATTATTAGGCGCGACACCAGCTCGATCTTGATTTCTAGTGTTATTTACTTGGTAAAACTAAATTATTACAAAAAAATCTGCGAATTTATTGATAGCAGCTATTTGAAAATAGTCAAAAGATTCCTAGAAACTTACACTAAACCAGAGATTTTCAGTATAAATTACGGCTGTCAAATATGTAAATTCATATAAATAGTCATCGCATTGTAAAATTTTAGGTTTCACTACACATTAGTTTTTGTGTACATTACTTCGGAAATAAATATATTATTTTAGGCTATTTTTAACATCGGTTATTATGGCATTCAGATCCTGGGCTGTTCCATTTCACAAAATTACCGTTCTAAAATGTTGTCTGGCAAGAAATTAAGTATTGTGTGTTCCGATGCAATGTCCAAGATCCATTATGAGAGAAAGGTCTTTCTCTTTAAGCGGTACATCTAATTCCTTACGCTGGCAATACTTTAATTTTAAATGATATTAGATTATATACTAAGTATATAACTTAAAACTGGATAATTATTTTAATCTCTTTCAAGTTGAATATGCAGATTGTCATTTATTTTTCTATAGTATATTGAAAAATTATTTCCTCAAAGTAACCGTGGAATCTATCAAATACTATTTGATTCAGTATAAATACATTATTTTCTAATTATTATTTATTTTTATTGGTCTTAGTAAAATAAGTATATTCGGCGATAGATTTTCTAACTATTCATTTGAGCGAGACCAAAGAAACTAAATAAGAAATTTGGATTCATATATTTGTAACCTTGTCAGTTCCTATGGACTCTTCTTCAATTAGAAATGCTTGTTAATTAATCGCTTAAACTCTCTTTTTTGGCGAGAGTCAGGAAAGATGTATAAGGATAGGACAAGGTTAGATAAACACTCTCATTACGCTCTGTTTTAAGATCTGATTGCTAGCGATAGTACAGACATCGCAGACATCCATTCATTCAAACACAAATCCATAAATCAATTGAAAAATCAACTTATGGAACTGAGATTCAAACCCGCTCAGGCACAGACCGGACATTTAAATAATTACATCAAATGAAAGCAATAACATACAAAACTCTTGAAAATATTTTTTGTAATTATGTTGCAGAATTCAAAGTAATACCAATCGAACACAATTATGTAATTCTTGGCTAACTGGGTAAACTAAAATACATTATGACTCTTAGAAGAGTAATAAATTATTTTGTCAAATGTTTTGCAATAGTTAACACTTTTTTACGAATTATGCATGGCTTTGTACAATCAACATGTAAAACTGACGCATCAAGTAAAGCTGGATTGTCATTCTGATGTAGTCACTGCCATTCGTGGCATTTAATGCAGATAAATCAATTATCTATCAATGTGATATTTATCGAACCAGAAGATTGATTCAACTATTACCGTTATAATAGAATATCAACATTATTCATTATATTTTTCCTCTTATTGTAATAAGGTGATGCTATTGAGTTGTATCACTCGAATCAATACTTATATACACTTCTCACCTTGGTATTGAATCAATTCTAGAATAAGTATTTATCGCACAAAATAATGGTTCCCGGTAAATTGCTCGAGTGCAATTGCTCGAATAACAAGAACCTCGAAAAACCAATTCCTCGAACGTCAAATTCTCGAATTAAAAAATTGCTCGAAAATTTTTATAAAAGTTTAAACATTAATTACTCTTTCTTTAAAAAAATATTTATGCAAGTCGGGAAAAAAAAAACCATAAATCTAAAAAAGTCATAATAAACAAATATTTTTTATTTAAGTTGCCAGTGGTCGAGTGGAAAAGGTCGTTGGTTTTGTTTTCGGAGGTCACGGGATTGAATCTTAATACGTACACTTTTTAATAAATTATTTTTTAAACTATTTATGAATTTCTGTTTAAAGGCACACATATATGTAATTTCTTGAAACCCTCTCACCAACTCTTACTAAAAATCGGGCGTAGCGATAGTGATAAGCTAATCGTTTGTTCTGTCTTAGCCCTAGTCTTCTATGTGTTATGGAAAAATATAGAAACAGATTGAGTAACTAATTAACAAGCAGTTCTCCTCTTTTAACAACCTCTTTTTCTGGAAAGGCAGACCTCAGAGTTAGAAAGAACTAGGTTTTAAGTTTACAGCGTTATCAATGCCACATTTTAACTATTTGTTATTTTGGGTTGAAAGAGATGGCAGGGTTTAACTTACCCTTATCACATTACGGATAGCTAATCACTATCTATATTACTTATTTGGCACAAACATACATAGTCGATGGTAGACAGGGGAGATAGTATGCTCTGCTATATTAGTAAAAATGGCATATCAAAAAAAAATAGAAGGCATTTCGGTATATAATAATGTTAACTCGTCGACGTTTCTTTTGGTTTTCGGTGCAAGTAGCCATCGTTTAATTCATTTGTATCTTGTGCGTTGTTGCATGTTCTGATAAATCATCGACTATCAACTGACACAAGGTCGAGAGTAGGGAATCCAATCCCGGAATCCGGGATCCCGTACAGTTTTCGATATATTTCAATCCCGGGATTAGAAAACACAATGCCGAAACTTTCGGGATTGATTTTAAAACAAAAACGTGTTGGTTTTCAAGTTGGAAGTTCAAGCATATGCAATAAGCAATGCCCAATTTTATTATTAAGCCGAAAAGGTAACTTGGTGCCAATTATTAAATTCCTTCAATGCATTATACGCACTGTACTGTATTTGGATGCATTTGTAGACAATATTTATTGTTTGTTATTATAAAGCTTCATATTTCGATATGTTTTAAATTTATTTTTCGCTTTGTTCTCTACATCAATGAATGTTACCAGATATCAATGGTGTTTGTTTTGCAGAATTGTTCATAAACATTCATTTTGTACCGTAAACCAAAACCTTTGAGAATGAACCAAAAATGACGAAACAATCGATGCTTTGGTACTGTAGGAATATTTTAATATTTAAATTGCGTCTATTTACTTCAATAAAATTATTAAGAATGTATGTATATAGACAACAGTTTTAGAGATCTTCATTCTTGTGGTCTGAAGTAGGTAATTGCTTTTTTCAGTTATCAAAATTAACCATTTTAAGTTGTATTTCGTATTTGTGCATATTAAGTTAGTTTGATAATGATTTCGCTTATTTTTTACGAGTAATTAAAAAATCCACTCATTCACGTCTACATCGTAAATAACTGAGATTAAGAGAGCTTTTTGGTAACGTATTGGCAGCTTACAGCTGGTAATATAATAAAGAATATATTTTTTAAATTTATTTTTCACCAATAGTATCATTTTTTTTTTTTTTTTTTAATGTACTGATCCCGAGACCAGTCCCGGGATCCCGGGATCAACGTTTTGGTTCGGGATTGGATTCCCTAGTCGAGAGTATGTAAAAATAATAAACGTAGAGACAAATTTTTGTTTTGTCAGTCTCTATGGAACGTTTCTACATAATATCTAATAAAATAACATTGTTTTCTTACAGAATCCATTTTGATAAAGCCTTTTACCAATGTCAGACAATCATATGGTGATAGTACATCTTGTGGCGTGATTTTTGCTGACGAGCTAGTGAAAAGGACAACGGCTAGCAATTATCCACTAGGTGCAGAGCAGTTACGTTTGTTACAGCAAATCTTAACTACACATAAGCGAGGTGTTGAGGCATTTCAACAAGGACAGTACTACGAAGCAATTGCCATTTGGCATGAAGCTCTTAAGATAGCTGATGCTGGTAATACAATTATCAATACTGCTGATTACGCTTCGATTCTTTTTAACAAAGCCCTTGCTTATGAACAGCTAGGATGTTTGTATTTAGCTCAAAAAGGTTATGACGAGGTTTTAATAAAAGATCATGATCATACTAAAGCTAAAGGATCTTTAAAAACTGTCGAGGAACTGCAAGAGAATTTTAAATTAGAAACAGTAAGAAAAAGCGTACAGAAATTTATAACGTTAGAAGGTCAGATTAATAATGAGATAAAGATAAGCATTTTAAAAGAGATAGAACAAATTGAATATGGAACTTTAGTAAAGCAATTCGCTTACAAAAAAAGTGCAGAGGAGGTGAAGAACCTAGTAATAATCTTGAAAGATCTTGGCTATTTAACCACCAAGCTGGGAGAGTTAAGCGACGAGCTAACATATTATACTGAGGCGGCAGTATTTTACCATTATGTCATTACTATAGTAGATGAGAGGTTAAGTGCTAAGAGTGAGAACGAATTTACAGTAAAAATGCTAACAGATTCATATCAGCAGTTATCCAATATACAACAACTGATATATTCAGCTGTTGACGGAGTCCCAAAGCACGCACCAATTGTACAAGTGGAGTCAAATGGAAATAATCGGCTACTATCAAGTTTGCGAAGCAAAGTTGAGCTAGAACTTTTTCAAAAAAAATTAGATGCTGATAATCAAGCTAAAGAACAAATGCCACTAGAAGAACAGGCACGCAATATTATATTTAAATTAAGAAAAGAAGTAGCAGAGGAAATCGAAACAATAGAATTTAATCGTATTCAAAGTGTAAAAGTAGGTAACACTGGTGCAGGAGAGCCACAACAAGTAGCCCAACAGAAACAAGAAACCCACTACGTAAAAGAGACAAGAAAATTATTCGAAAAAATAGCAACTGATATGGAAAATTTCCTAAAGAAGCTATATGAAGAAAGTGACGCAGAACTAGGCGAGCGACCTTGTGAATATGCAGTCATAGGACTTGGTTCAATGGCATTAAAGCAAATGACACCCTATTCAGATTTAGAGTTTGCCATTCTTACGGAGAATGAGTATTATAAACAAAGTAACGATTCAAAGATAAAAGGATATTTTAAAAACTTAAGCCACTTGGTAAATTTTAAGATGATCAATCTAGGGGAGAGCGTCATTCCCACCAGTAAATATGGTTTAGATATGAGTCATCTAGTACACGTAGCAGTTAACTTTGATCTAGGAGGAAAAACACCACTTGGAAGAATAGGAGGTGACAAACCATATGAGTTAATAAAAACTGTAGATTGGATGCTCCATTATGTGCGTAATGAGGGAAATAAAGCTAGTCATATAGATAAAAACCTGCCATATATACTAGAACATGTTTCTTATGTGCATGGAGATGAGAAACTTGTGAAAACTTATAAAGGTAAAGTAACAGAGTTTCTGCACGATAAAAACAAAGATGACTCACAAGGGAGATTAAACCGTGAGATAAGAGCCATTAAGATACTAAAAGACGGAGCGGTGGAATTTGACTATCTTCAGCCAACACTAGGTCTCAAACTTAAGGAAACTGCGTTTAAAGGTGATGTTGAAAAATTGCAACCTGAGTTACTTGATACTGAAGGTCGGTTATTTGATGTTAAGAAAGAGATCTACCGATTACCTGATCGTATGGTGTATAATCTTGGTCTATATTATGGTATTGAAGGAGAAAGTAGCTGGGATACAGTTGATAAATTATCGAGTCGAAGAATAATCAGTCCACAGGCAGCAATTAATCTAAAAAATGCTATAACTTTTTCTACTACTCTAAGATTAAAAACCTATGCTCACAATAAAGCGCAGAAAGATGATATAGCTATATTTCTTAGACCAGCTCAAACTGAATCTGAACATAAAGAACAAGCTCAACAGATATTTCACTTATCTGAAGAAGATTTAAGAGAACAAGGTGGATTGTTTCAATATTTTTATACTGCATTACCTTTACATGAAAGATTAAAAGATTTCTGTGACCAATATCATACATTAAATGATGAAAGTAGAAAAACTTTTTTTAAAAACACTAAATTTTATGTAGATGATTCCATTAATAAAGGGTTTATTCATTATAGATTAGCACAATATAAGGAAGCTCAAAGTAATTTAGAGGAAGCGTTAGGTAATCCACAGAATCAGGATAATTTGCAAGTTAGAAATACTTTAGGAGTTATATATAATAGTTTTGGTAAAAGCAATCAGGCTACAGAGCAATATGAGTATTGCTTAAATATTTCTAAACGTATCCTCCAAGATGAATCTCATCCCGATATTGCATTTTTTTTAAATACTCTAGGGAATGCTTATAATTCTAAAGGACAATATGACCAGGCGATTAAGTACCATGAAGAGAGTCTAAAAATGAGAAAACTCATTTTCAAGGAAGAGCCTCATCCAGATGTGGCTAATTCTTTAAATAATCTAGGGATGGCTAATTACTATAAACGACAATACGACAAGGCGATTGAATACTATAAAGCCTCTCTAAATATGAGAGATCTCGTTCACAAGAAAGAGCCTCATCTTGATGCGGCTCATTCTTTAAATAATCTAGGTAATGCTTATAACTGTAAAGGACAATATGACCAGGCGTTTAAGTACCATCAAGAGAGTCTAAAAATAAAAAAACTCATTTTCAAGGAAGAACCTCATCCGGCTGTGGCTAATTCTTTAAATAATCTAGGTATAGTTTATGATTTAAAAGGACAACATGACCAGGCGATTAAATACTATGAAGAGAGTCTAAAAATGAAAAAACTCATTTATAAGAAAGAGGCTCATCCGGAAGTGGCTGATTCTTTAAATAATCTAGGTACAGCTTATGATTCTAAAGGACAACATGACCAGGCGATTAAGTACTATGAAGAGAGTCTTAAAATTCAAAAACTCATTTTCAAGGAAGAATCTCATCCGGATGTGGCTGAATCTTTAAATAATCTAGGTTCAGCTTACGATAGTAAAGGACAATATGACCAGGCGATTAAGTACTATGAAGAGAGTCTTAAAATGCAAAAACTCATTTTCAAGGAAGAATCTCATCCGGATGTGGCTGAATCTTTAAATAATCTAGGTTCAGCTTACGATAGTAAAGGACAATATGACCAGGCGATTAAGTACCATGAAGAGAGTCTAAAAATGAGAAAACTCATTTTCAAGAAAGAATCTCATCTGGATGTGGCTGAGTCTTTAAATAATTTAGGTTCAGCTTATTACAATAAAGAACAATATGACCAGGCAATTAAGTACTATCAAGAGAGTCTAAAAATGAGAAAACTCATTTTCAAGAAAGAATCTCATCCGGATGTGGCTGAGTCTTTTTATAATCTAGGTTCAGCTTATTACAATAAAGAAAAATATGACCAGGCAATTAAGTACTTTCAAGAGAGTCTAAAAATGAGAAAACTCATTAACAAGGAAGAACCTCATCCGGCTGTGGCAGATTCTTTAAATAATCTAGGATTAGCTTATGATTCTAAAGGACAATATGACCAGGCGATTAAGTACTATGAAGAGAGTCTAAAAATAAAAAAAAATATTTACAAGGAAGAACCTCATCCGGATGTGGCTGACTCTTTAAATAATCTAGGAATAGCTTATAACAATAGAGAACAATATGACCAGGCGATTAAGTACCATGAAGAGAGTCTAAAAATGAGAAAACTTATTTACAAGGAAGATCCTCATCAAAGTGTAGCTCATTCTTTTAATGGTCTAGGTACAGCTTATTACTTTAAAGGACAATATGACCAGGCGATTAAATACTATGAAGAGAGTCTAAAAATGAAAAAACTAATTTTCAAGGAAGAATCTCATCCGGATGTGGCTGATTCTTTATATAATCTAGGTATAGCTTATAACAATATAGAACAATATGACCAGGCGATTAAGTACCATGAAGAGAGTCTAAAAATGAGAAAACTCATTTACAAGGAAGAACCTCATCCGGATGTGGCTGATTCTTTAAATAATCTAGGAATAGCTTATAACAATAGAGAACAATATGACCAGGCGATTAAGTACCATGAAGAGAGTCTAAAAATGAGAAAACTTATTTACAAGGAAGAGCCTCATCAAAGTGTAGCTCATTCTTTTAATGGTCTAGGTACAGCTTATTACTTTAAAGGACAATATGACCAAGCGATTAAATACTATGAAGAGAGTCTAAAAATGAAAAAACTCATTTTCAAGGAAGAACCTCATCCGGATGTGGCTGATTCTTTAAATAATCTAGGGAAAGCTTATGATTCTAAGGGATACTATGACCAAGCGATTAAGTACTATGAAGAGAGTCTAAAAATGAGAAAACTCATTTACAAGGAAGAACCTCATCCGGATGTGGCTGATTCTTTAAATAATCTAAGAAAAGCTTATGATTCTAAGGGATACTATCACCAGGCGATTAAGTACCATGAAGAGAGTCTTAAAATGCAAAAACTCAATAACAAGAAAGAACCTCATCCGGATGTGGCTAGTTCTTAAAATAATCTAGGGTCAGCTTATGATTCTAAAGGACAATATGACCAGGCGATTAAGTACAATGAAGAGAGTCTAGAAATGAAAAATACTCATTTACAAGGAAGAACCTCATCCGGATGTGGCTTTTTCTATAAATAATCTAGGTACAGCTTATTACTATAATGGACAATATGACCAGGCAATTAAGTACTATCAAGAGAGTCTAAAAATGAAAAAACTCATTTACAAGGAGGAACCTTATCCGGATGTGGCTGAAACTTAAAATAATCTAGGTACAGCTTGTAACAATAACGGACAATATGACCAGGCGGTTAAGTACGATTAAGAGAGTTTAAAAATGAGAAAACTCATTTACAAGGAAGAACCTCATCCGGCTGTGGCTAATTCTTTAAATACTCTAGGTATAGTTTATGATTTTAAAGAACAATATGACCAGGCGATTAAGTACTATGAAGAGAGTCTAAAAATGAAAAAAACTAATTTACAAGGAAGAGCCACATCTGAATGTGGCTGATTCTTTAAATAAACTAGGTACAGCTTGACAATATGACCAGGCGATTGAGTACCATTAAGAGAGTTTAAAAATGAGAATACTCATTTACGAGGAAGAACCTCATCCGGCTGTGGCTGATTCTTTAAATAATCTAGGTAGAGCTTATGATTCTAAAGGATAATATGAACAGGCCAAATATGATCCTGATGAAGTCAACCCTAATAAAGCTATATATGTATATATATTTCGCTAAATATTTAGTCTGTAAAACTTTATTTGATTTCTTAATTCTATTCATGTTAAAAACAACAATTTGTAATATAATCAAAATCAATATAAAATATCAACACACATGCAATCTTTCCTTTTTTCTTTATATTATATAATATGCAATAAATAAATATGACTTCTAGATCTTTACGAAATATTTTTCGGGTAGTCAAAATAATATTTTGAACATTCCAAACAGCTTTATATAATCAACTTTTGTTTGGCCGTCTTTACATCCGCCCCGCGTCAGCGGTACAAGTTAATGACCAAAAAGGTACTTTTTTGTATTCGTCTTTAGACCTTCACGTATGCAACATGCTTGAGACATCGCTTAAAATAGGTTTAAATACTGTCAATAAAGAGTGAATCTGAGGTGCCATCATGCTAGGAAACGTAATTTTCTAGGACGGTATGTTACGGGTTAACCACCAAGCTGGAAGGGTTAAGCGACGAGCTAAAACATTATACCGAGGCGGCAGTATTTTTTACCAATTGTTTATTCTTTGAATAATCTAGGGTCAGCTCATTATGATAAAGGATAATATGATCAGCCAATTAAGTGTTATCAGGACAGTCTTTAAATACAGAAACTAATCTACCAAGAACAACCTCCTCCTTCTATTGTTGGTTCTTTAAATAATCTAGGGAATGCTTATTATGCTAAAGGATAATATGATCAAGCCATAAAGCATATTAGCCAAGCTTTGCAAATAATATCTAGTTTCAAAGACCACCCTTATCAAAATGCAAAACAAAACTTTTTTGTAAATGTGGCTGTAAAAGCTAGTCTAGAAAAGATTGGTATTCCAAGCTCCGTTGCAGCTCCTATAGCTTTGGTAGCTCAAGGCGTGGCTAAACTGATGCCAACTACTATTTATGATTCATTAACTAAGGTAATAGTGGGATTTTTAACCAATGATAACAAATCGGATGAACTATTTGAGGCTTATAAAAGACTGGACATTACTAAACCTGATTTAGGGTATCCAACACTAGAGCAAAAACTGGACGGAGAAGGATTTTATCTGAAATATAAAGAGCATTGCCGACTTGATCCTGATGAAGTCAACCCTAATAAAGCTAGTGTGCTTCTACAAGATGGTACTCTAGAATGGTATTTGATGAAGTTGTGAAAGTGTAGTAAGGCAGATATTAGGAGTAAGTTTATACAATCTATTACAAAAGAGTTCTTAGCTCTCAGAGAACAATAGAACATCGAACCACCAGACAACAGAGGAATGAGGGTAATCTATATATTAATAGTCGATAGTGCAACGTTAGTGTAGGAAGGAAGATAGGTCTGTCTGTCTGTCGGTCTGCAATTTTGCCTTTTCGATTACGTCAAGAAAGATGTCCCCTCCCCCTGCCCCGCCGTCACCATTTTTGTATTCATACTAGACATATTTTTTCATTACATGACATTTGAAGAAGCAAATTTTGTGTCGTGGAAAATCGCTGAAAATTTGAATTTTCATACAAAAAACCATCGCGGCCAAGTATCGAAACAAGGAACTTTGGAATATCAGCCAAAAGTCTTACCGCGGAGGTTACTGTCAGATTGACAAATACGATAAAATTAGACCATATATATTAAACATACATTTGAAATATTCTAAAAATTCCAAAATAATTAATACTGCATATATTTTTCGTGCAGTGTATCTTTTTAGAAGAAATATTTTTTAAGTGTTTATGATCTAAAAAAATTGCATGCAAATAAAAGCTTTAGTTTATAGTCATAATAAAATATAAATAATGCAGGGAATAAATCGATATATGTCACGGGGTCTTCTTTTTCTTTTCCGAAATATATTTGTTTGCACACTTGAAACATATGCAGGGCTGTCGATATATGTCCCGGGTCCTCTTTTTTTTCGAAATATATTTGTTTGCATGCTTGAAACATTTGCAGGGTTGTCGATATATGTACCAGGATCTTCTTTTTCTTCTCCGAAATATATTTGTTTGCACACTTGAAACGTTTGCAGGGCTGTCGATATATATCCCGGGGTCCTTTTTTTCTTCTCTGAAATATATTTGTTCGCATACTTGAAACATTTGCAGGGCTGTCGATATATGTTGCTCGGTCCTCTTTTTCTTCTCCGAAATATTGACATGACTGAGTCTCCTAGGATAGAATTAAAGGGGGAAAAATCTTCCCTCTTCTCCGGTCTTTCGGATTGAAGTGACCAGCCAGGTTGTTTACATAGGAATATAAAAGGGTACAATGCAAAAAAAATAAAACTGCTTGATCATGGAAAAAAAAATGACTGATGCCCGAAGACACTTCATCACATACAATTTATTAAACAAAACAAGGTTACATGGGTGATTTTTACATTACTACTCTATTGTTCAACTCCTGCCCTCGTTAATAGTAACGGTAACATTCTATGACTCCGCATCTAAATAATTTTCTTAACCTTAATTGTTGATTTGCGCTGCGACTTAGCTCGGCGTCCTAGAGACCTTTGACCCGGGAGAGGCGAGCGTCTCCCGCCATGGATCACTCTAGGATCGCCCTCTCCCGTTTCATCTAGCAGCGTCCAGCTTCCAGAATACCTCCGCGGTAAAGGTTCACGACATGCGTTTATGTAGATTTAAAACGAAATTGAAACAAATACAACATTCTCTCCCTCGCGGAGCGTTCGCGGCAGCGCCAATCCTAATCTAACTACATAGCTAACGTGGTTACGATCCAGTTAGTCTTAGGCGGGGCCCGATAAGGGTGATGACGTTGTCAAGCGTCTTTCACCCACTCCCAAGTACAGACCTCTTGATGGGCACCGCTACTGCGCGTGCTTCCGTTTGACAAGAACGGATTTGGATTAACTATTGCAGAGCTCCTTGTAATTAAAACGCAGGAACCGTGAATGCCTACCGCAGACCGCGTACGGTGGGTGTCTGAACATTGCAGACTCAGGACTCTTTTACAGTTACGAGAAGTATAGGAGTCGAGCCTCCAGCGGCTCGCATCCCTTTTGCCACGCCCATTCCTCGACTGGTAAACCACCCATCTATTTTCGTCATATTCTAATTTTAGTCTAAAGCAAAAAGAAGTTCTACCCCCCCCCCCCCCCCCACCCTCCACGTCCGCGACTAAACGTGCCAGCCCCAAGGTCTGTGGATAGAAAATTTTTACACGCATCCCCGTTTCAGCGAGGATACAGCGTTTTTCCGGCCCTCCCCTGAAAGGTGGCCATCCGATTATCGTCCGATCGCTTCCCCCTCCCTTGCCCACGGCGGACGGCTCTTTGCATATTTCTAAGCCTAAGTTACAGAATTCGAATTATTATCGATGGTGAAAAAAATGAATTTCTAAAATTCACTCGGAGAGATCCTGATTATTTTTGATCGTCAAATAATAACTGAAAAAATAAGAACAGCTTCACTGTGGCCGTTCGAAAAGAACGTAAAAAAATATCTCGACGTGATTCTAGGAGACGCCTTCACTCGGCTGTGTACTGCCGGTAAACGAAGTATTCCCACATAATTCTTCAAATCAATTTCGGCAAAAGTATCGTATAGTATCTATATATTAATAGCCGATAATGTCCGTTTGTTTGTCTGAGTGGGTGTTTGTAAGATGTCCTCGATTTCCCCTCCCCCTGCCCCTCCCCCTCCTCCTCCTGCCAAGCCGCGCTGTCACTTTTTATTCATACTTAAGACATATTTTTCCAATATACACTGTTACTTATGATTTTCCTCGATTTCCTCTCCTCCTCCCCCTCCCCCTCACCAGCCTCGATGTCGCCATTTTTTATTCCTACCTTTTCGATGACGTCATTATATACTATTATTTGATGGAACATATCAAATCGCTGAAAAATTGAATTCTCATACAAAAAAAGCGCCTTGGTCTGGATTCGAAACACGGTCCTTGAATTATGAGTTGAGAGCTTTACCACTCGGGTAAACAAACAGCTGTCAAATACGATAAAATAACATTATATATATTGAATTACGTTCGAATTTTTAAACTTTTGTTTTTTATTTGAAGCAAAACATATATGTTCTAATTTTCGCACGTAGATTTAATTCCGCTCTACCCAAAAGGCAGAGCACCAGATTCGTAAGCTGATGGTCAGTGGTTCGAGTCTAACCTTAAACGTTTTTTTTTTGTTTATAACATTTTTTTTTAAACACAGTACATCTTGATCGTATGAAAATAATAAAATCCGATTGATAAGCGTGATAAGTTTTTCAAAAAATAAATACCTATATATTAATATATATATTCGATAAAATAATCACAATTAAAAAATTTACAACGTCTATTTCTGCTACTACGAAAAATGGTTGTTAGCAAACTTAAACGTTATTCCAAATATTAAATAATTTACGAAACTTCTGCTACTACGAAAAATGGTTGTTAGCAAACTTGAATATTATTTCAAATATTAAATAGTTTACGAAATTTCTGCTTCTACGAAAAAAGGTTGTTAGCAAACTTGAACATTATTATTCCAAATATTAAATAATTTACGAAATTTCTGCTACTGCGAAAAATGGTTGTTAGCAAACTTAAACATTATTTCAAATATTAAATAATTTACAAAATTTCGGCTACTACGAAAAATGGTTGTTAGCAAACTTGAACATTATTCCAAATATTGAATAATTTACGCAATTTCTGCTCCTACGAAAAATGGTTGTTAGCAAACTTGAACATTATTCTAAATATTAAATAATTTACGAAATTTCTGCTCCTACGAAAAATGGTTGTTAGCAAACTTGAACATTATTCCAAAAATTAAATAATTTACGAAATTTCGGCTACTACGAAAAATGGTTGTTAGCAAACTTGAACATTATTCCAAATATTAAATAATTTACGAAATTTCTGCTACTACGAAAAATGGTTGTTAGCAAACATGAACATTATTCTAAATATTAAATAATTTACGAAATTTCGGCTACTACGAAAAATGGTTGTTAGGAAACTTAAACATTATTTCAAATATTAAATATTTTACAAAATTTCTACTCCTACGAAAAATGGTTGTTAGCAAACTTGAACATTATTCCAAATATTAAATAATTTACAAAATTTCTGCTTCTACGAAAAATGGTTGTTAGCAAACTTGAACATTATTCCAAATATTAAATAATTTACTAAATTTCTGCTCCTACGAAAAATGGTTGTTAGCAAACTTAAACATTATTCCAAAAATTGAATATTTTACGAAATTTATGCTTCTACGAAAAATGGTTGTTAGCAAACTTAAACTTTATTCCAAAAATTCAATAATTCACGAAATTTCTGCTACTACGAAAAATGGTTGTTAGCAAACTTAAACATTATTCCAAAAATTGAATATTTTACGAAATTTATGCTTCTACGAAAAATGGTTGTTAGCAAACTTAAACATTACTCCAAAAATTAAATATTTTACGAAATTTCTGCTACTACGAAAAATGGTTGTTAGCAAACATAAACATTATTCCAAAAATTAAATAATTTACGAAATTTCTGCTAACTATAAAAATAAAATAAAATAAATAAAAATTAAATGAAATAAAATAAAATAAAATAAAATAAAATAAAATAAAATAAAATAAAATAAAATAAAATAAAATAAAATAAAATAAAATAAAATAAAATAAAATAAAATAAAATAAAATAAAATAAAATAAAATAAAATAAAATAAAATAAAATACCATAAAATAAAATAACATAAAATAAAATTAAAATTAATACTATGCAACAAAAATCTCACGTTGCTGGGCAACGGGCTTACAGCTAGTCACTTGTAATTTCAATAGGAATGAATCTACGAGAATCGACTGACGCACAAAAAAAATATTCCCTGTAATATACCGCCACACAGACGTGTTGCCTGACCGTGCCATGTTTGATATGAAAAGAATTTCCTTTGTTTTACTTAACATTGAGTGTACAACAAGAACGAATTTACTATGTAAAAAAATATATAACAACACGATTCTTTGATGACGTGCCAAATGTCGCCAAGCTTAAC
Source organism: Himalopsyche tibetana (assembly GCA_030503985.1). Taxonomy (NCBI): domain Eukaryota; kingdom Metazoa; phylum Arthropoda; class Insecta; order Trichoptera; family Rhyacophilidae; genus Himalopsyche; species Himalopsyche tibetana. Next base: position 23,499,616 of record JAPJYX010000010.1, on the reverse strand, counting down.
TACGAAAGAAACTAATTTGTTTAAAATTCGTTTTACTCTGAAGATTTTCCTGTTTATTATTAATTAGGAACTAAGGAACGACTTTCAATTAGCGAGATTCTAATTTAGATAACAGTTCGTTTTATTCATCGGTTCCAAGCAAACAAACCGAATCATCCCTAATTATAACATCGGTACACATTATAAAAATTAAAAGACTGTTTGGTTGTATTAAAATAATTTCTGTGACGAGCAACTGTATTGATTTGAATGAATATGACATTTATAGATTTGATCACCTTTCCAGATTAAGACACTCATCCCATTTGGGATTTGTGGTATTGCCGTAGAAATTAATCCAAGTTATCTTATACTTTATTTTAAAAAGGAACTTCTACAAAGTCACCGCCGAATCCATCGAAAGCAGTAGGAATCAACTATGAAATATTTGAGTTCTTGCGGTGACGCATTTTTTGGCATTTACATAGATACGAAAATACAGTTATCAGCCCCTGCGAGAAAATAAATTTAACAGACTGTTGCTCCATGGCATTAATGTTAAAATTCTAAAAACAATCACTACTTGAAAGCGAACTGTAAATCAACTTTCCATACTTGCGCTCAAATTTCTACAACATTGTTACACCTAGAAAGAGTGCTTTCCAAAACATATTATATCAGTAATCATTGTTTAAATTAAACACAATTTCAAAGTATTGGTGTAAGAAATTGCATATTGAATTATCACCGCTTTATGGATTGACACGCTACTTGGCAATATTGGACCATACAAATTATATAATAATACTAGCTGACCCGGCATGCGTTGCAATGCCACTCAAAGAAAGAAAGGGTTTGTGTTTTAATTATGTTTATTGAAGTGCTTTTGGATATAATTAAGTATTTCGACTGAGGGTGCTTGATGGAATTTCAATATCAAATTTGAATTGTTTGACTTTTGTACTTTTCCATGAGTTTTGTCGCTAACGACCCGGGTTTCGCCTTTCGGCATCTTCAGGCATTCCAAGTGCACGGATGTACTTGAACTGACGCGTAGTAAACAGTTTGTATCGTTTATAAACAAAAATATAAGTAGATCACTAAGTTAAAAGGCTATTAAAATGTAAATTAGCGAAAATTGAATGTATACAATGAAGATGCCGAAAGGCGAAACCCGGGTCGTTAGCGACAAAACTCATGGAAAATTACAAAAGTCAAACAATTCAAATTTGCTTTTGGATATATTTTGTTTTTTTGTCTGGTGCGTATATGAATAGATCTTAAGGTTTTTCAACGCGTGAGCAGGCTAGATACAGCTGTCCATGTGTGAAGCATGGATTTTTAAAATTTAGTCCACACACTTGTAGCGATTGTCCAAATGCGAGTCGCACCGGAAACTGCAAACATTTTAATTCGAATGGCTTATCTGTCGGAATTATTGGAATGCTTGGCAACAGTACATCGTTTCCTTTAAATTTTCCATTTAAAATTGAAGCTTAGATGATATTGTTCATTAATTTTTCACTGGAAGCCTGGTACCGTTGCAAAGTCGTGTTGGATTTATATTTCGGAGAAGAATGATAGGTACGCCAATTTTCAGTGGTAAAACGTGCGGTAGCATGCCTGGCAAATCAAGTTAGTTTAAGAATTCAGTTGGATAATTGACAACTTCGTCTTGATCAATTTATAGTATCGAGGGACTTATACGTTGTTTCTTTGCCTGGTATTTCGTTTGGAATCCTGAAGTTGATGGCATTACCATCGTTGTTTTTGACTGCTAATATAACACATTCACTAAGCCACTGATGATTTTTGTAATTCTGTGCGATATTTGAGAAAACTTTGTGCATCAATTCGCTTACGGTTCCTGTAATTTTACAGAAGCTTGGTGGTAATGTGTGGATTCATCGATTTCTATTTTTCATTACCAATATCTGACAATTGTTTTTTTAAACGTTCAGCGGATGCATCATATTGTAATTCTACCCGCACATTAGCTTTCAAAGTCAATTTCTGCACATGTCACCATAAAACTGATGATTTGAGACATGCACTTGATTCACCAGCAGCTGTTGAACGTGATATAACTGGTAGAGTTTGTCGAAAAACACCAGACAATAAAAAAGGTTCGCCACCAAAGACCTGTTCATTTCCTCTCAAATCTTTTAGTGTACATATAGTGAAGATTTTCCCAATGCCTTTTTGTGCGCCATATTAAATTCGTTCCATTTAATGAGTTGATATGATTAAAGTTCTTCATCAATCACGATTTTTTTTGATATTGCATGTTTGTGTTCAAAGGCAATTTCTTTGCTGAATGCGCTGTTTGACCACCATCCAAAAGATTTGCTGCCATTTCAGATAAAGCGATTGCCAACAATATTGTTTCGTGATCCAACGTTTTGGCTTGTGTTTGATTGCATGCATAATTCTGTCTTACGCTTTGCGTTGTTCTAGGACCAATTTCGGAAGATTTGTTTGAACGAATGTACCCAATTTGTCGACATCAAATTGTGTTTCTCGTTCCTTATCACGGTCAAAAGGGTTGTTTGCATATCATTGTATCAGACGATCGGGCTTGAGCAGTGAGAGCTCGAACGGTTTCCAAACTTGCTCGTCTGTTTCTGAAGCTCGTGATGCCGTTTTCTTTCGTGCTTGAGGTCTAGATCAACTAATAGCTAGTCATTTAGGTGGCATAATTGTTTGACAGCGAAAGAAATGCTTTGTGACGACTATTACAAATTCACTTGATAATTGTTTACAATACCCTTTGATTGTTTGACGTAACCATGGCACGTATCAAACTTAAAAAGACTTAAGTTTCTGCGCATTTAGCGCCATCTGTTATTCAACAACTCTAATAATTTCGTTATGTTTGAAATACGAACGACGGACGTCAAAAATATTGAAAAAAATCCGGGATAGGAACATCCTACACTTAGCGGGATGAAATATACTTAAAAACCTATTCTACTATCTAACAAATATACATTTAAAAAATCATAAAAATCGGTCAAGCCTATAAAGAGATAGAGATAATTTTTAGAATAATTGAAATGTTTAAGTTTGCTAACAAATATATTTCGTAGAAAAAGAAAAATATCTCGGGATATATAACGACAGTACTTCAGTATTTAAATTGTAAATAATTTATTTTTTAGAATATTTGAAATGTTTTAAGTTTGCTAACAAATATATTTCGTAAAAGAAGAAGTAGATCTCGGGACATAATATATTGACAGCCTTGCAGTATTTAAATTGTAAATAATATAATTTTTAGATTAATTAAAAAGTCTACAAATATATTTCGTCGAAATATATCGACCTCGGCGCATATATCGACAGCCCTGCAGTATTTAAATTGTAAATTATTTAATTTTTGGAATAATGTTAAAGTTTGCTAAAAATTATTTTTCGTAGTAGAAGATTTAAAAATAAAAGTCGAAATATAGTTCAATAAAATATCCATACTGTCATTAGAATATTCCTAATGCATGTAAGAAATAAAAAGATTTTCAAGGCAGGAGGCAAAATATAACCATACCTCCAATAATCGAATCAATGACACTGATCAAAATCTGTCAAATCAGCTCCAAAAAATCTTTGCCCAGCCCTATAATTATAGCTTCAAAAAATCGAGAAACCTAGAAAATTATTTAATTTTTGGAATAATGTTTAATTTTGCTAACAATTATTTTTCAAAGTAGCAGAAATAGACCTCGTAATTTTTTTTAATTTTTGGAATAATGTTTAGGTTTGCTAACAATCATTTTTCGTAGTAGCAGAAATAGACTTCGTGGCATATATCGACAGCCCTGCAGCCGTTTCGGAGGAGTTTGGCGACATACACCGTGACACGAGATTTTTTATATATATAGAGAAGAGATAACATCCCTTATGTAGGAATTTAAAATTCATAAATTGGTATCAGTGTCGATAATTACAAAACTTCTAAGAAATCGATATCAATTTAATTGTAATTTAATATAATGTTATTAATTGTAATTTAATATAATGTTACCATATCAACTGATTTTACAGATTATATTATTAGATTACAAATATTCACTGTTGATAAATTGGGCTCAATTGCCCAAGGGCACATAATTTAACTTCAATATGAATGATTCTACGAGGAGTGATTGAAAACATATTTCATCTGTTTAACCAAATTCACAATCAATCGAACGGGCGCATTACTCCGTGATTATTATTTCCATAAGAATATTTACACGAGGGTAGGTGGAGCCCGCCCCGCATTTGGTTTACAAAAATCCACATTACATGTACTGAGATATCTCCTATAGGGTAGGAGAATTAGTTTACCATGCGGGTTATTACGGGGAGCCCAAGATCTCCATGGATTTCGATTGTCACTTGATATGAATTCGTTGTGATGTCTTAATATCCATCCCACCCTTCCCATCCTTCAATAACTACGCGTAGCAAGAGCGATTAGTTAACCACTAGTACTGCCCTAGCCTTATCTTCCTATCCCTATCCTCTTTGGAAATTTATTTTCCTTGCTTTTCTCTTCGTAAAATATCGTTAGTAACATTATCAAAATCATTTTTATTTGCTAGTTGGAATCTTAATAAAGCATGGGTGTGCAGTTGGAGTCCGATTGCTCTTACTGGAGTTGGAAAAAATTAGACTCCGACTGCTTTTTCAATTGTTTGAGTTTAAAAATCGCTGAAGTCAAGGGAGTCATATTGTAATAAAATTGTTGTCTGCATATTTTTCTTTGTTTTCTGACCGTTAGATTCCAGAGATTCACAATTTTTTTCTTATTATCACAAGTGCTCAGTGACTTCGAAAAGATTAATCATTAGTAATCCTAGTAGAATGTCATTTAATGTCAAGTCCAGGCAAAGTTAATATCAAATTAAGATTTTTTCAAATATTGGTTTTACTCGCATTGATTTTAAGACCGATGCGATACGAGTTTCTCTGCAGTCTATCCATTGTCTCTTGAATACCCTCGACAGATTTATCAAATATAACAGCGTCATCTGCATACTCGAGGTCGCATAGCTTTAGATTGGTGGAAACGGTCACGTGGAATTGACTTCCTCAGAATGAAGTCGAAGATTATAATGAAAAGGAACGGAGCTAAGATGCAGCCCTGTCTGACCCCGGTTGGGACCCCAAACCATTCAGTGGTTATATCACCGATTCTTATGCAGCATTCGCTCCCCTTGTGCAAGCATTTGATGATGGCAACAATCTTGGTTGGGATTCCGTACAATTTTAATATGTTCCATTGTTTTATTCGTTGCTTTGCTGAAGAAGGCACTTAAGATTGTGTATTTGGTCCGCGCAGGATCGGCCAGGTAAGAACCCGGCCGGATTTTCCCTGAGGATACTCATAATTGGAATCCGTATTCTCGCCAATATTATCTGCGCCAGGACCTTGCCAGGCACACTGAGCAGCGTTATGCCACGGTAGTTGTCACAGCACAGTGGGTCACCTTTTTTGTGGATTGTGACTACCTCGCCATTAACCCAGTCCCTCAGCGGACAGCGCTCTTGCGCCCACACCATACTAACTCACACACCATAGGAACTCTGGATGTATACCATCCATGCCCGGCGACTTCCTGTTTTTTAAGCGCTGCACAGTACTATTGCTATACACAAAATATAAAAACTGAAATGACAAATCTTTTGTTTATTTGTAACAATTAGTAAAAATTATATCTGAACAAATAACAATATTTCAATCAAAAATATAGGAATATAGATAATAGATGACCAAATACTTCTCAATACTCATCAAAGGGTTAAGGCACTATGCAGTGGATATATACTTCACTTTTGACTGGAGAAGGGAGGTATAATGTACTGAGGAATGCGGGTTTAAATGAAAATATCTTCAAAAATATAGCAATATTTATTATTTCAACAAAATTATAGCAAAATCATTTAGAATTATTTTCTAGCCTGCCACATTTGTCATTCTGAGATTTCTTGTTAGATCTTAACGCAGATTGAAATAGGTCACATATTCTTAAAGTTAATATCAGTTCTTCAGATCCATGGCAACTGTATGGTAAGATTCGGTAGAGTTAAAAGATTTGTTTTTCACAATAATTAGCCGATTTTTCTGTAGAAACTCCAACATGAATTCTTTTGACATGTGACTTCAAATCATTACTCTGCGTGTAGCTATTGCCGCAAATCTTACAGATGTACGGTCTCGCCTTTGTGTGGGTCAACTGATGTCTAGCTAGTGCGAAACTTCTTGCGAAGCGCTTATCACATGAACCACACGAGTATCGGCGTTCACCCGAATGATTTCTGGTGTGTTCCCGAAGTGTCGAGGAATATGCGAAGCGAGTGGGGCACAGCTCGCATTGAAAAGGTTTTTCCTAAAAGACAAAGTTGATAGATTAATGTAAAATGTAACTCAAGTTGAGGAGATTATATCTTTGGTGTGGTACAAAAAGAAATAAAGTTTATCGAATGAAAAAAAAAAAGATTAATGTTACAAGTAGTTTCATGAATCATTGATTATAAAAATATCTTAGGTATTGAGGATCAATTCACATAAAATTTAATATTTTTTTAAACTTTATTTGCCATTGCAGTTTAAATTCTTCAGTTGTGATGATCATGGGTTTTAATTCAAGAGTTTGGTTAGTTAATATTTAAATTGCTTTATGGTTTTCTAAAATTCCTGCCCACCTGTCTTATCCTAAAAAGGGTGTAGTAGAAATGATTAGCTAACCACTAATTCTGTCCTAGTCCCACCGATATATCCCTACATTCTTCAAAAGAAGAGAGGTTGAGCAACTGAGTAAAAATCAGTTTCTGTCTTTGGGTTCATAAAATTTATGCTCATCATAGAATAACTTTTTGTTTATGATTAAACTCCTTTTAAATTATTATTAAAGATATATATCCAGGACCGGCTCGTGGCATGTCCAAATGCACTGGCGCCGCGCACTAAGCTAGTTTTCCGAGGAGACGCGGAAATCCACGAGCCGACCCTGTGTATATCCACGCCGATCATTTCGAATTCCTAATACCCTATTGTAGCCCGTTAGCTAAAATTTTTGATATAAACCTATACCTTGATTTGTATAGTTTATTTCATCTAACATAATTTTGTAGGATTATTTAGATAAACAATAATAATTACCTTGAGATGTCTAGCTGATACATGCCTTTCCATATTGCTTTGCTGAGCGAATCCTTGTCCACAAACATTACAGGTAAATGGTTTGTCCCCTAGAATAACATTTTAAAAAAATACACGGCTATAATCAAACTGGTTTGTAACTAAGTAAACATTGACACGCGAGAGCTTAAGAAGATAGAAATTAAATGAATTTTAAGTTGATAAATTGTAATTTAAATGATAATCATAACAAATTACACAAATTAAAATATCCAAAATAATGTAAATGAATCTATAACAAGTTGAAGATTTGGTAATCACACTCGATGCCATACCTGAATGTGACCGTTTATGCATTTGCAGTCCATAACGATCATGAAAAGTATTGCCACACACATCGCACATAAATTTCTTTTCCCGCCGTTTCCTGAAAATTGTAAAAATATGATCGAGCATGCATTTTTTTGCAATTTTTCAATAAATTAGGACAGTTAATGATGGCAATGAGTAATAAATGCAAGATAAAAATAATGTTATTTTATACTAGAAAAAGAACCCACTGTATGAATAAAATTATGGAATAAATGGGGGAATCTTTTTTTTAAATTTTAATAACAGCTCTTAGCAATGCGCCAAATATTTTGAAATTGAAAGATAATACGAGATAAACTCGATTCGAGAAGAATTGACATAGCAAACACTCTTTCTTGTCTTAGATCTTAAATTTGAATTTTAAAAATCTACATTTGACAATGACCTTACCGGGACTTGAACCCAGACAAACCTGATCAGTTAGAGATAAGCTCTTGCCAACTAGACAACAGCAAACGATAAATTCTATTTGTTCATTTAAAGAATATAGATTTCTAGGGGACGCTAAGTATTTGTATTGTGAGAATGAGGCGGTAAACCAAGCAAGTTTGGGAATCTTGACATGACTTGAAGAATGACATGAAAAGCTCAGAGCTTGTCATTTTTTTTGAACAGATAATTTAATTAGCGTAATAAAGTTGTGCAACTCACGCAACTCCTGCATGATCGACTCTCATGTGTCTGCCGTAAAAGCGAGAATGACTAAACACTTTTGAGCAGATTTCACATTCATAATTCTTGGAGTCAGTTTTCCGGTTTTTCTTCACGTTTACTTTGGAGCATTTTGATTGCTTTTGGGCTATTTTAATCATTGATATATCCGTAAACGTTATCGGAATATTAACAGCATATTTGCTAACTGTACGCTTTTTATCTTTGGATTTTCCTGTCAGTGATTTCTTCGGTGCCTTATTTAAGATTCTTGTGATTTTTATATTGCCGGCCACAGAGGATGTTTCCGTTTTACTTTTAGATATTTTTTCAATTGTTTCTTTGAGCAGTGGCTCGTATTTAACATCCAATTCGTCTTTTACGGTAAACTTTATATCTTTAAATTCGTCTATATCTGAAAATTTAAAGAATATCGTATTATAGTTGTATCATTTTTTACTAAATTTATTAAATTCTAATTCGGGCTTCAAGTATCTAGATATATTTTTTATGTAATACCTGGAGCAATTGACATCATTGCATTTAGATAAGTAAAAAAGTGTCTCAATGTCATGTGAGTATTACGGCAGGAATTATTACATTTTTTTGTACTGATTTCTGATTTTTGTGTACTGATCAGAATCAGTTTTGCATATTTGATAAAATTAGTTTTATTTTTAGAAATATGATGCCTCTCCAATAAAAATTTAACTCTTTGCACTCGAATGCCGCCACAGTATGGCAGAATATTACTTCAATATCATTTTATACTTTTATTCGTTATTTTACCTCTTCCCGGTCACGCCCGAGTATACTCGGGCATTGAAAGTCGTCAAAACGGACGCACGAGATAACTCGGGAAAATTCCATTAAAAAAAAACAATGAATTCTTTCACTAAATATGCATGTTTTATAATAATAACACTTGTGTTTGATATTCGAGCATAATAAAAAATATGTGATCCTTTTTGCAACATTTGTTTAAATCAATTGGACCGGTAAGTGGTTAAATTTAATTTTCATTAGTTTTTAGTAACCTTTTGGCTGCTGTAGAAAAAAGTACATTTGTACCTAGCAGGCTGGCTATAATTTGCAATTATTAATTTAATTAGTTATTGACGAGGTAACTCGTAACTGGCGTGTTAAGCACGAAAAACTTGACATTATTTCTCGTATGTGACAGCCATCCAGTTATAACATGTAATACTATCACATATCCATTTAGTGTGTTTTTCGTTAATTAAAATGGAATTTGAAAATATTAGATTTTTATATTTTTAACTGTACCCTGTTTTTTTGGTGAAGAAATGCTTCGAGTTGGGGATATGAACATTTGAAAAATGTTTGAGTGCAAAAGGTTAACACTAACGCCTTATGAATAAAAATATTACGCTAAAAAACACAAACCATAGGCAACTGTGCTTCATTGCTCGGCATTACCCTAAAGGGTAATGCCGAGCAATGTATGTCGCAAATTTGCATGTGCATGTGAGCAAACTATGTCGGTAGTTAGAAGTAAACTTCTAACTACCGACATAGTTTAAAAACAAATAATTATTTTAGTGAGTATTTTCAATAACTTGTTTAGTAAAAATAACTTAAAATATTTTGATTTTTCATTAATAATGTATTATACAAACCATCATGGTTAAAATTAGATTCATACGATCTATTATCATCTTGATTATCAATATCTAATTCGGTGGTTTCATTCTCAATTGTCCTGCTCTCGTGATTCCAAATACTGTCATGTGGATATTCTGTGAAAAAATATGTATATGGATATACAGTGAATCCTCGATTCTACGCTTTTCAAGAGATAAACAAACGAAAAATGCGGGAAAACTTCAAATAACCTGTTTATTTACATTTTTTTTTTAAAGAATATACTTATACTTGTATATATAAATTTCTTAATTCATAGTAAGATGCTTATTTGCTGTTTTGCACATAAATTTAAACAGAGACCCTTCAAAATAGCCTACTTTTCCAAGTTAACTCTCTTTGCTATGTCGATTCATTTTTTTCCTGGATTTTTTTCAACATCTTGAATTGTTTTTAGTTTCTCATCTAGAGTTCTAGTTTTCTTTATTTAGACATTTTAGTTGTGAGTTAGAAAAGTCACAAAACGAGATGCGAGACAGGAGCGAAATAAGAAATATTCAACAAAAACGGTCAACTGAAATATTTGTGACGGGACCATAATATTTAGACGATAGATCAAGGAAATCAGTAAATCAGAAAACGATACTGAGCAAGGATGGCTTTCAAAAGTAAATTTGTAAATATGGTTTATATAGATATGGGTCGTGCATTTATCAAATTTTACTCTTAAAGTATATGTGATTATTTTACAATGTTAAAATTTGCCTAAACTATAAAAAAAATAATGATGAATACGAAAAAACTAAATACGAGCGGTTCCAATTAAATTCAGCCAAATATTCAAGACAAGTAAACGGTCAAAATTATTCTGTTTAAATTTATAAATCCAAAACTCTACCAAAAGAAGAAAATTTTCACCGAATATAGTTTGGGAATTCCTGTTATAGATGACAGTTCTTGGCAAAAGAATCTGTTTCACTTTTAATAAAAGTCCGTACGTTATTCTATAATCTTTCTAGAGAAACCTTTAAGAATAAGTTAATAAAATTTTGTTAGCTTTCAGATAGCCATAGAGCTACCAGGCATGTGAGCTGTAAATAACTTGCGTAAAAACACTGTATGTGTTATATGTGAACTTATTATATTACCAATTTTTATGAGTCCCAATCGATGCCTTAAATCCGCATCACTCCTTTGAGCTAGCTCCCTCAATCTATAAGCATCATCCAGGCGTTGTGCACATGCTGCACATAATACTTTAGGCATTGTATCGTTATGAGATACCTGGAAAGGGATTCAAAAGCTTTAAATATTTATCGAAAGCTGTAGTGACTAGTATTGTCACCAAATTTTTAAAAAAACCTTATATGTTGTCTTTAAGCATAGAAAATTTTTCAATTCAACTCAAGATTGAAGACTGAAATTACTTGAAAATAGAATCAACCATGGGATATGAAGGATTAAGATCCAAAAATCACTACAATTATGTAGGATTGTACAGGGATTAAACCACTGCTGTTTTTTTTAAAATTTTATATATCATATTAACTGATACTCTTTAAGTAAAAAATTAAGAAAAGGATGGTTACGTTCGTGCTATCAAGACTCACTTTACCCAAATAGTTTACTGTTTCATGCAGAGTTAAATGAAAGAGGTTTCAAAAATAATTATTCAATTTTGTAAAAGTCCAGATGGAAGTCTTCAATTTTATAGTGAAAAAATTCTCATTTTTCAAAAAAGAAGACGATATTAAATTAATTAAATTAAAATAAGTATGTAGGTACCTGAATTGCAGCACACGTCATAAGTTTACTAAACATTTGCAGTGGTTTAGAATCCAAAACTGAGATAACTGACTGAAATAAGGGAACAGCCGCCCCTATTTCTAAACAAATTCGGCAAACATCATTCATTTTTATGTACCGATTTTTCTACATTGATAATATAAAACCATCTAACTCGCTAAGACGTCAAAATTATACTAATTGTTTGATTACACTAGAGGTGTGTCTATCGGAGTATCAATATTTTCATTTAGTATCTATTCTTATCCTTCATTCACAATATATTCATTTTTTAAATTTATTACTTGATTTTAGATAAAAGGAATGCACTTTTTATTAGCATTTTTAATAAGCTCAATTTGACGTAATTTAAATGCTGTGTTTATGTGTAATATTTTTTATAGCATGCAACCATAAACTAGCATGCAAACGTAGAAAAATGTTCTTTGACAGCTGACATTTAAGATACCAACCTACCAATTTTTGACATCTGCGTTATTTTGAGAATGAAAATTCCAAATTATATTTTCTGCCCTTAAAATGATTGTTATAATTAATAGATTGTAGATACTAGATCGCCAATATTTTTATTATTCTTCTCATCATAAATCATCAGGAAGTTGTGTGTTTTCAATACAATGACATTAATCTATAGTAAACACTTGCTAAAATTATACAAAAACAATCACAGAGATCTTTGGTTTTATAAGATAGCTAATGAAAATCATATTACTAGAGTTTAAAATAAGCTTCAAAAAATCAGAATCAAGCAGAAGAACGAAATCTTTAATAATATACATTCGGGCATATTGGATAAAACGTCAAATCGTTTCAGACACTATTATTGACCTACCGAATCAAGAATTTAGATCCTAATAAGGATGCCGAAAATATGGGTCGAGGAATAGATAATAATGGGGATGATGATACTGTTGTGATTGTATCAGACATCGACCCTATTGAAGTGCCACCTTCAGAAAATCACTTAGAAGGAGATGAGCATGTTGGATATGAATCCAATAAAATGGTAAAATATCGTTTTGTTAATTTAATTCTGATAGATGTCTCCTTATTAATTATTCCATTGCCACCATTCCAATTCTAAAATAACGAGGCGTAGTCCGAGCGATTATTTATCCACTAGTCCTAGTGGCAGATCACCCTACAAGCGAATGAGGCGTGTACTTGGGGCCTCCGAATCATAGGGGCCACAAAAATGACTTATAAAGGGTGATTCATTAAGAGGTACTTTTTTCAAAAGACAAAAAAACGTTTATAAAAAAAAAAATTGCATATAATACATAGACTCATTTTCTACATTTATTTTTTAAATATTATTTCTTTTAAATGTTGGCCGTAACTACGCCTAACATGGTCCATTCGAAAGTTCCAATTTTGGATGACGCGTTCGAGCATTTCGACTGGTATTTGGGTAATGATGCGAGTAATGTTGGCCTCCAATTCCTCAATCGTAGTCGGTTTAATTATATAGACTTTCGACTTTACGTAGCCCCAAAGAAAAAAGTCTAGAGGTGTTATATCGCAAGATCTAGACAGCCAATTCACTGGTCCGAAGCGTGAAATTATTTGTTCACCGAAATGTTCTCTTAATAAAGCCATGCTTTCATGGGCTGTGTAGGAAGTAGCGCCATCTTGTTGAAACCAAGTGTCGTGGAGATTATGGGCTTGATTTTAAGGCACTAAATAGTCTGTTATCTTGGAACGATAACGGGCGCCATTCACGGTTACATTCTGGCCAGCCTCATTTTTAAAAAAATATAGACCGATTATTCCACCAGCCCATAAACCACACCAAATCATTGTTTTTTGTGGATGTAGTGGCAGCTCTTGAACCTCTTTGGGTTGATCTTCAAACCAAATATGGCAATTTTGTTTATTGACATATCCATTAAGCCAGAAATGGGCCTCATCACTAAACAAAAATGTTGCACGAAAAACATTCCCCGCAGAACTCTTATTTGCGTAATACAACAGAATAATAATTTTTAGGCGCTGTGCCGGCGTAAGTCTTTCCATTATGAATTGTAAAACAATACTGAACAAAAATAAAATAACACTTGGGCACAACTCACGTGTTATCTATTATCAAATCCCAATAAGAAAAAGTACCTCTAAATGAATCACCCTTTATTACACAACCCATATACTTTTTCATTTTTTTATATATATTTTTATTATTTTGCATGGATTTTTCTGACGTTCTTATGTTATATAACCCAATAAATTTTATTGCGCCTGGGGCCTCCTATGTGCTTGATCCGTCACTGACTAGTCCTGTCCTAGCCTTATCTCTTTTATCACTACTCTCTGCGAAAAAAAGAGATTGAGCAACTAAGTAACAGTTCTCGAAGAAAATAAATTGAGTTGAGATAACTCCATTAGGAAGCCTTATGCTCCGCATTGGGAGCGGACATGGATAAAAAAACTCGTGAGACTAGTATTGAAAATTAAGAATATATATATAAATACAACTTCTATCATTTTTTTTAATTGAGCTTTTAATTGTTAAATCACTAAAATTATCAATTGATTTGTAACAATGTCTACTCGCGAAGTGAAACATATGAATTATCAACAGAAGTTGTTCTATGAAAACTTCTTGTTACTCAGTCGTTCAACCTCTCTTCTCCAGAAAGAGTAGGGATAAAAGCATAGGGGCTAAGACTGGCTTAGTGGTTGGTAAATCCCTCTAGGGGTTTTAGAGTCAGATGGGTGGAAATGAATTTAGACATCCATGCCTTTGAAAACTTATAAATGGATTATTATTATTATTTATTTATGAATTGATCTGCACGAGGATAAGAAGGATACTTTTGCACACAACAACTGAAGCCAACAGCATTGACCACTCGACTACAGACCTCGCTTTATCGATTTAAGCATATTTGATTAAATTTCTTTGTTATTGAATATTGTCACACAGTAAGCAGTGTTCCCTCTAAGCTGTGCGCGCGCACACAACTTGCCCAGCGCGCACACATACATAACAACAGAGCGCACAAAAGTTACATCAGCTATACCATCACCAGAATAAATTAATAGACATTAAATAGTGTTAATTATTCTCATTATTAAAAATCAACCTTTTCGTTAATTAGGTCTAAATACCGTTATGTGGCGCACAAATCTTTTTATTTATTGTCAAAGTCGCACAGCCAATGTCTTTTGCGCACATAGCCTTCCAAAAGTTAGTAGGAACGTTGACAGTAAGTTGTTGCTAAGAACCGATTATCATCTTTCCTATGCTAGGCTTAAGTAGATAGGCCGGTTGGAACATTGAGTTTTATTTATCTTGGACATCTGAATAAAATGACATAAGTGTCTCCGCTTGAAATTGTACATTTCTTACAAAAGCTAACCATTGGCATAGCATGATTGGAACAAGTAGTCTTTTAAACACCCTTCCAGAGTGAGATTAGGAAAATGATTAAATACAACAAATCTTTGTAAATTACTGACTGGAAAAATGTTCAAGTACCTAATTATTTTTTTACTATATTATTAGTTGATATGATTAACTTCCATTGTCGATCAACATTTTTTTCAAAATCAATTACAGGTCTTCATTAAAACGGAGGATGAATCTTCAAACATCAGTTTGGAGAGTAGTTATTCCGCTTCTTCATTCAGAAACTTTGACGTGAAAGAAGAACTTGACAGTGATGATAATGGATGCCAGCCTCATACAGAAGTAATTTATTTCACAGATACATTATCGTCTTTGCTCTGGTAAAAAAATCAATTAGAAAAATGGAAATGAATTGTTGAGCAATGAATTATTTGCAACGATTTGAAGAGTAATCCCATCGCTTAAATTCAGAAATTAATACTAAATATTTAAAATGTATATATGAGGAGCAAACATTCAAAAAGTGTTTTGTCGCAAATTTTGAAAAATGGCTTTTTATATCAATTCTGATAGCCCATAATAAAACCTATGATTAGAAATCAAAATTAGTGTTCAAAAAGGTTTTTTTCATATTAAAATTAAATCATAAAGTTGACACATTCATACAAACCGTCACTTTTGCAACACTTAAATCATCATTTTCCAAGCTTTGTATTTGTGTGACAAAACACTTTTTGAATGTTTGCTCCTCATATATGTATAATGTATGTATCTATAATGTTTATATGTAGGTTTGAATTACAATCTCTGAATTTCTTTCTAGGTATCAGCTTCAAATTCTAAAACTTCTCGGTCTAAAATTGGAAGGGGTAGTAAAAACAATGAAAAACAAATCGCAAATAATTCTGTGTATCAAAAATTTCAGAAGATCACCATTAAGAAAAGCACCAACAGAAACCTGTCTTGCAGTGTAAAGCATTGCAACTTCAAATGTAAAAATTCAAAAGACTTGATAGACAATTCATCACACCAGAGTAATGATATATCATATTCAAGTGAAAAATGTGACTTTAAGTCTGAGCAGTCAGATATTTCAAAAATTTACTTCCCTCTTCATAGCGAAGGTATTTCGGTCGACTGCGATAAGGAAGATTACAAAATAAGACTTATGCCCCAAATCGCACAGTCTGTAGACAAACAATTTTCATGTGATAAATGTAGTTTCAAATGCCGACTTCCGCATCATTTGAAAAGACATGCTGTGACCCACAACTCTGAAAAGTTATTCATTTGCGACATATGCGGCTTCACTTCAAAACGGGACCTCAGAATACACCGGTTGAGTCACGGGGAGGACAAAAAGTACTCTTGCAACGAATGCGACGTTAAAGTGAAGAGTTTAAATAACCTCAAGAGACACAAAATGACACACAGTGATGAAAAGCCGTTCTCGTGCGACGAATGCAGCTTCCGATGCAAAGCTGCCGGTAATTTAAAAATTCATAAAATGACTCACAACGAAGAGATGCCATTCCGATGCAACATGTGCTCTTTCAAGTGTAGAAATTCTAGCAATTTAAAAGGGCACATGATCGTACATAAAGACGATAGACGCTTTGCGTGTGACCTCTGCGATTTTAGATGTAAGCGATTCTGTCATCTGAAGGAACACAAAGCTCTTCACAGCGATGCTCGACCATTTATCTGCGACAAGTGCGGTTTTAAGTGTAAACGTTTGAGCTATCTCAGAACTCATAAAATGGTACACGAAGATGTATCTCCGTACGCTTGCGATTTGTGCAGTTTTAAAAGTAAACGCGCCGGTAATTTGAAAGCACACAGACTGACTCACAGCGGTGAGGAACGCTTTTCGTGCGATAAGTGCGAGTACAAATGTAGACTTTTAAAGGATTGGAAAAGTCACAAAAGGGATCATGAAAATCTTAAATAATACCAGTAGTCCTTTGACACTCGATATTCATGTAGCAGAGTGTGGTTTGTAACTGTTAAATAAGATATGAAATCGTTTTCAACAACCCGACCCTTTGATCAAAACTTGTGTAATGATCCATGCCTACGATCTCACCCTCATGTTATGTGATGATTATAAGAAATATATAATAGATTACAAAACATTTTTGTACCTCGATATTGCCAAGTCAATTGGTATGATTTTTTGAGTCCAATTCATCCATGCAACCACATGAAAAACATCAGATAATCACAACTGAAATTACTTCTAGCAGTTGGTCACTTTTTTGTAGTGGTTTGCAATATCACATTACCGACTCGATGACAGATCAAACATCAAGATATGAAAGAATTTTTCAGATTGGAAATGGAAAACTAATATTTATAGAAGGTTGCCGATGATTAATATTTCATATTCATTTTGATAATCATAGCCGTCATATTAATTATTAGAATTGTTTACAATTGCAGAATTTGATTATTGCATAACAAATATTTTTATTACTTAAAAACAATTTTCACAGTAAAAATAATCTTGGATTTTTTTTTTGATTTAACATATTTGAAATACTAAATGTTATGTTTGATAAGAAGATATGTAACATATTTTGAATTAAATTATTGTTTTTTTTTATTTTTTATTCACATCTAATCTGCAGAATATTACTTGTTCTAATTTCATTTCTATAGTTTCATATATTAGCGTTATTGTTAATGTTTACTGAATTTATCCTTAACTTTCAAAATATCTGCTTCAACCAGAACAAAAAATACCTTCATAGTTATGGACATGCCACATCAAGTGTCTGAAATAATTTGAGTGAACAAAAAAATGACAATGATTATAACAGACTGTCAAGATAATGAAGTACATTTAGATATGTTTCTAAAACCTAGTATTCTATAAAAATAACTGAAATCAATGCAGCTGACCATTTGTGATATCATAAATCAATAATGAAAATAATATATCTATATTCTAAGCCCGGTTGTGACTAGCGAACTTTTAAATCTCTTTTCTGTCTTTTTCTATAAAATTTAAAAAAGGTTTGTCACACCTAGGTGTTGTGGTTGAATATTATCGAGAACTTGAAAAGTTACCCAAATTTTTTTACGAGTTTTATTTAAAGCACAGTTGTGATAAATCTGTTTTGGTCAATTTTCAGTTAATAATGTAGTTATTTTTACTTTGCTGTGAATGCACAGATGAGTAGTGATTTTTCAAAAGGGCTTACTTCCACATTTGACCTTAAAAATTAATTTGTCTTCAAAAAATGTAATAAAAGCACATGTTTCAAACTAAAAAGATTACTTCCTTCAGTTTTTTTCCTGATTTTTGAAAAAAATTCAATATGGAAGTATGTTCTTTTGAAACATCACTCCTCAGATATATTAAACACTTTTGACTAAAAATGTCTATAAAGTAAACAAAACTTAAAACTATACTATTTTTGTTTTGTCACTTTTGTAAACTCGTAATTGATGTTTCCCTAAAACTCTCTTCTCCTTAGTTTTTTGGACATATAACATCCGTGCTTTTAAACCGCATGGAAAAATATTTTATTGTTTCTTGAAAATTATATTTTTTAATGATTTTTAAATGATCTCTTTTTTGGTACAATATTACAGCACACAATTTTCAGCTGGTAGTACTTGTTTATTCCTAACACAATCTAAAAATTCTTTACTTCAATAATATAACAATGTGCTTTGGAAATGTATATTTATTATGGTGAATATTATGAAAAATAAATTAATACATTTTCAGTATTCTATATTTATAGCTATCATTTTTGTCTTGGGATTATCTTAATAAATAATCCTTAAATATCAACATACAAAACAATTCAACTCATTTACATCTTTTAAGGGCTACTAGTGGCATGAGTAAATAAAATGTACCATTTCAGAGCAATGCACCGGTACGGGTTGAAATTCTATACGAAAAAATATATGTTACAGATAAAAATTATTCTTCATCTTCGTGGATGTGCGCCTTCAAAGTAAAAACAAAAAAAAGTGATTTGAGTTTAAATGAAAGCAATATAATTTAGAAGTAGTTTACAAGCTCGCACATTGACAATAATAAATGTATTTCTAAAGAAATGTTTTTCAAGTTTATAAATACGATCATTACTAAAACAAATCATCCAATGGGTTAACTATCAAAAATGTGAAAATATATTGCACTCATGGTATTATAACTGTTGTTAAGATATCATCTATCAAAGATCGACACTGAAAAACAGTAAATGTATGAAAAGTACTTTAACATTATTATTGTTTATATTAGTTTTGCTATGATGAAAAGTCTTTAATGGTCAACGAAGTGTCGTGCATTTTTTTGTGTTGCCTCAATCGTTTCGATGTCTTACAAGAAAAGTTGCATTCGTCGCATGAGAATATTGTAACCTCACCGTGAATGTTCATATGCGCTTTTAAATTTCCTGAGCGTTTGGTGGAGAAACTGCACACATTGCAAGAAAACGGAGCGGTGTCGTCGTGAATTGTTTTGTGAGTTTTCAAATGACTCGATCGTTTGCATTTGAAACCGCAGATGTCGCAAACAAACGGTTTGTGATCGCTGTGCGTAAGCTTGTGCTCTTTCAGATGACCCATTCGCTTACATCTGAAGCTGCAGATGTCGCATTCGAAGCTTTTATCGTCATTGTGCACCATCATGTGCTTCTTTAAATTAGTTGAAAGTTTGCATTTGAATTCGCACAGCTCGCAACCAAAAGGCTTCTCATCGGTGTGTACTATTTTGTGTATTTTTAAATTGTTTGCCACTTTACATCGGTAATTGCATTGATCGCACGCGTAAGGCTTCTCGTCGGCGTGCACTCTATAATGAGCTTTCAGTTCGCTAGAACGCTTGCAGAGAAAACTGCACATCTCGCACGACAGCGGTGTTTCGTGCTCGTGTATGACGTAGTGATTTTTTAAATAAATCAATCGCTTACACGTGAAATCGCATCTCTCGCATGCGTACGGTTGAGCGTCACTGTGTATTATAGAATGCGCTTTTAAGTGTCTCGGTAGTTTGCATTTAAAATCGCACGAACTGCAGCTATATGGCTTCTCATCGCTGTGTCTGAGTTTATGCTCCTTTAGCACGTACGACCGTTTGCATCTGAAGTTGCATACATCGCAAGCGAAAGGTCTTTCAAGGCTGTGGGTCAATTTATGCTTTTTCAAATTCACAAGACGCTTCGATTTGAATCCGCAAACGTCGCATTCGAACGGTCGGTCACTGTTGTGAATTATTGAATGGGCTTTAAGATAAGCCCCGCTGTGGCATTTATAATCGCACTGCTTGCACGAGACCAGTTTTCCGTTCCCTTCGTCCGTTGGAATTTCATCGTTTTGCGTAGTCGCCTCTTCCGATTGAACATTGGAATCTTCGTCTTCCGTAATGTAATTCTGCGAGATATTGTCACGATTACTCTTTACATTTTCAACTGGTTTGTAAAAATTTTCTTTGAATTGAAGCCATTGTGACCCATTTTCAGATTTCATCTGAAGATTCTCATCCGTTCCGGGCAAAAAAATCTGAAAAAATGATAATTAACAAAAAATAAATATATAGCTGGAATTGATCATATTCGGATTCATTAATTCTTTGTAAATCATTTTATTGTTTTAACATTGAATATGACAATTACCCATCGTTTCAAACAATAATTAAAACGTTATATATAAAAGAACAATAAATTGTTACAAGTGTAAAGGTATTTTGCAGGGCTGTGGAGTCGTGTAAAATTTAAAAAAATTTCATTTTAACTTATATATATATGTATTCCATCAGATCATCTTTAGTCAGCCAAGCATGAAATGTCAACACTTTGGCCTATTTTGTTTGAATACACATCATTAAAAATATTTTTCAAAAAATAATATCAATTACCTCAATATCACGATTATTCGCGGAAAATTCATCATCTTCATGGCTCGTACACTGATTTGGTGACGAGGGAAAATGGATATCTGGTGTAATTTCCATAAAATCTGGCTCAGTCTTGATATATACCTATAAGGTACAAAATAATTCATTACTGCTTCATATTGAGGTTTTGATTAATATTCTTATGCAAATCTACATGTTTTAATATTTTTTTAATCACAGATACGAATAATGCTGATTAAATTCCATAAACTGAGTTTTGGATGCAGCTTATGATGTAAGGGGTAGTATACAACAGTGTTTCCCAAACTTTTTCTGCGCTGAAGCACTTCGCAAATCCGGAAATTTTAATAAAACACTTATTATTTTTTAATGGTGTGGCGTCGAGCCTGTTCCTACACTTTGACTTCATTGCAGCATAAAAAGGAAATCCTGCTTCGCATAAACAGGTTGTATAAAACGGAAGTTAAACAATAATTACTTGTTTTGACACATTGGAGGATTCTTCTGGCAAACTCACCAAGAAAGAATTTAATGACATTTATATCAGAACCACTGATAAAATCAGTCATATTTTCATAACCACTTGTGCTGAATTAAGCATGCTGGTTTTCCTGTTCCGGAATATATATTCCAAACCAACGAATCATAATTGCTAGTTTTTGGAAAACATTGAAAAAGAATGGTTTTTAATGTATGTGGGTGTTCTTTCACAGAACACCTATTTAGGTTCTGTGGAATACCAGTGTTCCGAGGAACATAGTTTGGGAAACCCTGGTTCGACGTATACGGTTGACAAAAATAAAATATATTGCACGAGTACACATGATTAATTGTGATAATCCAGCACTATCTGGATGTTAAAATAAAAGGTTATTGTGTGTTAAAGCTAGTCATGGATTATTTCGGCGAAAAACTTCACAAACTAAGCTAAAAACAACACCACGATTTAAAATTATTTTTTGAGGGCTTGATAATCGCGTTAAAATCACACATTAATATGAAGAACACTGATAAATTATACGAAATATTTTTCACTACTATGCCTCCATTACCCAATTAACAAATAAAATACCTAATATATATATTAAAATGAAAAAAAGTCACCTCCTTCCTTGGTTCAA
This sequence comes from Himalopsyche tibetana, assembly GCA_030503985.1. Classification (NCBI taxonomy): domain Eukaryota; kingdom Metazoa; phylum Arthropoda; class Insecta; order Trichoptera; family Rhyacophilidae; genus Himalopsyche; species Himalopsyche tibetana. The sequence continues at coordinate 23,477,732 of JAPJYX010000010.1, read as the reverse complement.
ATTTGACGTCTTTATCAGCACAAAGTTGGCTGGGATCATTTTCAACTCGATCGATTGTGCTACTCTCAATGGGTACATCTAAATATTCCAAAAGTTCCTTTTTAATAATTGGTTCAGTCATCGTCGTGAAGGTTTATAAAACGTGTAGCGAAATAAGATATGATCGAATGATTCGCTTTTAATGTAATAGCTATGATAACAAATACATTTTGTTGACGTCGATACAACACTTCTATAATATCGTTTCCGAGGTAATATATTGTAAACCTCAATTACTAACGTTATTATTAAACGTTGATATTTCTTAAATACATACAATATTGTAATTTTGAGAGCCCTGTAACACTGCTCTATTTACACATTTGAATGATTGCTGGCAATAAACCTCACACAATGAATGTACAGACAAAAGAGAGGACTTTTCTACACTACGTAACGGAAGTTAAAAAACTTGATAGGCGAAGCTGATAGCGTTATAATTCCGATAAAACGAATTTAATAATAACGAAGGCATCTACTGATTCTGACAGCAGTGCAGTCACAATTTTAATAGACTTTACAAACAACATTGAGGGTTCAAGATAACGTAACCATAGACTATAATTCGAAAATATTAAACAAAAAAAATGGTCAGCTTTTTTCGAAATTAGTGCTTTATAAACTACTTTATAATTATTTAATGTTAACCCAATTTTCTCAAGGAGTTTATTCCTACCAACTTCTCTCGGCTTAAGCCCGCAAAAAAATCGGGCTTTTTTTTTTTTACTTCGCATCACTATACTGTGGTAAAAGAATTATTATTTTTCAAACATTATTATTATTTTAACAATTAATATTTATCTTCATAGCCAATAAAATTAATATAACTTAATTACCAGTAATATAGAATAATCATAATGCTTAGTATTACTTTAAGACCATGGCCAATGTTTCCCAATTTTATTTATGCCATGCTCCACTTTAATGTATTAATTCAAAATACTATATTTTGTTTCTTTCTCGACAGACACCACAGTATTTTTTAATGTTAAATAGTGTTCCAAAAGTCTTTTTTGATATTAAATGTCCACATCAGTTACCAAATGTTTAGAAAAATTTTCTTTTAAATTTGTTGGCTTTTATTATTTTTTTTTTTTTTTTAATCCATATCCGCTCCCTATACGGAGCATATGGTCACCACGAAGCTCCTCCACAATTCTCTATCTCCAGCCAGTCTCCTCGCCTCCTCCCAGGTCATCCCAGCGTCCCGTAACTCCGCCGAGTACATCCTGTGGATAGTCATCAGTGGCCTTTCACGACGCCGGGATCCATCCGGCCGGAAGAAGAGACAGGCAGGGTTCAGGCTCTCTTCAGGCATCCTCAACACGTGTCCAAGCCAGGTCCACCGCCGTTTCTTTATTTTTGACGTGATAAGAGGCTGGTTAGTCCGTTCTCTTATCTCCGTGTTCCTGACAAAGTCAGACCATTTCACCCCTAGCATTCGTCGCAGGCATCTGTTTTCGAAGCACAGTATACGGTTACTCTGCGCTTTCGTAAGGTGCCATGATTCGCAACCGTAAAGCAGCACTGTTAAGATACATGCGTTGAATAGGAGGCACTTGGTTCTGACCGAGTACAACCGTGAGTCCCAGACTTTCCGCATTGAGTTAAAGGTTGCTCCAGCTATCCCTAATCGGATCGCGAGCTCTTTACACGGATTGCCATCTCCCGTGATGTGTACCCCCAGGTACCTGAAACCGTCGACTCTTTCGATGTTTTGACCGGCGCTCGTCAAAGGGTAGTGTGGGTCCGGACAGGCACTGTTGCAGAGTACATTGGTTTTACTCGCATTGATTTTAAGACCGATGCGATATGAGTTTCTCTGCAGTCTATCCATTGTCTCTTGAATACCCTCGACAGATTTATCAAATATAACAGCGTCGTCTGCATACTCGAGGTCGCATAGCTTTAGATTGGGGGTAACGGTCACACCTCGGTCAGGTGGAATTGACTTCCTCAGAATGAAGTCGAAGATTATAATGAAAAGGAACGGAGCTAAGACGCAGCCCTGTCTGACCCCGGTTGAGACTACAAGCCATTCAGTGGTTATATCACCGATTCTTATGCAGCATTCGCTCCCCTCGTGCAAGCATTTGATGATGGCAACAATCTTGGTTGGGATTCCGTACAATTTTAATATGTTCCATAGAGAAGACCGGTGCGGACTATCAAAGGCCTTCTCGTAGTCTACAAAGCAACATGCCAGCGAACTGTTGAATTCGTTGCTTTGCTGAAGAAGGCACCTAAGATTGTGTATTTGGTCCGCGCAGGATCGGCCAGGTAAGAACCCGGCCTGGTTTTCCCTGAGGATACTCATAATTGGAATCCTTATTCTCGCCAATACTATCTGCGCCAGGACCTTGCCAGGTACGCTGAGCAGCGTTATGCCACGGTAGTTGTCACAGCACAGTGGATCACCTTTTTTGTGGATTGTGACTACCTCGCCATTAACCCAGTCCCTCGGACAGCGCTCTTGCGCCCACACCATACTAAGAAGTTGGTGCAGGGGGTGCAGAAGCGCCTCCAGGCCGTACTTTAGGAACTCTGGATGTATACCATCCATGCCCGGCGCCTTCCCGTTTTTTAAGCGCTGCACAGCCGAGGAGATCTCAGCATGTGTCGGCGCATAGTCTGGAATGTTCGACGCTCGAGGAATTTCCGTAATTGTGGCTTCATTGGGTATATCAAAGGGGTCCGAAGGAGGGGGGCGGTTAAGCACCCCGCAGAAATGATCTCTCCAGATCTTTTTGACATTTTTTTCTTTTTTTTGGCTTTTATTAACAGCTTAATAATGTATTTATGAATTGAGCATTGACCCCCCAAACTATTCGAATTGCCTTCGGTTTTGATACAGGCCCCAGTTGGGAAACACTGAACTAAGTATTCATGAAAATTATCTTCTCAAGATTTATGAGTTGACTTCTCAGGTTGCTTAGTATTATTTTTACGAATATAAAATTACTAACTTCATGCATAATTTCTCTATGTAAGGAAATATTAATAAATTCAAAAGCATATAAACAAAAAAACCAACATACTTACCTAGCTAAATAGTTCACAAAACAACAGCAGGACACTTACCTTTTCAAATATTTTTTATCATTCTTATACATTACACTCAAGTAATTTCATTCATTTAAGTAAAAGTCATCTTTACATGGTTTCATTATGTAGCAATAAGTTTTTGGAATTTAAGGACGTATTCAGATGTTATGTGTTGCTTCAAGCAATAGACATTTCGGTCAACAGCCTTTAAAACCCTCCACCCATGTTTTAATAGAAAGAGAGAGAGTTTTCTTCGTGAATCAGGGTTTTTCCAATTTTAAAATTTCTTGTGTTGGATAGTTGGACAAATGCGTGGGGATTTTCAAACTTCTGCGCGTGCAGCTTAGAGTAATCGTTCGGTACATTTAGGTACAATCAGGTGGTGTGCGTTCCTTTGAATGAGAAATTGCATAAATGCAGTTGAATATGAAAGGGCCGCGTCTGATAAATTATGCACATCATCATGTACAACAGTGCTTCCCAAATTGGGGGCCGCCGCATAATGTGTTTTGATTGAGGGGGGCCGCGGATAATTTTTTTCAGATTTAGGGGGCAATGGTGTGAAATTTTTTGGGAAGCACTGATGAACAAGTCTAACCCCTTTACACTGTATGTGTTATCGTGTGTAAATAAAATGCTCGAGTGTCATCGCCTCACATTCTATGCGTGTTAATATAATGTAATTGTATATTATCTATGAATATAATTAAAAAATATTAAATAAATAAATGTTCTTTAAAACCTATTTTTTTACAGTTACAATGTGGGCAAAATAGTACTTAAATAAGCGCAACAATCTCTTTTTATTGCTTATTTGTCTCTTTTTCCTTTTCTATATTTTATGATAATTACGAAAATACCTACCTCTAAAAAAATTTTCATTCTGCCTATTTTATTTACTAATTACGATTCATATTAAGAATTTTTATACCTACCAGATAATGTAAACCAGTGGAAAGTAACATAATGTATTAAATTCCATAAATTAATTGTTAAAAACAATAAAATGTAATACTGTCATCACGAAACTCCAATATCAAAAAACAAGAAAAAATGTTCCTCATTCATTTATGTTATGACGTGAAGGCAATCTTAAATTTCTCATCCGACAGTTCATTTTGACATACGAGTCGTTTGAGTTTTCAGGTTCATAAATAATAATGAGTGAATATGATCAAAGAGGAAGTAGAATGTAACTCCAGTACAATTTTATTACACTCGACTGTTTCAACAGCCTATACCCCACCCTGCTGTACACCGCGTCTTCTTGTCGTCCGCGACGATGTTTTAATGCAAAGCCTACTAATCAAAACAATCACAAACTGATAAAAGCTGCTTATTTCAATAAATTCATTTATTCGATTTCTTTAACACATATTTATAATTTATTATTTAAATATAGGAATATTAAATATTTGATCGTCAACAGCTAATAATAATTTGTCTAAAATGGAATATGATTTAATTTTTAATAAAATTTTCTTTATGTCGATGATCTCGGTTTCATCTCATCGTAACACGGCCTGAGGTAAATGAAATTTTTGTTAGCTGAATTGTAGTGTTCGTGGCCCTGTAAAAAAATTCAAAAGGTTAATATGGCTGCTAAAAAATTACTTTAGACATAAAATAAGACAATCTATATGCAAATATAGCTTTGCAACGAAGAAGGAATATTTTAACTATGAGTATGTGTTATTAGAACAAACCTTGGACCAATCATAGCTGACGGCATAGGCAAAAATCTGTCCGCTACTATTGAAGGCGCATTTTGTGAGGCTCTGGTCCATCTGTTCAGAAGACTTGAGCTTTGTGCGTGCGTCTTTGTCCCAAAATGAAAACGTTCCATCTGAACCCACGGTAGCTAATGTACCATGCTCCGGGTTGAATGCCACATCGTTAACTGCATATATATCCTAACAACCGTACGAGTAAATTAATCATTTATATAATAAAGGAGAAAATATTATACAGTTTTATATTAACTATGGTGTTTGAAGATTGTTTATTTGGATTATTCTCTAATTTACTCAAAATAACGTCACCTTTCTGGAAGAAGTCGGTAAGTAACAGATTGATAGTTTTGAATAAACAGCAAATGAAAAATTTCAGCTTTTAGGATAAAGTCTCTACCATCGATATTTTATGTTACATAGATAACTATAATATCAAAATAAAGATACATTAATACTGATCCGACACAAATAAGAGTTTAAAATTAAAAGACAGGGACAATTGTCTGTCTTTAAACCGGGGCTGTGGAATCGGGAGTCGTGTGTTTTGTCTGTAGTCGGAAAAATCTTACGACTTGGACCGATTTTTCAAAAAATATTGGTCTATTCTTCAATGGCGTAACCTGTGCGACGCACAATGGCCCTTGGGCTCAGGGGCCCCAAACTTATATCCATATTTAAATTTTCAAAAACAAATAAGAAAATGAATGCTAAAAGATGATCAAGTTCTTAATTGTGTTCTAATTTTGGTTTATCTTGAATTCAACATCGTTTGTTAATAAAGAATGAGGATGCCTGATTATAAGCCAATTGAAATATGTATACTTAAAAATCCCATTTACTACAAACTGGTAAAGTAATATAATTTTTATCAGACACAAACATGGATTTAAAGATTGGAACTTCTCAATTTGAGCTTTTATGGAACAAAGTTTGAGCACCACTGATCTAGATCAGGTGTTGGCAAACTACGGCAACATTCTGATTTGCCAACATCCGGCCAGATGATTCATTGACCGAGTCACAAATCATTTTGATGATAGAAAACGTTCGTTTAATAACCCAGTTTGGTGAAAATGTTCAGATAATTAAATTCATCTAATTAAGAGACACTATTATAATGCTTCTTTTATTATATTTGATCAATAATATGAAAATATCCGATTTCTATAATACCTAGCTTAATTAATAAATGTAAATATTATATTTGTGTGAAAAAATATATTTTATAAAGATTATGCCTGTTTTATTTCTCATGTAAGTAGAATAATCTAAATATATAAACACTCAACATTGATTTCTGGACTGTCAAAACACTATTTTTTACAATCTGGGCATTTACGGAAAGAGATTTTTTTCTACTCTTGATCTAGAATCTAGATCAGTGATATCAACCTTTTTTCGTCTGGGCCGCACGCAGATTTTTGTTACGTTACGTGGGCATCAGAACAATTATAATAATATGTTAATATACCATATACATACTATATAGACGTAACATAAATGTAAGTACACAAAAATATAAATCTATCTAAAATATTGATTCGTTTACCTAAAGTTTTGCAAGCAATACCAGATGTTTGAAAAAGCAATTGGTGACTATGATTGTTTTGGGCCACACAAAATAAAGAAATAAATTAAAATACTACCTCAATACTAGTAGAAAATAATGAATAATTGTCAAATTTTGTTTATTATCAGAATGAAAAAAACAGATTTTTGTTTGTATATACATGTATATCGCCATCTGAATACTCCAACTAGGTAGCTTGGTTTTTTAACGTTTTTGTGATAACTATTGAATATTATCTCACATTTCCTTCTACAATATTCAATAAAGAATTATTTAATTATTCCCAAATAAAAAAAAACATTATTTTTAATTTAAACAATTATAGTAGCTTAGATGTACCTTAAATAAATAATGTTTGAAGTTCATTTTCCCGACAATGATCAAACCAGAGTTACCGTGTTGTAATATTGAGACGGCAATATAAACAATTCTCTCACCTGGCAAGCATTTTGAGCTCCATTTGATCTATGACATTTGAATGTAAAATTATCTTTAGGATTAACTGGATTTACATATTGTATTGCAACTCTCCCTTCCACACTGCCCAAAGCGAAACCTAAGTAATAACAATGGATACATGTGTCCAATGGTCTTCATAATATGGATATTCCAAACTAATCAATATCGTCCCAAGCCAAAGTCAAAGATAAATTTCTTTAAATACTATGTATACTTTACATTGAATACGTATTTTGAGTGAAACTAGATTTTCAGCAGTGTAAATATATTTTTGTTAACTCGGACAGCAAAAATTAACTATTTTCACTGCCTTTATAAAACTTCACTGCTCAGTATCAGTGAAACTATATTTGACAGGAAACATTAGCACAGTTATACTGCGCATTAGGTATTACGATATTAACCTAACCCAACAGTAGAAGTCATTTCACAACTGCCAAAATATTTTCAATGTCAGTTTGAAGAATAATATAATTTCACTAGCGACTGTCAGAAATATAATATATGTATTGGTACGAATATGCTTGAATATGCTTGAATATGATTCACTAAAACACCAGTAAAATGTAGATTCACTTAAAACATAGTTTTACTGTAACATTATATAATGACGAAATCATTTTCTAATAATAATAAAGTACTTGTGATGTAAAGAATTTTATTTAGAAATCAGACTGACCAATTTGACTAAGTCTATGTATAAAATGCTGTGTTAAAATAAATAGCTCATTGGACTGGTACTTTTTTGTATTTTTTTTCATTCTTACACTGCTCATTGTCTATGGTAAGCGAAGTGACACAACAACGATCGGTCGAGAGTCCAACTAGAATTTAGTTGTGAGTTACTTGTTGTCATTACGCAGTGATACAAGCTTCGGTAAGAGAGAAACGCGAGACGGCAATCAACTCCAAGTATTAGATTCTTGCCTAAGTGACTCGCCATTTAGTTTGATCAATATTTGAAATAATATATAATGATAAAAACATATATTTACCAGTTGGTTGCTTTGATACTTTATCTCTAAATATTGCGACGGTTCTGTGTTGGAATTTCAGCGGGGATTCGACTCTTTTATACTCCTGAGGTCTACCTTCTAGCATATAAACTATAAGAGATCTTGCTGCTGTGCTGACAACGGCCATCGGATAGTCCTGCAAATTTGAGTGTGGGAAATTAAATGTTTCGATGAAAGATACACGTTAGATGCGCTTTTAATTTAAACACATTTCAAACATTCTGAAATGCGATCAAAGTAAATCCAGAAGAGTTAACATTACATTACTCTTACCACATCGGCGCTGTAGCATCTTTCCGGTAGATTGATTGTCATCATGGGATTTGGTGTTCTGGTATCCCAAAACTAAAAAAAAAAATTCAAAGCGCTTTAAGAAATATGAATATTGAGTATTGCGAGGGACTAGACATAAATCGCTTTCATCGCTAAATTTTTAGAAACTTTTAATGTAACAATATCTAATTAAGCCTGTTAATTATTACTGTCGTGTGTTGTTGAATTTATGTTATTAGGAAATCCGTTAACTGTTTCTGTGTTTTTTGTTTCTGGAAACGGTGTAAAGACAAATAACAAAATAAAAACATTGGCGTCCAAAAAATTATTAAAATTAAATTAAATACTAACCTTTAATGTTTTGTCCCAGGAACCAGTCATAAGACAGGTATAACTTGAAGCTTTTACCCAATGACATGTCTTCACAGGTGCATCGTGAGCTGCAACCTATAACGATGTTGATTAAACGGACAAGAGTGATTAAATAATGAATAATAAAACAAAAATAATGAATCTTAATAAATAGCCCTAAAGAACCCAGTACGGAAACAACCTATAATATTGTAATGAAAATGTCAAAATAAAGTTTGAAAAATTAATTTACAATATAATTACAATTAGAGTTTTAAGCAGTCAAACGATGAATATTTTGCGCTGCAATATTATAGCTCAATATTTGAATTGATTTTTAATTTTTTAGTACAACGCTTTCTACTTATCCCTTCAAGCGCTATGCAAGCTCTATAGTCAACCGATTTTGTTCAAATGACTTGATTGCTATTAAGAATAGATTCAAATTGGAGTTGTGATTATTTTTTATCGTGTTGTGATTTGATTTGAAAAAGTTATCAACTGATAAATTTAATGTTTTGTTTGAGCGCCCATGAATCGGCGGACTTTTTAGAGTTATTGGTTGAGCGGTCTTAGTGATATTTTAAATAGAAAAATACTTGACAACCATTGGTGTCATAATTTACTGTTACTGGCCCGAATTTCAAGAAATATTTTTTTCAAAACAAAACAATCCATTCATTGGAACTGAAAAAACAAAATTCGAGTAGCTTTAAGTGTTAATCGAATGAAAAAATATTATAAAACATAATAAATAATATTAATATCAACTTTCCGCTGTCTCCATAAAAAAAAAATGTTAAGTCCTCGGGACTGAAAATCGATTTCAGGTTGCCGAGTCTGAAGGGTTAAACATGACTAGAAAATCAAAATTATACCTGCATAGTTTGATTAGCTCCTAAATCCCAACATTTCACTTGCTTGTCACCGGTCGCAACAAATACTTTGGTTCCGTCCTGTAAGTATAAATATAATAAAAAAAGATACTAAGCAATATTTACTTTAATTGACTTCATTTTTTAGTTTTAAACATTAACATTTATCTTTCACCCGCTGTGGTCTAGTTGGTTGGAGCTTGCTCTGCCGGTCATGCGGGTGTGGATGCAATTTCTGGTAAGGTCAGTGTGAAAATTTAAGTTTTTTCAATATAAATTTGAGGCTTAAAGCATCGGTGTTCCATATGCTCCACATAGGGAGCAAACATAGCCAAAGAGAAGAAGAGGAATATAAAAACAGTTTATTTGTAAATTGATCTTACTTACATCATGCCAGCAAACATCTAATACCGGTCCGCCCATAGTTTGCATGGATTTGGGATTTGTTTTTCCAGACATCTCTACATCCCAACATCGTACCTATAAAAATATATTTGTGAGTTACGGTTAGACAATAAACTATCAACCAGGTTTAACTTTTTATGCAAACGGATAATGGGGATAATTTTATTTTTAACATATCAATCTATCAACAGATCGTTGATCTCAAAAAAACTCTCAATTCTGTCTGAAAAAGGAAAAGGGCACTAGCCCTTCAGTTATGTATACCTGGAATAGATTTATCTGAAGGTAACCGCTTCATTTGTAATAATAAGGATTTTTTAATGAGCTCAATCTAACTGGGATAATTCAAAAAGAGATGCCACATACAGTGTTACATATCATCATTGCGAGAAAACGTTAAGTGAAAAGTTAAGTGTTAAGAATTATGAATGTAGACAGAATAAATCTATCGTTAAACAAACTCTATCATTTGAAAAAACAAGATCACTCATATTAGATTTATTTATTTCGATATTTAAAATCAATTTCATCAGCAGTTATAATTGTCTGAAACCTATAAAAAACTAATGGTCTTTTTTTTATTTCTACAGCTATCCAGAGACGATTAGACGACTTATCGTTTTTGAGCTGTAAACAATGGGTGAATTGTTGTTTATTCATTTTTTTATTGTCTACTGCCACGGTACATTGACAATTCACTTCATGATTTTTGTAAAAGTCGATTTTCTGGCCGACGATATATTGGGAAATATTTTTTGAGATAATAATATACATAGATTTGATGGTAAAAATGGAAAAATTCATTTTATTCAATAATGATCAATGCACCTGATTATCCCAACTCCCCGCTATGAGGAAATTTTGTTGTGTAGTAGGCGGAGAAAATGCTAAAGCAGACACCGAGTCCTCAGGCGAAGCCGTAACCTCGAAATCTTTATTGGGATTTATTTTTTGAGTAGTCGCCCCAAATGAAGTGTTGGTCAAAGTGTTCTGCTGAAACATTTTGTTGGCTGGAAAGATAGAAAAAATCACTGTTACTCTTCTAACACTGTGCCCTACATGGATGAGACGGCACAATATATCAACCAGTCTCCGCCGCTTTAGTGGTGTATGTAAAAAATAGCATGTTATTCTGTGAATTGTGCACCCTTTATCTTTATCATGCAAGACAGCAATTGCACATTTTGGACTAAATTTGAATAATGGAAGAGAAAAACAAAAACCGCATTAACCAGAATATACAAAGAAGTAGTGAAATCATTTTGTAGTGGGAAGTATCTGCATTATATTAGGCATCTGGTGAACAAAATACATACACATAACGTGTTTCTATTATAGTGGTGGCGAGATCTGTCTTCGGCGTTCAGGTAAAGTAACAGCGCACTGTTGCTTTCTTGTCATTGATGGAATTTATTGTTCTTTTATATTTTTCATAATAATGACAAAGTTGATCATTAGGAAAGGAAAGGATCAACTTACACTCAAGTTAATATTAGATATACGGAAAGGAAACAACATGAACTTCAAAGTCACAGCTGGTATAGAAGCTGAAACATCAACATGTATAAATACGATTGTTTTTTTTATGGAAGTGGTATTTTTCTAGCCATACATTTTTAAGTTTCATACCGGTTCAACATATTGCCATTGACCTACCCTTTTTAAAATAGGAAAGCGAAATCGTGCCTTTTGATGTTAGAATTCCTATCGAAATACTCGGGTTTTATACATATTTGTTAAATATGTATATTAATATATTTTATCACATTGTTTAGATTTTCACTGTTTGGTATACAAAAGCAGATACAAAAGTCAAACGTCAAAGGCTGTCGCAAGTATGCAACCTGATGACACTATAATCGTTAGGGATGTGTTTTATTGTTATTGGTTTTAGTACTTTGGTACTTTTCCCTATTCTGATGTGAAAAAATATATTTTTATTAAAAAATCTTTTTAAGCGTTTTGATAACATCAGCCAAATATACATAAAAAATATTTTTGCGTTAGTAAATTAGTCAAAAATGTAATAGTTTTGAAAATATGTCAATTTCAATAGGCTGGCAGCACTTCCCGGCTGTCAAACTTATCTAAAAGCATCCCGAAGACGGTAATGGATAATATTATTGTTACTCGCATAGTTTTAAACAAGAGTTTTCAATCACTTCTTAAAGCTTTTGAAAATTCGCTCTATGTTTCTTCCGCACAGCAATAATAGACAGCTGGTATTAAATGAATATGAACATTAACAGAAAATTAATCAAACCCAACCCTGGAGTTGTAATTATAAGGAAAATAAAACGCGGCCGCGGAATTATGGAGGTAATATTGAAATAAATACTATATATTATCATAAAACCATTTTAAGAATATTTTATTTGAATCAATTAATTCTCATGCTTACTTGGTCTTACCATTAATAAACATTGAGTCTACTTGCTACGAATGACATTCTTTGTTAACACTTCTTAGTCGGGCGCTTCAAAAAATAGACTCAAGCCTGTAGCGGGCGTTTTTTAGTGATTAGCGCACAAATATTTTACATTCTTAAAATCAACACAACTTCTAAACCAAACGATATTTTCGATTGAAATTTAAAAAAAATCCTACGTGACATCTAATCATTAAAAATAAATTAAAACATTTCGATATCATCATAATTTAACTATGTTTCAAAGCTGAATATAAAACCTGTTATCAATTTAGTAGATAGCACTCCGCATGTTATAAATATTAAATATTCAAAACATTCTATATAACAAAATAGCATATTTATCAATATTTTATAATTATATAAATAATTATAATATATAATCGCCATTCCTACAACTTTACTACCACTGGAAGTGTAAAATCTAATGCCGTAAAAATTACAGCGTAAATATTCGAGACACATGTGTCAACCTCTTTGTAAATAATAAATAGGAACATTCAATGCATAATAACTTATTAGTTTTATTGCTTCTTGTCAAAAAAGGGTCACTTGCGGTTGCCGCAGTTATTTTGAAGAATTAAACTTATGAACCAATCTACACAACATGTGTATTGGTTGATAATCATATACTAATATGTGCATGTATCATTTATATTTATCATGGTGTATGCTTTTATATAAATACAATAACAATTGTGTAAACAAACTATAAAAACAATAAAAATACGTCTAAAAAGCAGTGTTTAACGCGTTAAACGACTCGATCTAAACTAGCGATGGAGATCGCAAAATAAATCTATAACACAGTTGATTTTTTGTTTCTTAGCTCAAACTTCCACCCTTATAATCTAGCAAAGAATTAGGACTAATGTTAATTAGTTGCGGCATTTTATTTAACGCCGACAAACAAACCTGTGATATTATGTGTCCCGCAAACAAGCGACGATATAAAAAAACATATTATGCCGTGACCCGCATTCTACCGACAATACACTAAAAATGACTTTTGCCGTGAGCCGCGTTCTACCGACAATACGCTAAAAACGACTTTGGTCGTGGCTCGCCTAAGAAGTGTTAAGGTATTTTTCAAAATTTTCTAGTGGAGCTCAGAAGTATTTCAATTAATTTTAAAATATAAGGTAAATATGCTTTACCTGGAGTCTGTCATTTTTCTGAGTGAGTAAATGGGATAACAGTTTTTATTTCCTCAGCCGAGAAAACACTCCATACCAAAGTTCCCTCTAAGCCGAAGGGTTAGCTGCGCGGAAAATTTAAGAGCTGAGCAGGCCAATTCAACAAGTGCGCGGAAAATTTTCATTATTTGTTTCCATAATTAAAATTATTACCATTTAATATTTTTTTCTCATATGTATGGTTAAATAAAACATAACATGGTAGAATTAAAAAAATATTTTATTGTTTTGATTAATAAACTGAATCAAATAAAGTGTATTCAATTAAGTCGTGAAACAGAATTTCATTTTTTATATAAAATAAAATTTTAAAAAATAAACGGAATGAAACAAATAATAAGTCGCGAATAAAGTGATTACCATTTTTCATAGTTTTTCACGTCGTTCCTTGTTACTCAACTTATCCATATATTTATACACTTCATCTAAATCAATTTCTTCTTCTGGTAACAGCAAAATTTATTTTTCATTATACTATTTAAATGTACAATTTCTAATTTATTTCGTGTTTTTATGACAAATATTATTAAGATATTAACGATCGCAGTTTTTGATAAGGATTGCGTTTCTGTTTCAACTGTTCAGTGAAACCGTTTAAGTTTGAATTCTTTACAACTTTTCGTACTTCTGGAAAAACTTAGCGATATATTTGAATATTTCGCTGATTTGCTGAACATTTCGATATCTGAGGATTAATAAAAACCAATTTAATCTTCAAATGATATGTTATAAACAGTGGCGGATACCCTATAAGAAAATGAGGCGCGTGATCGGGCCCTCGGAATCTTAGGGGGCTGAAAAATAGCTTATTAAATAAAGCCCATTTACTTATTATTTAGATTCTTGCTATTTACTTGATATTTTCTGACGTTTTTATGTAACCCGTAAAACAGGGCTTCCAAATTTGTTTGCCCCTGGGGCCTCACATATGCTTTAATTCATGGGTGTCCAACCGGTAGATCGCGATCGAACGGTCGATCCCAAAGCAAACCTTGGTCGATACCGACAGCTTCCGTGAATTTCGAAAAAATATATAATTTAAATATAAAATATTTAAATAAAATATACTCAAATTTAATTATTTTTTAAGCACATACATATCTAATGATACGTATTTCGCATTTAAAATAAACATTTCTAAGTTTGAATAAGGGAAAAAACCCCAAATAAATTTCTTATAAGAATCCTGTGAGAAGTCAATCGCAAGAAAACTTAAGATAGAAAAGTCGATCCCAGGGCAATTCGTGCTTGTGTCTGTGTAATTAATTGTAATCAAAAACCATATTTTTTAACTATGTATGTATATATATAAATCTCGTATTACGCTTCGGGTTTTACAACATTTTCACAAAATATATTTTTTTAATTTTTGACCATAATTTCTAAAATAGATATATTATTTGATATAATTTAATAGATATAATACCATTTTTTTTTAGTTATTCAATTTAAAATTATCTCCAGCATGCTTGCAACGATTAGAAAAAACTTTAAAAGTTGGATAGGAATTTCTATTTGGATAGAAATATTTTCTCAAATTTATTAGGAGATGGTTTTATATATTAAAATAAGCAATAGTTTCGAGAAATAATTTGGAAAAAATAAATAACTCAAGATTTGAAAAAATCTTAAATTCGAAAGCATATAGTTCAAGCATACATTCATCAGGAATTCTAAAAAACCAGATTTATTTACTGCTGGAAATGAGAGCTGAAAGTAAATAGCTGAAAGATTGGATAATTTAAAAAAAAAAATCGATTCCGATTTTAAATGAGCTATAAAATTCAACAAGGGATAATAAAATATTTGTAATAAATAGAAATACTAAAAAGAAATATCAAACATCAGTTACAGATTTTCTAACATAGTAACTATAGAGCCAAGTAAGTCAGAGGTATTAAGAATAATAGCCAACGAACGTTTTTTTATATCACCAATATTGCTTAATCGTTTAATAGTCCAAAAAATAGCAGCATAATACTTACTTTACAAAGACACAAAGTAAACAAAATATTTTGGAAAAAAAATTACGATTTCTGTAATATATTATACCTTAGGCCTAGTAAATTTCAGTCATTTAAAAAAGTCATCTGGATTTTGTTTCGTTGTAGTTCTAAGAATTTATCGGCGCATTCAAAGATGTATTAAATTTTTAGGATGGAAACACTTGTGTTGTTAAGCAATAAAGAAAGTTCGGTCAGCCGTATTTACAACCCTCGACACATGTTTTAACAGAACAAGAGAGAATCCTATTCATAAATGAGGGTTATTACAATTTAAAATTTCTTTTGTGTTTGGATAGTTGTATTTTAGTGCGCGCGGAGACATGTGCGCGGGGGATTTCAAGCCTGTGCGCGGCCGCGCACTCGCGCAGCTTTGAGGGAACGTTGCTCCATACCACTTGTAGCACGCACTCACTCACTTTTTGACGTGTCTGAATAGGTGTTTGACGAGTGTTGAGTGGAGAATTGAATCACTGACATCACTCAACATATGTAATTTTTTTTTGTCCAGATCCGGTTCTCAGTTCATGCTGGAATAATGTTGTATTGAACGAAACTCACATACAAATGAATAATAGCTAAAATAACTTATATTTGTGTAGACGGTTACTCGGTCAATATTATTGATTGGCCGTGTACTCCGATAAACGTAAAACATCTAATTCAAACTATTCATTGTTATTTGGTTATAGGATACTAGTATATATTCATTTTCCCATGCTTAATACTCAATATTTATAATCTTTGAATGACTTTCTAATAACAGTTTGAATTTGGTTACCCATTGGTCGATGTACAGCAATGAAATTTCAACATGTTAATGTCGTGTTGTGACTTCGTTTGTATCTTTGTTGAAAGCCCTGACACATGTACCGTATTTTAACCACTCTTCGGTGTTTTCTTTATTGAGATTTTTAAAGCTTTGTAAAATTGCCGTAAGCACACTTATTTCAAATATTTTTTTCGTCTTAGGCTCTTTAGAATCCAAAATATCTGGGCTCCATTTTACTGACTTATGTGACAACACTTTCCTATTAAAAAAAATTGGTTGAACCCATTTAGTTTGAACCAAAATATCTTGAAATTCGATACAAAACTTATCAGTGGTTTCAACTGGGACAAGATTCCCCTTTTTATAATCTTTCAATTACTATAAGTTTTTATTTAATAATAAATATGACTTTCTTATAGTTATTAGATATTTTCATCGGACATTTTAAGTATTATGATTTCACATTATAATTTTACATTAAATCTGATAGATTATGTCATTGATTAAATGTCTGTTGATATGTTAATCTATGGATAATCTGCTAACTCAATAAAATCCACACACAGAATCGAGAGTTAACTGTACTTCAATGTAAGTTATTGATTTCTTTTCAGCAGTACAAATGAACCACCATATATATTCAAATATACAATAACAATATTTAGAGCATGGGAGCATCTATCTTTTATTATATGTAGTGTTGAAATTCATAAAAAGTCTGTCTTTATTGTTGGATATTTTGACAACGAAGAATAGGATTTTACTGTATACAGGAATTATTATTTCTAGCCACCCCGTATCATTTCTATACGTAGTGAGAAAGCAATTAATGAAGACTGGTCTCCAGATTTATCTAATATATCGTATTGCAACATTGACAGAATTGAGGACAATAATCAATATATGTCAGAGCCGTCCGAACAGCACCCTGAAAGATTACATCAAGAATATATACTACAAACTAACGCGGGCAACTTAAAGCAAACAAATCAAAGTAATCAGTAAGTAATTGTTTTATATAAACCATATTTGCTTAACTCTTTTACGTCCAAGCAGCGCGATCGCTCTGCGAAAACCATGTTCCACTCTAGTGTCCCTCGAGTTGTTTTAACACATGTTTTATTAAACTTTTACCCTAATAATCTTCTACCAAAGATGTTGGACTAGTTGTAATTAGTTGCGGCATTTTATTTCACGCCGACAAACAAACCCGTGATATTATGTGTCGTGCAAACAGCCGATGGTAGAAAACAGTAGAGACGACAGAAAAATAACTCTAAAAACTAGAAAGTTTTTGTAAAACACCCAAAAAACCTCAAAAATTGCTTGGATGTCTTAGCAAGTCCTCCAAAAAAAGCTGGATTTAAAAGGGTTGACAAATGCACTGCTAATTAAATTTTAATTCTCAAATATTGATGTGTCAACAGTCACACAGTTGATTTGATCAATGGTAATTTTTGTTTATAGAAAGAGATCCAGAATAACCCCAAACCAAAAGAGAATCTTGATACAGTACATGGGGCAGCACAACGATTTTGCGATGGGCAATATGAAAGGGGAATTGGAAATGAAGCGCTATCAAACAATGTGGGAATTCCTCAAAAGTAAGCTGAACATATGTGGTCCTCCAAAATCTGTTAAGCAGTGGAAACTTGTAAGTGGTCTCCTCGTTAAATTGATGTAAAACTTTTTTTTACCGTGTCCGCTCCCAGTGTGAAAAATACAAACTCTCACTGAAGTTTAAATATCACATACATTCTCGCCTTTGCTGGCCTCTGTGGTCCGTCGTTACGAGCTTTACTCTAGTGATCTAACTGGATTGGAATTAAGCCTCAGCAAAATTAGTGTCAAACTTAGATTTTTTTAATTTAACATTTGAGGTTTTGGACATGGGTGTTTGTGATATCTTTTATACTCAAGATAATCTTGAGTTACATTCTAAATTCTCATCAAGTTAAGTATTGATATGTTGAGTGATTAAGTATTAATACCCCACTGTATTCTATCTTATGAAGATTGATCGAAGTTATTTTTGTAAAACTTTCTCTCCAATCACGATGGATAACTGTGTCAGAGGTCACCTGTACAAAACAAAATGGTGTCAATAGGTGGTAATTAATATATAGTTTGTTAAAAAAACATTAAAAGATCAATCATTATTTCTAATATTGTAGTGAGTGATGCAGTGGCATGTTTTTTACACAATATATATTTTTGTTCTATTTTATACCACTTTTAATACAAGCGGTCAACCACGTGCAATGTGTTCACAAACGGAAATAGTTTAGACCGACGTTCCCTCTAAGCTTCACACGCACGCAGCCGCACAGCAGTTGGGAAACCCCCGCGCACTCATTCCGGGTTGGCGCGCACTACAGGACAGTTATTCAAATAATATTTGATCGGTCTGCGGAGCCTTTGAAATTTCCGCGCAGCTAACCTCTTGTCTTGTCTTAGTTACCATTGGTTTAGACACACTTTTTCATATACAATTAATACATGACACTATTAAATATTTGATTTTCAGGCATGGAAAGCCGCTCGGAAACGAAATCGGCTTATGATGGAATCCTGTGCCAAAGGACAAAATGTGACATGGAAAGAATTCGACAAAGAATTATTTGCTATTATGAATAAGAATCCTGTTCAGCCTATTGAAAGCAACCGTACAGCGTCTCATCCGGTCTCTCCATCCTGCATAGTTTTGGAGGATCTCGAAGAAACCAGTCCAGATAATGACTTCGGAACTGACTCAATTCCAGATGTTGATAATTCTATATCCAATAGTTTTATTGGAGATATGCCTCAAGTTACCCAAGTGGATAGTTTAGCAGGTAAAAAAAAATAATAACATGACTTTGTGTAATTAACATTTGCACAGCGTACTCTAAATTATATTTATTATCAAAATATGTTTTACTTAAAAGGGCACTTCAAACAGCTTCATTATAGTAAAAGCTACTTTGACTATATTTTGCTTGATGGCTCGAAATATAATGTAAACCCAAAAAAACACACTACATATTTCTCACTTATCTCACTTAGAACCAACGTATTTTGTCAATTTGTTTCGTTTGATAGTCAAGGTAAGGTACCATTGATCTATATTTTTGCAAGCACGTTGCATTTTAGCAACTTGTTATTTCGTCTCGTAAGTCGATTCACATCACACTATGTTTTATTTACCTGAAATTGTTTACCAATTCATCTATTTTTAGATTTCAATGTTGATAAAAGGGCCAAAAATGATGTAACAGTAATATTGAATAATAGAAAATTGTCTATGATGATTTACAGCACCGACAAAGCGCACTCGAAAGTCTCGTGAGCAATTCCAAAATATCTCCGATGATGTTGCAGAAGACAAAGCTTACCTTGATTTGATGAGTGAAACAAATAAAGGATTAGAGGTCAAGTAGATTGTATTACGTAATTTTTTCTAAATTGACTTTGCATGATTAGTATTTGTAGCCCACTATATAATATTCAGATGATGGCTAAATTACCCACAGTATTCTTTTAATAAATACCTTTATGAATCATTACCAACATATTTTGTCAACGTGTTTAAATAATCAATAAAAAAATCTTTTTCACATTTTTCGAATCTATATGACATGTTATATTTACCAAGCTTAACCCATCAAGACCAGATAACTTACACAGACAGCACGCCTAAAAATTCTCTGTTTTGATGTCTATTTATAATAGCAAAAGTTCACTGATTCCATTCAAATCACTTGATTTCGTATAAAAATTAAATAATTTGGTTATTCTATTCAAAAAAACCGTTGGCTATAAAAAAAAATCTTTATCTCATTTTCAACACATTGCGATTTATTTATGATGTTATATGCCCAAATGTTATTGAAAATGGTGTAAAAAAAATATATTCGATACTGTGGTCGGAGCTTTTCAGTTTTACCATATAGAGCCGATAAAGCCGTGCTTTCTGAAAAAAAATTAAATAAAAAAAAATGATGACCACTGATTCCAAAATTATAGATCACCATAAAAAA
This sequence comes from Himalopsyche tibetana, assembly GCA_030503985.1. NCBI lineage: Eukaryota > Metazoa > Arthropoda > Insecta > Trichoptera > Rhyacophilidae > Himalopsyche > Himalopsyche tibetana. The sequence continues at coordinate 23,457,548 of JAPJYX010000010.1, read as the reverse complement.
AAAATTTGGCGAAAAATCGTTTTTTTATATCTGTTTATTCATCTGCTGCTCAATCATCCATTCATTGGATATGAATCAGCTGCTATTTAAAATAAATTTCAGGCATACATGCCTCAAGGGTTAATGTTTGGTTTAACCCTTAGACCGCGGTTGACTGCTATAGCAGCCCAATCTGAACCGATCTGGATCCGAGCCGCGGTCAAAAGGTTAAGCATGTTTCTGTACACACTATTCACGTCCATTAAGGTCATATATGAGTATTGTACTTGAATATCTTACTTTAAAATTCACATTATTAGATATTTGCATACATAAATCTATTCACAGTTTACAATCTTGTTAATGTAATGTTAAAGAGTTTTATTCTTTTTACAGGCTATATCTAAATCTATCCAGAATCTCGCACAGGCTCAGACAGAATTGCAAAAGATAGAAAGTGATCGGAATGCAATATTTAAAAATTGTTTGTCCGTATTCCAAAATATTGCGCTCAATATGAAATTGGTAAGTTAATAAAAAGGGAAAACAATCAATCAACATGAAAGTTTTTTACATTTGAATAAATACTAGCAGGATCCAAAAGTTTCCAACGTACAGGTATTGTAGAGGGGACCAGAATTAAGCAATAACTTTATTTTTCGATTACATCACAGTTATCTCAATAACATTTTTTTAAATGACCAATTAACTATGTATTATACATATATACTAAAAAAAATCTGGTTTTAAAACTGCCCTGTCTTTACATGCTTAGGCTGACCCTTTTTGACCCTACTAAGTATATTATTTAAAGTTTTTTTTTAATCCATGTCGGCTCCCAATGTAGCATGTGACCTTCTAATGGAGGTATCTCAACAATTGAGGAGCAAACATTCAAAAAGTGTTTTGTCACACATATACAAAGCTTGGAAAATGATGATTTAAGTGTTGCAAAAGTGACGGTTTGTATGAATGTGTAAACTTTATGATTTCATTTTAATATGAAAAAAAACCTTTTTGAACACTAATTTTGATTTCCATTCATAGGTTTTATTATGGGCTATCAGAATTGATATAAAACGCCATTTTTCAAAATTTGTGACAAAACACTTTTTGAATGTTTGCTCCTCAATTTCTTTTTCTACGACAACTGTTTGTTACTCATTTACTCAACCTTTCTTTTTTCGAAGAGAGTAGGGATAGGAGTGGGCAGCTTATCACTCTCATTACACTCCCTTATTTTAGGATTGAAATGGTGGGGGGAATTTTAGACATCACAAACATGCCTTCGAACAGAAATTCTATAAATCGATTGATAAATGCTGTTCGTAGTGGGACTTGAATTCGCGAAGTCCGACATGGAAGCCTATTGGAAGCCGTTGAGCATTGTGCCATGGGCCCGACAATCTAATCTCTATTTAATTAAGAGTAATAATATTAATGAAGTTGCCTGTCTTTTTACGATTTTAACAACGACTCCAACTCCATAGTCCTGGAAAATAATATACAAGTCTCACTTATATGACCGTATCAATGTTAAGGCACTGAATGACTTGGGTTTCAGTGATTGTTTTCATTTTATTTATTTATTTATTTAACATTGCACAAGGTTGACAAATTATAAATTTAAATCATTTACAATGAAGAAAAAATATAGTACAATTTAATATTAAAAGCAGTAGAAAAAAATGGCAAGGAAACCAACTGAGTAAGCTCCGGCGAACTCTACTTTAATACATAAAAAATAGTATTCGTCAGAACTCACCCACGTCTAAGTGGAATATGTCGACATCCGAAGCAATATTTTTGAACACCGTTATAGCTCTCCCCAGTGGCATCCCCATTGGCAGGCTGGTTCTACACCTTGGGAGAACAAACAATTCCATGTCCACGATTTCTCAAAAAATAATCAGGAACATTTAGATTCACAGTCTCGAGAAAAGCTTTCTATGATGCAAACCAACGTTCAAAAAATAACACTTTATTGTCATTTGACTTGTTTGATTCATGCAGATGTTGGCCACAGTATTGTTCCTATATGTCAAAATGCTGTCATTTTAATTAAGATTTCACTCAAGATAGCAATAATTTCTGCACTCAAACTCGACTTACGCATGTATTTCTTTTATCAAATTCTAGATGTCACAACCAAAGCAGGAAAGAACGTTAAATGAATACGATGATATTGAATGAGCTGCCCACATTAAAAAATATTTATACCACTCATCAAAGTATGGAGAAAGATGCCTAAGACTAATATATATTATTTTATTAGCTAACCGTCTTTGGTGTTGAAACGGTGGCGGCCAGTGGTGTAGTAAGGTGTTTTGCCACCCGGGGCGATCCTTGAATTTATCACACCAATACTTCCTCTAATTTTGTTTTTCAATCACTTCTACTATTTTTTCTCTATGAACTAGGAGTTTTTAGTACAGGTGGTATAATTTTTTTTATGTATAAATATAATTTCTAGAAAAATATTGTATTTAATTTTGAAAATGCCACACCCCCTTCACTAAGCTTCTGGTGGCGGCTTACACCATAAGCGTATGAGGCGTGAGTTTGGGGCCTCAAAAATAACTTAAATTTAGTTGTATAGTATCAAAAGTAGAACTGTCCCATATATGATGTATTGAACAGTTCTACTTTTAATACCGTACGACTCAATTATAAAATATAACTCATATATTTTAAAGTCTGATTTTTTTTTTTTTTTGAATTTTGCAAAGCTATTATGTCATCTGTATAACAGTGCATTCAAATTTTATTACGCCTGGGGCCTTTTAAGTGCATCAGATGTTGATGTGTATAATTTATATTATATATATATATATACACGGAATGGACAAGTCTAAGAGGTCCAACTCTTGACCTGTATATACACGGGATGCTACTACATATCTGATTTGTATTTATATTATGTAAGCAAAAGTATGTGACAAGTGTGGTGAACATATTCACTCAAATAAAACGCAAATCCATACATACTCTGTGAGTAAATTAGAAATGTGTTTTTATTTACTGAGACTCCGCGAAACCCTGTGAAATACACCACAGAAGCCAACGACGTTGACCACTGCGCCACGGACCTGATAATTACTCTCATTTAGAAAAAAAATCTTGTTAAATATAGAAACTAGCTTCACTAAAGATTTCTCACCTCTATAGCGATCACGCCCTTTTTTCGACAACGATGGTAAGGGAATACAAACTACTAAAATATTAGCGATGAAGAAGACTCAAAGAACGATCCATAAATTTGACATCCAAAAAAAAAAGAAATGGATTAATTCATTTCTCTTAACAGAGAATACTAATAAAAAAAATCTTTTCACTAAAAATATAATTATATGCATGATTGGAGATTATCAATGAATAGTCTCCTTGAAGCTGATTGTTTGGTTGGTCAGGGTTCATCTTCTTCTTCTTTGGCCATGTTCGCACCCTGTGTGGAGCATATGGCCGCCACGCGGCACCTCCATGTTTCCCTGTCTCACGCCTATTGCTTTGCTTCCTCCCATGACATGCCAACATCCCTCAGTTCCGCCGAGTACATCCTATGGATAGTACCCGACGGACGTCCGGGACGCCGGAATCCCACCGGTTGAAAGAAGAGGTAGGCAGGAGTCAGGGAAAAATATTACCTTTTTTAATTTATAGTTCATTCTCAAATTTCTTATGATACTGGATAAATAAACGACATGAGAAGGGAACAGTAGGACAATTTTTATACCAGTAAAGAAAACAATAAAATTGAAAACAGATTTATTTCAATTGAATGTATAAATATTTCAATCACATTTTACTTTTTTCAATAGATTTCTTTTGCCATTCCTAATATTCTATATTAATCAAACATCAACACCTTGAGAGTAACAGGTGTTTCACAAGGATACCATGCAGAATCATTTTGGCTGTCTTAAATAGTTTTGTTATGAACAATTTTATGTGCTTTCAAATTAGTTGTATGGTTGCATTTGTAGCTGCAAAAATCACAGGAATAACGTCCTTCCGAACTGTGATGAGCGATATGTCGTCGCAGAGAACTCGGCAGCCTGCATTTAAAGTTGCATATACTACAAATGAAAGGCTTATCGTCTGTATCGTCACCGTGAATCAATTTATGACTCTTCAATTGCTGCGGCAGCTTACACTTATAATCGCATTTGTCACAGTTCAAAACGATACCATCGTGATACATAGCTTTGTGTCTTTTGAAACTGTCCAAACGTCTGCATTTGTAGTTGCAAGCGTCGCACGAAAACAGAAAATCGAAACTGTGATTTTTTTTATGCCTGCTCAGATAACTCGGCGACAGAAACTTCCTATCGCACAAATCGCACGCGTACGGTTTCTCATCACTGTGAGTCTTCTTGTGCAGTAATAAATAATGGTAAAGCTTGAATGTGAACCCGCAAATGTCGCACGAGAAGGGCCGTTCGTCTTTATGAATGGTTTTGTGTAATTTAAATGACGATATCGCTCTACATTTATAATCGCAAATATCACACGAATATATCAAACTCTCGTCTGTATGTATTCTTTTATGCTTTATAAGATAACATAAAAATTTGAAACTGAGCCCGCAGAGTTCACACACAAACGGTTTATCTTCACAGTGTATTTTCTTGTGACGCTTCAACGCCGGCCGAGTCTTACCCTTGTAATTGCATTGATCACAAGGGTACGGCTTCCTATCACTGTGAACGAGTCTGTGTGTCTTTAAAACAATCAGTTTACTACATTTAAAGCTACACTCTTCACAAGAAAACAATTTAGCATCAGCTTCGAATGTCTGACTGTGAGTCTTTTTATGCTTCGTTAAATAATCTATATTTTTATATTTATTATTACAAATGTGACAAGTGTACGGCTTATCTTCGTTGTGAGTCGATAGATGCCTTATAACCATAGCTCGGCGGTGAGATTTATAATCGCATAAATTACAAGAGAAAGATTTGTCTAGATTCTTTTTGTAATCGCCATTCGCAAGACTAGATTTTTTATCACGCCGACTTGATACATGTGTCTTTTTGTGTCGCAGCAAATGATCTTCCGACTTAAAATTAACATGACAAAAATCACAAATAAAACTTGTATTACTATGTTTCTTTGCGTGTCTAGTTAAACAATTTAAACTATTAAATTCTCTATTACATTCATTGCAGACAAACAGTTTTCTATCACAGTCGTTTGTCTTTAAATTTAATGAATCACCATCTTCAATTTTTTTTTTAATCAAAAGAGGTAAATTGTCATTTTCAGAGTCTGAACTTGGAGAATTTGAACACGAAACAGTAGTGATTGAAACAGCATCTACATATTTAGATTTTTTACTAATTAAAAAGTTAGAACTCAATCTAGCATCTACAGAATCGTCGGTGACTTCAGATTTTTCATGTTTTTGAAACCCAAGTTTTTCATAATCGAAAGATTTGTCTTTGTCATTATGTTTAAATATATTAGAAATATTATGCCCTATGTCATGTGCACTAAAACGTAAACTGTTGTGAAATGTATTTTCATGTTTTGTTAAATGAAAGTGACTTTTAAATTCTAAGTTGCACAAATTACAAACAAAAGTTTTACATTTATCTTTTAAACTTTTACCATACTTCTTATTAAATAGCTTAACTTTGTTATTTACATGAAGCTTTACATGCTTTTTAAATATACATCGAAATTTACTCATAAAACTACACAAACTGCACGAGATCAATTTACTACTGCTGTGCCATCTGTTGTGGTTTATCAGAGATATTAAAGTTCTAAACATATCTCCACAGATACCGCAAGCGAAAGGTCTGTCATCTTTGTGAACATTTTTATGCCTTATCAAACTGCCAATGTTTTGACATTTATAGTGGCATATATTACAGTAATAATATCCAGCATCATTCTTATGGGTATTTTTATGCTTCTTTAGACTTTCAATACTGCTAGATTTATAATTACATTGACGGCATCCAAAACTATTTTTCTTTTGGTGAATTTTTTTATGTTTTAGTAAATGATTTGGAAATTTAAATTCAGAATCACAGGTGTTGCAAGCAAATGATTCATTATTTTTTTGTATCATTCTGTAGTATTGATCATTCAAACATAGAAAACAATATCACAAATTTGCAATAAACAATGCTCTTTTGACCATAAACAATTGAGTTCATTTAATTTAAACACCTCATTTTTTTTCCAATACATATTCGACTATCACTTTTTATAATAAGGTACACAAGCACTAAGTTCCTTTGATTAGCGAGTGTCTGGTATAAAGTTTACTTTTTTTTTTCTTTCTGATATGCGCTCTCTGTTTTTAGTCTATTTAGTGTCTGTCCTTCTGTAAAAAATAATAAAACAATTAGGTAAATTGATTGAAACACTTCCATGAAAAGTTTTTGACAATTTATTCGTATCGGATGAAAAAAAAAATTGTACCAATGGCAGAGTGTTTTGTAGAGAGACTAAACAGTGGTTACAGTGACATTACAGTGGAACCTCGATTTTACGTTTTTCAAGGGACCGTAATAAATGAACGAATAATGCGGGAAATCTTCAAATCATATTTAAAAAAATGTTTAATTTTCAAAAAACTTATTTATTTATGTGACTAAATGCGATATAAAACTACTTGAGCGAAAAAAAAATATTCTACAAAAACAGTCAATCGGGATAATAATTGGGACGGGACGATAATATTTAGATGATAGATCAAGGAAACAGTAAATCAGAGAATTTTAAACGTGGAATTATTTAATATTGTTATGACGGGGTCTTGGTCGAGTAAAAAATAAACGATCCATGCAAAACACCGAAGATAGCGAGAACGGTAGATCGGGGTTCCACTGAAAAAAATGCAAAACGAAATGCGAGGCAAAACTATTAATAAAAAATATTCAACGAAAACGGTTAATCGGGCTAATATTCGTGACGGGACGGTAAATCGGGGAACGATTAATGCGGGATTCTTTTACATTGTTCTTATGGGTGTTTGGCCGGGACTATGAAAAATAAACGAGCCATGCGGGAAAACGAACAATGCGATAACGGTAGATCGGGGTTCTACTGTATTATGGCTCGCAAACTTTCTGGTGTAAGTTCACATTTAAGAAATGTAGGCATCAGTTGATTGTTAATATGTAAAATAATCAATTAACATTATGATCAAGCCAACAAGAAAAATATGACATTTAGGTATGTACTAATTCCGGAGGCTAAGGTAATCCACGTAAGCAGGAAAAAATCACTTAGTACTGAGGCTCTGCCACTGGTGTGTACACCGCGCACACGTCCTGGGTTGGTGTCCACTTCAATAAAACTAATCAAATAATAGATAATCCTAATTAACCAATTAAGGTAATATAATTAGAATTGAATCTTATCTAATATCAGAACAAGAAATAGATTTGGATGAAGTATGTATGTGGTGTATGGATCAACGTTCCCTCCAAGCTGAGCATGCGCGGCCGCGCAGCAGTTGGTAAGCCCCTGCGCCCTCATTCCGGGTTGGCGCGCACTACAAGACAGTTGTTCAATTAATATTTGATCGGTCCGCGCAGCTAACCTCTTGCCTTAGAGCAGCGATTTCCAACTGGGAGGCGTGGACTAATGCAAAGAGAGGCGCGAACAGTCCAAAATATTTATTTACCCTTTAGAAACATGTCTTTATTACTACATGAAATAACGGATGGGGAGGCGTGAAGATATTTTTTTCTTCTAAAGGAGGCACAGTAACAAAAAGGTTGGAAACCACTGCCTTAGAAGGAACATTGGTATGTATTAGTTGTACGGAACGATGTGAAAAACTATAAAATTTTAAATAAATGTATTAAATATCACAATAACTTTAGCGACTGATTATTCATTTCATTCTGTTTATTTTTTTTAACTAGTGTAAAAAAATCTATTATTTTTAATCTGTTATTTTAATAAACACATTAAGTATAAATCAGCAAATAATAATCATTTTGATTATGTATTGCAAAATTTAGAAACAGTATATGTATATACTAAGATATTTGCAGAATGGTTAAAATTTAAAATAAGGCTGTTGGATTGGCTTACTCGGCCCTTGAATTTTCCGTGCAGCTAACCTCTCGTCTTACATTGGTGTACAAATGTGTTTTTAGCATTAAAATCATTACAATGTGTTTTTGTATGATTCTGATTTCGCCATCAATATTATGGTTGACTAAACATATATAAATGATATGGAATTTATTTAAAAAACAATAAAAATGAAATATCTTCTAATTAATATTTTTCCACAAATTGAATTTTAAGTGGTTAAGTGTTCCCAAAATATTGAGAAAGTAAAATTAAAAGAAGACTCGTTTTCCAACCTTGCATGTGATCAATTTCTTTGTATTTCCAGCAATTTAAATATCGAACTCAAAGTTCAAGGAATAGAAACTAATTTATTAAATTATAAAGAGTTTGTTTATACATTCAGTAATAGTATTTAAAGTCCGTGTCAGATTAACTACAAAAAGATGCACTCGAATCAACCTATTAAATTAAAAAATATCAGCAGAAAAATATTTTGACTATTCTCCTGTCAGTCAAGTATCAGCCGATCGATGACATTTGAATTCAGTGTGTACATGCGAAATGAAAATTATGATTAGAAAATTAATATGGAGGGATCGTTATTATGAAATAAAAAATCTTCTCTAATTTAATGAAAATCATTAATTATATTGGATAAAGTTTTATATATGATCAATTCATAAACGATTGTGATTTTATTATTACTGGTATGTCAGATGTAGTTTTATGCGGCAACATTCCGTTTAGGTAATAGTTCATGAAAACAAAATATATCGAAATTTTCGGTTGAAAAATACAGTAATTTTCTTAAACTACATTAAAATATAAATTGAATACAGAAAAATGGGAACCGTGTACGCTAAGGTAACATGTGCTAGAATATTAGACGAACTAAAATCGGTTAACTGTCAAGTTACACAACACCGCCACAAATTTTAGGTTAACACTTCAAAATACATAATTCTTTGCACCTTCATCCAAATAGTGGTTTTATTTATGAAAGTGCTTCGTATTAAACGTATAAATTTGTATACGTTATAACAAGATCTGTGCCTAACATTGAACAAGATAATTTTCAATAGTTGTCTTACGTATATATGACAATTTGTTATGAATTCATGGCTATAAATAAGCAAGTCTTAATTTATTAGTACAGTGTGTCAGTTATCTCAATTGAATCAGTATTCGATATATGTAAATGATGCTAAATTCTGAAGTAATTTTTAATAATTATCGATTTACACTTTTTCAGGATAAACCATCTAGGCCTTTTTTTGATATAGGGGCTGATACGGAATTTTCAACAGTTGAACAGAAAAATAATACTGAACCTCCCCCATCGACTAAGCCTAAACTTAGGGGAGTTAAGGTATGAGGTTTGATATATCTTGTTAAGATATATTTAAAATTATTTACATGCTCTTCTACTGAAAAATTGACTAAACGCTGCTAATAACAATGCTAATGGAAATTTAATTACAAAAGGAAAATGCTAAATTATCATACATGTAAATCAGAGAAACCGATAATTTACGTGAAATACGAATATACTTAGTAGCAGTATGAAAAAGTCAACATATCATGTCAAACGAAACTTCTTAGAGTAAACCGTAGAATTTTTTTTCAAAAAGAAGATGAATTTCCGTAAAAATATTTCATAATTCACATGAATTATTGGTCTCATTGATTTGAACATTAGTTTTTTTGATGTTTTCGTATCAAGCTTTCCACAGAATTGCATTGTTTTCTGTGGGATCCAGTTAATTTTTCGGGTAGAAAAAGACCAGCATGTAGTAAAACATTTATTTAAAAATATTTCTCGCTGTAGGCTAGAGTTGAAAAGGTGAACATTGATGGATTGGGAAGGACAAAAGATGATGTTATCAAAGAAACGGTTGACCATTTATTCAAGGCGGAGAATTTCGAGGAAGTTATTGTTCGAGCAGATAAGGTTTGTCAAATTTTTTAAATCAATCTTCAGAACGTCCATAAACAACTTCATGCCTTAAAAAAAGAGCCATTTAATATAACATGATGATTTGTGATTTGGGCTAGAGGGGTGAGGGGGGGTTTCATAAGAAATATTTTGAATGTAAAATTAAACGTATTCTTCAAAATAATCATTTTAAGCCCATCAAAAATTTACTTGAACGAAAATTGTCCTATCCCCTGCCCGTACTGTGTATATGTTGATGTATATATCGCCAACTCATTGCTACATCTAGGTAAATCCGATTTAACTATTGTCGGGAAAACGATATTCAAACATTAGTTCATTAACATACCTACATCTGGACTAGAATCATTGTTTAAAATAAAAATGAAAAAAATAGTGCTTTGTATAATAAACAGTTGATAACAATTAAATGATATTCAATTGAATTTTGTTACGTAAGATATAATATATAGAAAAATGTTAAAAACCAAGTTGCTTAGTTGTAGTATTAAAGTGGCAAAATATATATGTATATATCCAATTATGTAACTGATCAGTATTTAAAATTATTGTTGAAGCTTTTCCCCGTCAACAAATTAATAAAAAATGTTGTTCATGACATTTTCAGGTGAAATCGAAGTTGGACTCGTTAGGATGCTTTAAAAATATTGGCGTCTTTATTGATGTAGCGAAAGGTCCCAATGCTTCTGCTGATGGACTAGAGGTAAAATTTTTCATAAATTTCCTGTTTTAGTATTATATACTATGCCGACAAGCAAAATATTTTTTATATTTACACATGGGGAAGTTTTTTTTCTTTACAAGATAATGTCCATATGTATTGAAAAGAAACATGGTCGAATTCTGTCAACCAGTGATGAACGTTCTTTAACGTAAATTCTTGTATTTAAAAATTAAATGTGCAGAATACGTATTTGTTTCATTGTAAATCTTGTTATGTCTTCGTATGATTTTTAACTCTGAAGACACTGTTTTATCGCCAGGGGTCTGAAAGATGAAAGTATGATGAAAGAATGAATGAATGATGACATCTATGCTCCTAGGAATAATCTTCAAAAAAATGTGAATTTTAAAATATCATCCAAACAGTTATTAACTGTCAACAGTATTAAATTAATTTGTGCACACTCTGTTACAGGTAACTTTCCATGTAAAAGAATTATCTCGCCTCATTGGCGGAGTCAACACAATGGTTGGAAACAATGAAGGGTCATTGGTTATAGGTATGTTTAAACATCAATCTAAATTATATTATATTATCTATGAGCATTAGTCACTGCTTAGAATGTATTTCAAAATCTCTTTTTTTAGCTTTCTGTTACATGTATTATGAATTATTCTTTTTTTTACAATAAATCTTACAAACTGAAAGTGACTAAATTTAATTCTCTCATTTCTTTCATTGAAATATAATCGATTCTCCATTGTTAACAGGTGTTAAATTGCCGAATGTGGCGGGCAGAGGAGAGCGTGTCCAGTGCGAATATATGATTGGCAATCGCAAGTCTTCCAATTTTTCCCTCACCTTTATCAAACCTTATGTCAACAAAAAGTTTGAACCCGTGTAAGTTATATTATAAGTCATAGTTTTTCTGCGTGACTAATTTGTGCGCACTAAGACTAGAGTAAATTGCTATATTGTTATATTAGTCATTACGAGATTGTAAGAAAGCATTTTATTGACAATTAAGATTCATTTTATCAATAGAAAATTTAAATTAACTTTGATTATTCCACGTATTGTGTAACTAACTGTAACACGTGTTTCGCCTCTTTCAGAGGCAAAACTCATTAGTAAAATTAGTATCATTATCTGTTTGCTTTATTTCGATTCTACACCCCCCTCCTTGCTCCTCTTAAAAGGAAAAAAAACCCAATCCATTTTGTAATTTTATAATTTTAAAATGTTAGAATTAATCTTGCTTCATTACTTAAGCAAACTTTGCGATAGTAAGTCTGAAGATGCCTCTGAAAGAGGCGAAACACGTGTCACAGTTAGTTACACAATACGTGGAATAATCAAAGTTAATTTAAATTTTCCATTAAAATGAACTTCCACAAAGTTACCGCCGAAACCATCGAAAGTATTATTCATTTTATCACTTAAAATAATGTAAAAAAATATATTGAGGCTACTTTTAATACCATCTGAAATAAGAGGGGTGGCTCATCTCTGTTAGTTTTTTTTTATGAAATTATCCCTGCCAAACTACATCAGTAATTAATATTGTCATTTTTTGTATCTCACATCTACTTGAGCTGAATAAAAGAAATAAAATCTACATTATGAATAAACATATTATAATAGCGTTAGTCTAAAAATGTGTAACGTCTAGTAACACGACCAGCGGAATGGGAATGCTATCATTGTTAATTTTATATTCAAAATTGATACCTACAAGGTTGCCAACGAATCTATCGGAAATACTAAAAACGTTTTTTCATATTTTACAGGTTCAGCGCCAGTATAATCCAGCAAGCAGGAGAATTCCCCTGGTCTGGTTATCGGCAACTAGACAAAGGTCTCCTGTTAGATGTTGGATTCAAAACTAGCCCTAAGGTACCTAATACCTAATTTCTACTTTAAAACTTCTGTTTACACTGCAAAATTAGGGTTGGCTAGCATGTTTGATACTGACAGTCCTTTAATTTTTTTATAATTGGGGAGTGAACAGTATTATGACAACCTATTTCAATACAAAAAAAACTATGAATCTTCAACCAAATGTTTATTCACTTTTAAAGTGTTCACTGAAATTCTTGGTGGAAAAGTATTATATTAAAAAATGAAAAACACTTACGTGCTAATTTTTGTTTTATTAAAGATCGGGACCGATTTCGCTCATCATGAGAATTAGCAACTGATGGAAATATAAATTGATTCTTGGTTATTTATACAAAATTAAGTAAGTCTTACTTAGTTTTGTATAATTATTATTGTGGAATTAGTACAAAAAAGTGAATGTTTTTTTTTTGAACATGAATTTATTTAACAGGAAACAAGCAAATATGCATATTTAAATAAAATGATGATAATGTTTATTATAAAACTTATAACTTAAATATATATGAAGTCTTCGTATTCTCCACGCAGCAATTCATTCAAAGGGTACATATGTATATCGACTGTGGAAAGGAAAAAGGATGTAACCTAAACATAGCAAAGCATAGAGTCACAAAAAACGTGTTTTGATGATTTTGGGCCGTATGCAAATTATGAAACATAGACAACCTGAAAGTGCACAGAGACTTCTAAACTAGTGCTTAATTGACATAATCTAATATTAATTAAAGAAATTGTCTTGGGAAAACCTTTTATTCAGTCTTTTTTCTTGGTTTTAATCGTCACAACCCCATCTTTTTTCAAACTTAAAAGATAAATTTAGATACTAATCCAGCATTTGCAGCTTACATCCTTTTAATAGAATGTGTATCAAGTTTGATACATTGTGATTATCGAAAAAAAAGCTGCTTTGAAAAAACTGTGGGTTACATCTTTTTTCCTTTCCAAAGTCCATACGGAAAAACCTTAAAATAAAGAGAGTGAAAAAACATAGAAGAAAAAGGTTATGCTTTTAACAAAGTTCTTCATAATGTGTTAAATATAATAATTTTAAACAATTTAAATATCAATTAAAATCATGTAATCCTGAATTGCTGAACATATTAATCTGTACCACCAATTATTGTTTCAGACGAAACACAATTTCTTGTGGGAAGGACTGTTTCGAGAGACTTCGCTTATGTCACGTACTGCCTCTTTCACTGTCAGGGAAAGCTCAGGTAAATATGTTTTGGCTGATAAGTAAAGTAGTAACTCATATCTCAAAAATATAAAATGATAACGAATGCATTGTTGAATTTTTTCAATGAAATGAAGTTCCCGTGAATATTGTTTAAATTCTGTTTATTTATTTCAGCAGAAAATCAATTGTTAAACTGATGAAAAATCTAAAAAGCAATGTTTTCCTTTAAAAAAATGTAGTTAGTTTTGTTATGTGTTGGAATAATATTTTTCAATCACTTGTTTTTGATATCAAACAATACATTGTATATACTTGTCGTTAAATAAAAAAATTACTAGGAAAATAACAATATACATCAAAGCGAGTAAAAATCACCGATAGTCCAAGTTATCTACCTAGGTCCTTATTCCCTGCTGGAAATGTATTATTAAAATGTCACTGTTTTTCATGGATATTGTCACATTTATTCAAATCTTCACACTAATTATGAGGGGTCTCTAATTCTCATAATACTCGCATAACAAAAAGTAAATCGCTTAAAAAAAGTAATGCCATCTAAAAAATCGCATAAAAAAAGAACTGGGCGGTGTTCATAAAATATTAAATTATTTTTAAAAGATGTACCTACACTATGATTTTCTTTATTTTTTTTTTTACATTCCCTAGGGTACTCAACGTTGTACCCACCACCACCCGCTACGGCTTCACACTCTTTTTATAGGATGTATTCCGTAGCGTAACAACGTTAGTCGTGTTCAAAATTTTGCCAGAAATGTCCCGAGAAGAAATTCTTCAAGACTTGGTTGCATGCACTACAGTGTGCAGAAATTAAAAGTTAATTAATAATTAAGTGCAGTTGAAAACATGAGATTTTATCTATTTAACTCAACTTTTTTTCCAAATGACGCGGAGAATTCTTTAAATGCCCTATAATTTGCCTTCGATGCAACCAAGTCGGCATGACCGACGGGGCCGACAGATCCGACAGATAGTCGTATCGTCTTGAGCAATTTTTCCCAATTTCTTTTTCATTGAATTTCATAAGATTTTCTTTATTCATTAAATTTTGTTTTTTAATGCATTTTTTGGTGTACCGCTGACGAAATCCCATTTACCAGTGTGCCGTGAAGTAAAAAAGTCTGGCAGACGCTGGTCTAGATTCTAAAAAAAAAAATACGCTAGAGGTGAACTAGGATTCAACATAAAGCCTTTTAATACTTGTCAACAATGCGAATAATGATTATAATCGGGTGTTATTGATGCTTCACAGGAATGATGATTAGACTTGATAAGGGGGGGAAAGTCACAATGCAGTACGGCTCATTGACGTATTCCTCTATTTAGTTGTGCATGTTGATTAGATAGTAGATATTATAGCGTTCTTCGTGTTTTGCCTGTTCTAGGTCCAACGATGAAGTCAGCCCTTCGGCACATAGTTACCGTGGATACAAGAGATGATAAAATATACCCTAGCGTAGGAAACCTTGTACAGTTTACCTCAGAAGTATCAGGTATCATTAAAGCTCATTTTATTATAACATTTATCACAAATCAAATTTAAATTATCTCCAATGGACAGTTAGTTATATTATGCAAAACATTCCCAGTTAATATTTACCATGTGAAAATATGTCCATTATGAAAGTTATTGAGGTATTCATTTGAATATTGTATATTTTACTCTTCAGGTCTGGGTGGCAGTATGGCTTTCTTAAAAAATGACCTGTTCCTGCAGACAAACCTTAAACTGACTGAAGAAATTGTAAGTCGATTTCACATTTACACCAAGTATATTTTAAAACCGCTGCGCCATAGTACCCGACATAGTAGCGGTTAGCGCTTCGGGCTTCCGTGCCGGACTTCACGGGCTCGAGTCCCAGTACTTTTTTGATCGATTTCTGTTAGAAGGCATGGGTGTTTGTGATGTCTAAAAATTCTCTCACCTTTTCCCGTTCCTTTATAATTGGGTGTAGCGAGAGAGATTAGCCAACTACTAGTCCTGTCCTAGCCTTATCCTTCTATCCCTACTACTCTCTGAATAAGAGAGGTTGAGCAACTGAGTAACAAACAGCTCTCGTAGAAAAAATCTGTTAAGATACCTTCATTAGGAGTCCGTATGCTCCACCTTGCAAACATGGATTAAAAAAAATATATATTATTGTAAATTTTTATTTTAACACCTATTTCTTTGTGACTATTCAATATCAGTCTTATTCAACCTCCTGTACAACACCACATGGGTGGTAAGCTATGAAATAAAATTTTCCAGCATCAGTGGTATTTTTGAATGCGCGGAAACACCCGCCTTGTTGTGTAAGACAAATATTTATGTAAATAAAAATAGCCAGACATTCATTACATATATTTTCAGGTGCTGCAAGGCTCGCTGCAAATGGGGCTGTTGAACGATTTCTACGGTACCAATCTTACTGAACATTTTTACGTGGGCGGTCCCCAAAGCATTCGTGGATTTCAGGAGAGAGGCGTTGGCCCCCAGTGCGATGGAAATGCAATCGGCAGTAATGTAAGTGTCAAATACGTCACATTTATATTCATCTTTTTCGTTGTGTCATCATCTAATTGGTTTATCAATTAAATTATTCGGTGTTTTCATTTGCATTAAGTCATATAAAATGTTCTCGATAAATATGAGCGGATGATTGTTATCTGTGCGTGTCATCTTGTCTCTCCTCTTCCTACTTGAACTTCTTTTCTCTCACTAATTAAAAAAGTTCCATCCCTTCTATATGACAAACAGTAGCTGTAACAGCAAAGAAAGCTATCGTTAATTGGAAAGCGCCCTGGACACTAGGTCTTTCGTTCTTATGAGAGTAAAATAGAAAATGACTTATGAAGTAATTTAAAAATTGCTATTAAAGCTGTGTAAACGTCACAGAAGATATAGTATCCTTTGCGTGATAATCTTAACAAAAAATGATCATTAAAAAATAATATCTTGAATAATCGCAATATTTTAAGAGAAATAAAATCTTAACATTGATCTATTAATCAACTTAGGATGGTGATATAAACTTGGAGCAACAAAAATAAAATTGTAGGTTTAAAGATGTGATGTGACTTTTTTTATTAAATCGTCCTTATCAATTGGTTATTCTCGTGTGTCGACGTAGGTCACTAATTTTATTTATCTATCTGTCCAATATTTAATGAATATTATTTTACTAATGAGTCAAAAATGTATGAATCGCACCAGACACAACCAGAAGTGTAGTTATATTATGGATTTATAGCAGAGATTTCCCTAGATCTAAATCCATTGTTGTGTTATTATGTGGTATTTAAATTGTCTTCTCTATCTTCCATCTCTATCATATTTATTGTATTCATTTGTAGTATATTTTGACATGTGTGATGATATTTGGTGTGCTTTCAGTGTCAGTACACCGACAGTGGGGTGAAAGGAGTGAAAGTAAGCAAAATGTTGCCAATTCAATCCCACACCACAATTTGAACAATACTTTTTACATTTATTTTAACTACAGCATCCCTCGAACCACTATCAATTGTAAAAATGTTTAATTGCTATTATTCCAATAATGTCCTCATGATATTTATTTGTTATAGTGGAATTTACTTTAAATCGTGTCATAAAAGATAAAAATAAAAGAAGCAGGAATGAGCATAGACAATCGAGCCCACTTTTTTAGGGTTTGAAAAAGAAATTTAAACTGTAAATATTTTTGGTCTATGTTGATTGACATAATTGAATTAATTCTTGTTTCTTCGCTCATTGTGTCTCATATTTTGGAAAGAATTGCTTTTGCATTACCGTGGTGTAATGCACTTTAGTTAAAACATGGCGGTAAAAACATGAATATCTATATAATTAAGTATTTCGACTGAGGGTGCTTGATGGAATTTCAATATCAAATTTGAATTGTTTGAATTTTGTACTTTTCCATGAGTTTTTTCGCTAACGACCCGGGTTTCGCCTTTCGGCATCTTCAGGCATTCCAAGTGCACGGATGTACTTGAACTGACCGTTCTTGTACATCCGTGCACTTGGAATGCCTGAAGATGCCGAAAGGCGAAACCCTGGTCGTTAGCGACAAAACTCATGGAAAAGTACAAAATTCAAACAATTCAAATGAATATCTATGTTATGGATTGACATAGCGTAAGTCATATTTTAGTGATGTTATATCCAAATATGTGAGTGGAAGGTAAAATGAATAATATCAAAAAAAGCGTATATGTAAATCGAAATATCTCTTCAACATTTTAGTAAAAGAAACTGTCGATTTGGTAGAATTATTTTGGGAACAATTGGTCACAGTAGTGTCTTCTTTTATGTGAAGTAAATAAAGACTGTCAATCATTAATCAAATGTTGTTACAGATCTTTGTGATAAAATTGTTTACTTTAAGGTGTATAAGTATTAGTTTGATTTTGGGCTGTGGATGTTTGTTTGTGCGTGTGTGTTATGTGACCTTTCCAATCTGCTTGCTTTGCTTCCTTTCACCCTGAAAACTTTTCTACACGCGTCGGGGATAAAGTATATTATTTCTATCACAATTGACTTGTTGCATAATTACTCGCATCTGAAGGCACGTTATTTCAAATATCAATCAGTACATGTTTGATTGGAATTTTAAACAAACCAGTTTCTAATTGCAAAGAAAGAACCCTGAGAACAAAAGCAGAACTGGAAACACATTTTTTACAAGCCCATCAAAATGAATTGTTAACCTCCTATTATGTATTACTTTTTTCACCAGCGTTGTCAATTAATGCTTTCCCCGGTTCGTAATTAACTCTTTTGTATTATGTAGATAATATTTTTGTTGCTGTATGTTTGTAGTATAAATATTTAGTAATGTTTAAAAAATGGGTTGGAATCATGTAAACCAAACTTGAGACCAAATTCTGTAGGTGTAAATATTCTAATAAAACGTAACATTAATTTAACTACAAATAATAATCACTTTAATTTAAACTGACTCGTGTTAAATATAATTACATATTGGTTTTGTATGATTATTTAATTGACAGCTAAGTCTCTTTCCCAATAAAACTTTTTGGTTTTACTGATGTAATAAGTTATCATCATTTTATTTCAGTTTTATTGGGCTTCAGGACTGCATGCCTATACGCCGTTACCGTTCAGGCCTGGAAAAGGAGGCTTCGGAGATCTTTTCAGAGCTCATTTCTTTGTCAACGCTGGAAATACTGGTCCCGTTAACAGAGGTATTATTATTTTGACAAATAACCAAAATCTACTTTAACATCAACTCGTAAAATATTAACTTTTTTTCATCATAGAATCATGCCAGTTCTTTATATATGTCCTTTTGGTTTTCTCCAATATGAAATTTGAAACTTAATTTTTTTCTGCTGTCAAAACAAAGGTAAAAAGTTTTGCATAATGATAGCAGTTAAAATAATCTTTGTTTTATTACCACTATCAAAAAGTATTTTATATTTTATTGTTCAAATAAGCTCCTAACCTCATGCTTGCATAAATAAGATTAATTATTTAATTGCAAAATTACAGAAATAATTTTACACAAAATAAATCTCTACAGTTTTTTTTATGGTGAATTCCTGTTCAGTGTTTACAATTGACAATTTAGATTCCATGATGGAAAATTTTAATCTTATATTTTTATGGACATAAATCAGTGCAAAATATTTTGAGTATTTTGAATATATTACGTAAGACTTTTTTTTGATGATCTATTTAATATTACATTAACAATCATCACTAATACCCTCAGAACCTTTGAATAATAAAAAAAAAACAGTTGTAGGCTTGTATGTTTTGCATAGATTGTCTACCAAACTTTTCAGTGAAATTGCATGAATTTTTTATATATTTATTAAAGGGAATATTCAAATCTTCTATAATTGAGATTTATTTGCTTTTTCTAGCTCAAAATGTAGAAACAAACATGGATTCAGTGGTGAAAAATATCCGACTTTCGTCTGGTCTGGGTGTGGCCCTTCGGATAGGTGACATAGCTCGATTCGAATTAAATTATTGCTTCCCATTCTGGTACAAACCCGGCGATGTTATCGCACCGGGAATTCAATTCGGACTTGGAGTAAATTTCTTGTAAATCGTATTTTATTGAATATATGAGAGAATTTTGTTAAATTAAATATTTTTGTGTATTTATTTCAGGCATTAAATAAACAATTTTTCAACGTGTAAAAGGTGTGCCGTTCATACAACACAGAGATTTAAATGAGAAAGTGTTGGAACGTATGCAATTGCATGTTAAATTATTTTTGAATTGTATGGCATAACATGTGCATATATATATTGATATGCAATCTTTTGGTCCACTACTGCAATAAATTCATTTCAAATCCCATATTTTTATTATAATATTATAGTAGAAATGAGATATGCAGTTGAATTTTCTAATCTTATCCGTTTATCTGCAAACTCAAACTTGATAAGAATAATTATAGATATTTGTTTTTGGTGCTAATGGACCCATAAAAATACTTGGAATGCTAAAGGAATGTCTGGGGTTGTTTCAATTTTGCTTCTTTAAAGAAAAAAAATTGAAAAACTGATAAAAGTAAAATTTATATTTATCAGAACAATAATGAATGAGTGAAAAATGATTTACTACCTTATATCGTCTCGATATTATTCTAATTATTTGCCTATGTAGCTGAAAATATTCAATTTTGCAATATAAATAGTTTGCCATTGTAATATACTTCATGTTCCGTTATGTATAGCAAATGTTCCTCGTAAATGTACATTTTTATGATTAATTCGAAATCTGTAGAAATTTAAAATAGTGTTACAAAGAAACTTTGTACTGTTTCTCCTGTTTTATTGTAATAAATTATTGTTTTCTTTAATATATTGTGTGGTATTATTATTTTGATTTTCTAAACATGTTTTTGTACTATTCAGTGGCGTAGCTTGAAATTTGGGACTGCCATGCAAACGTCACGTAAGGCCCCACCCACGCAATACTTTATACCGAGTATATAGAAATTTGGGTCCCCCTTTTCGCTGGGCCCTCATGCTTTGCTTGGTACGATTATGGAAGTAGAAATCTTTTGGGTGTTATTTTGGCACAATTTTAGTTGTAATAATTTTACTTTAAAGGACAGTGTGCAAACATTGCCGATAGAAGCAAAAACGAATATTTCACATTCAACAAATACTTTAACAGAATATTTTCTCCATTTCATTTTTATTCAACTCTTATATCTTTTACATACTCAATGAATCGACAAATATTACTTTGAAATGTATTAAAAACAAAAATGAAAATAAAATATGCTATTTCCATTTCCAAAAGTTAATTAGTTAAAACAGATGGAACCTTTACAAAAAGCTTCAATTTTATATAACAAACAAAAACAAAAAAATAACATGCTCCATATTCCATCAACGTCAACTAACGTTATTTTTGAAAAAAACTATAAAATAAAAATTCTATAACGTACCACATAAAGAGGGCAACGGCTGGAAACATTTTTTTCTGAAATTTGTATTTTCAAAACATAATCATAATGTTAACGAATTCATTGGAATTTCAAAATAATAGTCAAGTAAAAGTTGTTGAATAATTTTATTTTACTATTATGTACAGTAGAAGAGACTTATATTAATAATAAAATAACACAATCATGTTAATGACTTTTTTATTTGTATCCCTGCAATCACCTTGCTAATTCCATACAGACGAACATTTTTTCATACCACAATATGAAATATTTAATTTTATTTATTTTCATGGTGAATAATTTTGACGAGACATTAATTTAATTTATAAAGATAAAGCTAAACGTTTTCTAATTCATCAAAAATGTATTTTACTACAAAAGAAAAACAGTATAACAAAACATCAACTAATTTATGAGAATATGAAGGGAACTAACTTTTTTTATTAAAATATTATACACATGGCCTAAAACAGAATTCAGTGATGTCTTACAGGTAGGTGTACCTCAAATTACTTTGACCATCTCAGGTAGAATAAAATAACAATCATACCATGGGTCTTAACCGAATGTTATTGAAGAAAATTTTCATTTGATGTCATCTCATACCATTGGTTCTGAAACTGATAATTGCTGATGGAGCTTGTTACTACTAGAATACAAGTTCTATCGAAATATGTCACTTGTGAAGTGAATGCCTTCTAAAGATTCCATAATATACATCACACCAACCAATTTATTATTATGGAAAAAGATCTATCTTACAATTTTAGTATTTTTTACTATAGGTATTCCTGTTTATTTTAGAATAAAATTGAATTTCGAGAATTAAAACTTTTTAATTACTCATTTGCGAAAATACATTGTTAATGCATATTTAAATCACAGCCTTTGGTTGGATAAATGGTTGGTCAAGTCAAAAACTTTACCCAAGAATTTCAGGATAGCAATTCTTATGACTGACATATAATGTTGTATTCAGTTATTTGTGTGACCTAGATCAATTATCCCAAAAGGACAATTTTTTTCCATTAAAGATTATAGCTTGTGTAAAAAAGATATTATTTCCTAATTATAACAAGAATTCAAAAAATGATTGGTAAATAGCGGCGGCTACCTGCCACCTGTGTGGTCGTCGAGAGGTCAACGTCGTTGGCGTCGGTTATGGAGAGTACGGGTTCAAATCCCGGTACGGACAGTTTTATAAATTGATTTTTCAATCAATTTATGAATTTCTATTTGAAGGCATGGATGCATGTGATGTCTTAAATTCCCCCCTCCCACCCATCCTATCCTATGAACAGGGCGTATCGAGAGCGAATAGCTAACCACTATTCCTGTCCTAGCCCTATCCTTCTATTCCTATTCTCTTTGGAAAAGAGAGGTTGAGCAACTAAGTAACAAGCAGTTCTCGTAGAAACACATCTGTTGAGATAAACTCCATTATGAGTCCATATGCTCCACATTGGGACCGGACATAGTAAAAAAAAAATAGCGGTAGAAAAATGTGTCTCTGTCTCTGGAGGACTTATGATGTAATATTCTACATGAGTGTCTGCCAAAATTATTTTTTTCACGGTAAGTGTGGATGGAATTTGTTCTGTTGCAAACCAAATAATACCTTAAAAAGGAAATGTACTTAATCAATACGAACACTCACTCAGTGGAGTAACCACCATACAGTGGGGTTTATGCAAGGGCATTTGGGCTCGTGGGGGGAGGTAAATTTATATGCATATTCAAAGATAAAAATACTAATGAATTTATGCTAAAAAATTAATCATTTTCAAAAGTCTCTGTCAAACGAGTAACTAGTGAGGACTTTTTTCGCCTGTTATTATTTACAGCCAGTCTCTAATTCTTGAATAACTGGAAGTAACTGGAAGTCGTCCTTTTTGCATAATTTTATTTTTATAACAAAAAATAGGGGGCACTTTGATAACTCTAGTATAAGGGCCCAGATATTCTAGTTACGCCACTGCACTCACCACTATATATATACCAGTATCAATGTATCCCTGTGTCACGTCGACAACTATGTACCCACATGACAAATATCTATTTGAATATTAAATTGTTGAATCTATTTAAAATTTTAAAAAAAATGGATAGCCATTATTGAGAATAAACAGTTTGTGGCTTCTTCCATCACGGCACATCCTGAGACTTCCTGTGGCACACTTGTGTGCTGATGCACACAGTTTGGCAGACACTGTTATAGATAATAGCAAAACTAGACGCAAAACAGCCATTGGTTAAAAATTAGCAAAGCAGTGAAGCTAATGTTAGCACCCATATCATTACGATTAGATAATATCGTAAACCAAATTATATGGAATTTTATTATCAAGAATTCAGAGCTCCACTATGTATGTCACTATTTCGTCAACATGTTGGCAGAAGTCAGTAAGTAACAAAATTTATAAAAATGAGACAAGAACACAATTTGATTCTTAGATGTCAATGCTTTCCCTGGATTAACTCGGAAGGTGCATTTTATGTGACAGTTTGGCAAAAATATAATTTTTCATCAGTTATTAATGCAGATTTAAAGGTAGGCAATTATCCCTACCTATTAATTCTTAACTTCATTTGTTAGGAATTAATATTTTGATATTATAATTATCTATCTAACACGAAACGTAGAGACTAAAGGCTTTAATCCTATAAGCTCAAGTTTTTCATTTACTGTTACTAACTTCTGCCATTACGAGGGTGACAATTTGTTAATTGAAAAATTATTTCTTATTTATATTTTAACATTTTATCTCTAAAGAACTAGCTGACACCATTCACATAGTTATACTGCATAAATAATAAAACTATCGTATGGGTTTAAGGGAGGGTATGGTAGAAAGCCTGCATCGCCAATACCCGAGAAACTATCCTGCGAGAATTTTAAACCACACTTCACATGTTAGGATCTCAGGGAAATGGAAATGTCAGGCTTGATCCTCTTCACAAAGATTTGGTTGCGTGTTGTCTGTGTCGCGGATGCATCGTTGCCTTCTGAAACAAATATTAAAATAAAATCAATTATCATTAAACCAACTGTCTCATCATAGTTCTATGATTACACGACAATGTTATAATTGAATCAATGAGTTGCAAAAACAATCTTGGACGATATTTTATGAAAGTGACCTACGAGCAGCGCTCTATATTTCTTTATCTCAAATTCTATCTAGTAATGTGGGTGAGAGCTTCAAATTCGATCTTATCTGTTGAGGAAATCATTTCGAAAATTTGAGTCATTTGCAAAAAACCAGTTTGAGAACTGAGTTTCAAAAAAATTTCAAACTTTTTATACACATTATCTGCATACAAATTAAATGGTTCAATTACATTTACTAACACTAGGGTTGCCAGATTTCTTGCAAATCAAACCGGGACATTTGTCCGATTTGCTGACTTTCGAATCCAAAATCCCAGGAATTTTAATTTGAATCGAAGGTTAACAGTTGTCTCTAAATTTCCGAGACAATTCAGTACTCATCCGGGATACGGTACAGCGATTCCAATTCTGGGACACCTGACAACCCTAACTAACAGATATACAGAAAATGACAAAAAAGAAAAAAATTAATGTTAGATATCGACTGTGGAAAGGAAAAAGGACGTAACCCACAGTTTTTCCAAAACAGGTTTTTTTCTAATATCACAATGTATCACACTTGATACACGTACTATCAAAAGGACACAATCTGCAAATGCCGAATTAGTATCTAAATTTATCTTTTAAGTTGGAAAAAGATGACCTTGTAAAAAGTTAAAACTAAGAAAAAAGACTGAAACAAAGGTTTTTCCTACACAATTTCTTTAATTAATATTAGATTAGGTCAATTAAACACCAGTTTAGAAGTCTCCGTGCACTTCAAGGTTGTGTATAATTCATAATTTGTATATGTCACAAAATCATCAAAACACGTTTTTAGCGCCTCCTGTAAAATTTGACATGTGTGGGTTACGTCCTTTTTCCTTTCCATAGTCGATATGTATGCATAGCAGTTTTTCGTTATTTAATCAAAATTTAAAAAAGCTTCCAAAGTGCTTTTTGCAACTCGATGATACAATTCGTGAAAGGTCAATGCGTTTTGAGTAAATCAAACTTTTATTAAGTACTTAAAATAAAATGTCTTCAGTATACTTTTCGACACATTAAAAATGTTTACTTTTGCCCAAAATTTTACTTGCAATATTTATTGCAGTAGGTTATACTGGTAGGTTATTAGATTCATCTTTCAATAAATGATTTTTTATTTTTTTTTCTATTATACTTAAAAATGTGTTTTGACAACTTCATTAGGTATAGATAAGCCATTCTTATGAAATAAAAAAATACTTTCTACTACCTGGGAAGGCACTCCATTTTATTTTATTTTTTTTAACCATGTCCGCTTCCAATGTGCAGCATATGGACTCCTAGTGGAGTTTATCTCAACAGAATTGTTTCTAAGAGAACTGCTTGTTACTCAGTTGCTCAACCTCTCTTTTTCCAAAGAGAGTAGGGATAGAAGGATAGGGCTAGGGCAGGATTAGTGGTAAGCTAATCGCTCTCGATACGCCCCGTTCATAGGATAGGATGGCTGAGAGGGGGGAATTCAAGACATCACATACATCCTTGCCTTTGAACAGAAATTCATAAATCGATTGAAAAATCAATTTATAAAACTGTTCGCACCGGGATTTGAACCCGGGCCCTCCGTAGCCGAAGCCAACAACGTTGACCACTCGACCACACAGGTGACGGTGTTTTAGGGGTTTGAAAATGACTTACAAACAATCTAGCATAATCCCCTGTTCCAACCGTACAGAAAAAGTAGGTAAACAACAGGCCAACAGTGATTAGTTTTAAAAATACTTACGTCGTCAAAGTGGATAGTCATCATAAAACATTATTTTTTCTCAATAAAACAAATTTAATTAAACATATGTACATACGTCTATTGCCAGTTCTAGTTGCAACTTTTACTCCATACATCGGAATAATATTTCGATCGAAATTCAGACAATAAATCAATCGTAAAAAATCGGCAACAGTGATAGAAAAAAATCGCGACTTTTTAGGATTAGGTTTTTTTTGAGTGCGAAAATTAGTCGACACATTTTATTCCCTTTCAATGAACAAAAAAAAAAGATTGAAAGGGGGGCACAAGAAAGAATGATCCAGGATGAAAAAAATGTTACCCTTCGATTGTAATTTGAAAAAAAAAAGTTTAATAAATGAAAGGATATTATGTTCAAGGTGTGTCAACATACATTACAAAACATACTTTTTCAATGAACATATTTAGTGATGACTTTTTGAAACTACAGAAAGAAAGCTCTCTCGAAAAGGACGGAAATTTTTTAACTGTTATCAATGTTGAGCATTTTAATTTAAGTATTTTAACAGTAAGCAAATTTACAATCAACCATTTAAAATGGTGGTGTGCAAGGATTTCTCAATTATAATTTAATACACAAATTGAAAGAAGTGAGTTTTATAGAATTTATTGATAAAGTCACCAGCTTGCCTGACCCAAGCTTACAGCGTAGGCAGCGGTGGGCTGCCAATACGTTAACAAGGGACTCGCTTAATATCGAAGCAATTATCGATGTTATGGGGAAGGAGTGAATTTTTTATACATTTATATGCAATACTAAAATAAGCAATCGTTTGCAACGTTAATTCACTTATAATATGTAATGATCAATCTAAATGGCCAAAAATTTTCCCCTGTATATACTAAAGTTGTCGTAGATAATATGTAAGTCAGAAATTGCAGTTATATACTAATTTGATCTGAGTCTGGTTTTTTCTTAAATTAACAAGGGGCTCGCCGGCCTAAGTATAATTTAACAAGGGGCAGGTATTAATTTATTGATTAAAAAATTATTGGTGCTATTTTTTAAACATTTATATTATATTACATGTTGGCACTTGTTATTTTTGTCTGTGAGACACACATATTGTTTACAAGTATGGTAACTAATTATATTAGTTTGGGAACACATTCGTGTTACCTATTGGTGTTTATAATACGAAGTTTCGAAAGCATTGCAAGCTTCATTTCTACTCGTAATGAAACAATGTGATAGGAGTAAATTTGTTAATAAAAACTGTAGAAACACTCACAAACAAACATCTGTAGATAAAGCTGTTTAGTTATTAATAATCTTTCTAAGTTTTAGCCACGTTACGGGTGAAGTAAAGTTAATATTTGTATTTATTATAAAGGAAGAAACAATTATTCAAATGATATATATTCATCAATATTCGTACCCAACGCCGCCAGATCGCTTTCATTTTATTAACTTTAATAAATCGGTTTATAAAAATATTGTGGAGATTGTGCTACGTGATGTTTTAAACGTTAGTCAAAGCCAAAAAATTACAAATCCATTGACAATACGTCGAACACCCGTTCATTATTTACCCCGTCAGAAATCCAGGGTTGTCATTTTTCTGTTACATGTAGCGAAGTGTTGGCATACTAAATTTATTGAAAGTTGCAAAAAAGCGGCCAACGAAAAATTTACTGTTCTCGCAAAAAACAATTATGGACGTCCTACATAATTATATCCATATTTTGAAAAATACTTTAAACTAAATATTATAATGATAATTTTCAGGGTTCGGTGGGATATAAAAACATTTTTCAGCCATATCGGACTCATAGTGGAGCAATTGTTGTTAAAAATGGTGATTCTTATTCAATTGTTTGAAGACGTTAACGAAAGAAGAATGGCGCTAAGAAGCGCCTAGGTCGGAGTGGGGAACCTTTTTTTCTCTAAAGGCCGCATTCATTTTTCTGATTCGACATAAGGCCGCAGTAAACATTGACGGAATCTTTGGCCAGAAACAGGAATTTATGGTCAGGATATGTCAGGAATTTACGAATTTACATACATTTACAGAAAAACAGAATTGGCCAGAAGGCCGCACCAGAGTAGCCAAAAGACCGCAGGTTCCCCACGCCTGGCCTAGGTGTTAGCTAATAAAAACCTTTAGACAACCTTTCCAGTATCGAATTGTAAGTGCATGCCATATTTTATTCACAAATATAATATATAAATCGACTTATAATAGTTTTCACTTACTGTGAGTTTGAGCCCTTTACCGTACTACCAAATAAAACAAAATTCCAAGAGCATTAACAACGTTCCCTCTAAGCCGCCCGCGTGCGCGGCCGCGCAGCAGTTGGGAAACCCCCGCGCACTCATTCCGGGTTGGCGCGCACTACATGACAGTTGTTCAATTAATATTTGTTCGGTCCGCGCAGCCTTTGAAATTTCCGCACAGCTAACCTCTTGCCTTAGAGGAAACATTGGAATTAACCAGTTTGTTTGTGATATGGTGCCTGCTTGGTCGAGGGGGCAAAGTCGTTGGCTTCGGTTTCGGCGGTCACGGGTTTGAGTCCCAGTACGGACAGTTTTATAAATTGATTTTTTGATCGATTTATGAATATGAATTTCTGTCCGAAGGCATGGGTGTATGTTATGTCTTAAATTATCCCTTTCCACCCATCACGAGAGCGATTAGCTAACCATTAATCCTGCCCTAGCCCTTATCCTTCTATTCCTACTCTATTTGGAAAAAAAGAGGTTTAGCAACTGTCTAAAAATCAATTCCGTATGCTCCACATTGGGAGCGTGAGAGAATACGAGTTGGGCATATTTTTTACGTGAAAAATAGAAAGTGATATTTTATTGCCAGATTTTTTTTTCATATTTCTAACGTTTCTTGTTTATTTTATTTGAAATATTTCATTAATTATAAATGATACAACAAAAAAATGCTATCGATCCAATTCTAGTCATATTATGAAAGAATAAAGATTCACATTTATAAATACATTTCTTCTTGTAGGACATATATAATTTTGACAGCCCTACAGATACAAGGGTTGTACGCGGCGCGGCAGTCATAATGTATACTCTTTTTTTATTATTTGTTACAACAGTAAGGGTGGTTGTATATTTTTTTTACGGCGTCTATCAAATTTTCAACTGTTTACTTTTTTTTGTCGCGTGCTGCGTGTACTTTTCGCTTGTCATTGGACGCGTGGAGTCTGTCTGCCAGACGAGTAAAGATATAATAAAAATAAATCAATTTAGTATTGACAAAGATATGTTCAAGCGCTGCAAGAATCGGTATTTTTCTATCACTCGCGATTCTGATCAATCTGTGTTTGATGTACAATGTATTATGTGAGTATTTAATTGGGAATTTCTGTAGACTGTCTGTGAGTGACTATCTGTCGTTGGAGACGCACTGGAAGGGCTGGGCTGGTGGAAGGAAACTAATAGAGGTTTGCTTAGGATATTGCCTATTAGAGTGACCGATAATCGACCACTCCGAATGTCATTTAGTATACATGCTGCTGCCAGTGGCGGATTAAACACATGAGAGGCCCCAGGCGCAATTAGATTTGGAGAACCTGTATTTCGGATAACATAAAAACGTCAGAAAATTCCATGTAAAATACTAAAAATAAAAATCTAAGGAAAAAGTACCTATATGGTCATTTTTGAGGCCCGTAAGATTTGGAGGCCTCATGCGCGCGCCTTCGCCATTCGCTTATAGAATAATCCGCTACTGGCAGCTGCCTTCCAACACTAATAATCAAGTATTATAAAAATAAAACACTTTTCTGTATGTACCAATTCCACATTTTTTAATATGTTAAGGACCGGTTTCACTCACGACGAGCGACTGATCAACTGCAGTTGTACTGCAGTTGCTCGTCATATGCGAAATCGGTCCCAATCATATTCAAATATTGTGGATTAGTACGAAGGAGTGTTTTATTTTTTGAATATAATGACTTTCTAAATATTGACAGTGAACAACTTAAAAGTGAATAATCTAGTAGCTTAATTTCCAATGAAATGTTTTATCACTTTTAGGATGTTCACTATCAATACTTGGAAGGACGGCATTATATTCTAAAATAAAATAATCATTTGTTCTAATTCTACTTTTATCTAATACGATTAGGACCGGTTTCGCTTTTGATTCAAGTGAATTTAACAGGGCTGTGGAGTCGGAGTCGGATTCGCGGAGTTTTGGCCGGATTCGGAGTCGCGATATTTTGGCCGGAGTCGGAGTCGTGAAAAATATATTTTATGATGTGTATTTAAACAAAATAGTCAAAAGTGTTAACATTTCATGCTTGGCTGACTAAAGATGATCTGATGGTATACATATATATATAAGTTGAAATGAAATTATTGAAAAATTTCCTCGGAGTCGTTAATTATTTTTAAGATGGAGTCGGAGTCGTCTTTTTTTCAAGCGACTTCACAGCCCTGGAATTTAATAAAAAAAGAAAAAAAAAATTGAACAAGAATGAAGAAAACAAAACGTGCCTACAACAGGACATTAAGATTTCAAATTGTTATATTTGATAGATTCGGCGGTAACTTTGTGGAAGTTCATTATATAAAAAGTTAAATTTCATAACTTTGTTGTTCGAATTTTAAGTTTATTCGTAAACGTTGTGATAGCTTCTCAAAGAGGCGAAACACGTGTCGCAAGTTGAAACACAAAAATTGGAATAACACAGTTATGAAATTTTATTTTATATTTCAATTTTTATATTTAGTGAATGATTTAGCATTTATCAATAAATTTATATAATACATTTTGAACAAACAAATGTGATTTTTTATAGAAATATAAAACAACAAATTTAAAATGATTGCGTTTACTGAAAATATCAGATCACTCGAAGCTGTTATTATCCGAATCGATTTTTTTTAAAAATTACGGTTGTAAAATTTTCGTCAAAACGCGTTAATACATATTTTTGTTAAAAATATTTTTTTCAATCTGCGCGTAGGGGAGATCTGCTTTGAGATAAAGTATTGAATTTGTCGGAACCCCTTTTTTAAACTAAAAAAATCATCGCGCCACAAAACTATTCACACGGTGATCATAAAGTAAATGTTTACATACTGATGAAAGTAACTAAATACTTAAAAGGAAGTGCTTGATATTTTTTTGTCAGAATAAATCTGTTGTACAGTACTGCAGTATATAATCACTGGGTAGATGATTCTCCGCCACGACCTGTAATAAAATAATAAGAAACATTACACAGTACGAATATTGCTTTCGACGTCAGATTTTTACAAAATAATTTTAGTATTATTAAATGTAGGTTTAAAAAAATCTTTTGTTAGTATTATATCACACGTAGATTTAGAGCACAGCCAATTCTCAACGTTCAGTGAAAACTTTTTAATGGACTTGTGTGGATATGTGTGACAACGAATCAATACAGTACGTTCCGGTCTTAATATGTGTGACACGAACCAAAGATGTATAAAACCTTCAATTTTCTAGGTTGAGAAACCAGAGATGTGCTGCTGATACATCGACAAGAGGCTCGCTTAATATCAAAGCTATTCGCGGTGTTCCGGAACGGGGTGGAATATTTTATCACTCTTATACAATTATGTGTACGCAATAATTATAAAAGCAATCAAATGTTGTAATCATATTATGTAACGATACGCAATGTACCAAAGTACAATAATTAATATCAATAATCAAGTGTGATTAGCTAAATAAGATTTGCAAGAGTAAAGAGTTCCAAGATTGATACAGAACTTGGTTATATTGTAACACCAAATTCACATCACTGCGCTTTTAAATTTAATGTTAATGTATATTTATAAATTATATAACAGATCTGAGAATATTGTTTTTTTTATTTTAACAATGGGCTCGCCAGCCTTATTCAAATTTAACAAGGGATCGCGCGAGCCTCTGAGTGAAACTAAAATTTCCCTTATCATAAATATTGTGAATGTCATGTTTGATCTATGGTTTTAAATAAGTATTCTTTTTAGTTTACATAAATATAAACTGTTCATAAAATGACTGTTCATGTATATTTAAGATATACGAGGTAATCATCGTAACAACATAAATTTCCCACGATAAAATAATGCTAATTTAACTTTAAAAAAAAACAGATTAGAAATTAAATTTCGATTAAAGTTAACATTTCATGTCGCGAGTAACTTAGATTTGTGAACACCGTGTATGCAAAAATTTAAAGCTATTCATGTTTTTCAGTTCATAAAATTATATCACAGATTTTAATCAACAAATTTTTCAAAAGGCTTGCACGCACTGATATAGTTCATATAAAAACATATATATTATATGTTTGAAATGAGTCGTTTTTAATTATACATTATATTACATGTATAGTGTTCATTTTTAGAAAAACGTTGAAAGAACGATCACTATCATCATTATCAAATCGATCACTATCATCATTTTTAGTAGAAATATTTTTATAATATTTGACATTGGATCTAATGCCAATGCGCCAAACATGATGCAATTGCAAGATCATACAAGAGACATTTTTTGTGTCACTCGAAATAAAATCAAGTAAAATTAACATCCCAAAAAACCTTAAGATCTCAAATTTAAACTGAAAAAAAAATCTTATACAATAAATATTTTAATAGAGAAGAAATTTTGGTTTTATAGAATGAATAATTTTGTTAACTTTGTCTTTTTTCTCAAATGATTGTAAATGCTCAAGTTTTCATTATAAAAAAGAAAATATGAAACGTAAAATAACATAGTATACAGTTATTCTATAACTATCTGTCGAAGTCATAAAACAGAAATAGCTATCAA
Source organism: Himalopsyche tibetana (assembly GCA_030503985.1). Taxonomy (NCBI): domain Eukaryota; kingdom Metazoa; phylum Arthropoda; class Insecta; order Trichoptera; family Rhyacophilidae; genus Himalopsyche; species Himalopsyche tibetana. The sequence goes on along the minus strand of JAPJYX010000010.1, from coordinate 23,424,733 downwards.
CTAATATATGTAGTTCGTGTGGAACTAAAAACTTTGTTACTATAACCTTATATAATGGAGATCTACCAAGTAAATGTCAATTCAATCAAAGAAATAACTTGATAACTATAATAGAAATAACTGTAAAATACAAATACCACAATAAATTATAAAAGACTGATTTTGATGATAATATAAGAACATAGTAAAGAAGGATAAACCCGTTTCATAGTAGAATTAGGTAATTGTTGACATTGCCATGCCTACATATTTTTTAATACATTATACCTAATATTATATGATTTTTTTTACTAGTATGTTTTTTTAAGATTATAATTTGTGCTGTTATGTGAATGAAATATAACTTTGGATTAATTAATGATCAAATTAGATATCAACATATTTAAATTTGAAATCGACGGTTTGATAAATTCATTCAAATAATAAAAAAAATATCACCGATATCTATGGTAATTTAAAGTAATATTGTTTAGTTTCAGACATTAATTAAATATTGATGGAGTGATAAATCAAATTCATTACACTTTATTTCGAGTAAAAGGTTCGTTCTTCTTAAAGGTAAAAAAATATGATTAGCGGCAGACTTATTTTGATGGAAAAATTGCATTATGTTTATGTTATTCAACGTAATATACATTCACTTATTATTTTCACATACAAATGCAATTTTACCTGATCTTATTGGAACTGTTATTTTCTAATCATACATATATTCTGAAATAGAATCATATTGGTGAATTATTTACAGTGGAGGTTCACCAGTAGGTTATGATATGTTCACAACCTCATTTGTGAACATATCTTTATATATATTTCTGAATATATATATGCATTTAGAATTTTTTGGCATATTTATCTCAAAAACGTCAAACATGGAGATTATGAGTTGAGCTCCTCAAATAAAAAATGTGCATATTTACATAATATAACTTAAGATGCGAAAGTGGCAACTTGATTTTTTAAAAGTTCAGCCATAATCAGTATTATCATGATTCAATAAAATCTTGTTACATCATAACTCATAATATATTTAAGATCCTCGTTAAATTCACGAGCCCCTAACACAATATCCGATAGGCTTTTTATATGATCTGTCCATGCCTAAAGAATCGTGAAAAGCTGTAATAAAATTTGTACAAAAAGAAAAGGTTAATATTGATGTTAAAGGTTCCCAAATTTCTAAATACGCCACCGCACCAGTCAGTCAAAAATGGCCCAGCCAAATTTGGATTAATCCAGATCTATAGAGCAGTGGTCCCCAAACTATGGCCTGCGGGCTGGGTCTGGCCCTCCAAAAAATTCAATCCATAAATGTTAATTTTTGAAAATTCTTATAGGATTCAATCAATAATATTTTTCGTCCAGCCTTTTTCAAAATGTTTGGTGACCCCTGCTATAGAGCTTACATTTTTTATGTTTCCTACGTAACCCATGTCGACAATCTTGAATGTGGTCTTTCATATTTTTATCGTGCTGATGATCGACGAACTGTTGATGTTTGAGTGTTGCTAGCTCGCAATTTTGAAAGGTCAGCTACTATATTTTTATAAAAATAAAAAAAAGCTAGATCTTTAAAATTGTTACAAGCCAGCGAGAAATATCTGTACATCAAAAATTTTGTTATTCTTATTATTATTATGAATTAGTAAACAAATCCTACTACATATATCATTAAGCGTACACTACAAAAATTTACAATGAACATTTAACACCACCAATAAAATTTACAACTATGTTACGAAAAAATATAATATACCATTTTCCTATAGTGAAAAACTCAAGCTCCCAAATTAAAGGCATCGAATGAGTTTTTTTTTGTTATGTCTGTAAAGCAAATAAAACATATTTGTGTTTAATCATAAAAGTCCACTTTCATACTCAGTTATTATGCGTATTTAACATGAAATTAAGTCATATTTTCGCTTCTATTATTTTAAAAAAAAAGTAATACAAGCCAGTGGCGGATTACCCCATAAACGCAAGAGGCGCATTCGTAGAGCCTCAAAAATATCATATATTATATAAGCAGTTTTCGATATTCATTATTAATTTCCATAGATTTTTGCAACGCTTTAATGTTATTCGAAAAACAGAGCCTCCAAAGTGTTTAATCCGCCACTAATACAAGTATAAACGCAATTCAAAGGTAACTACATATTTTCTAAGCTCTGCTATAAAAAATATATATACATACAATGGTCATATGAGCTTTGCACCTAGCAATGGAGGACATATTAACTTGTGAAATAAATAAATCTAAAGTAAATGTTATGAAGTTACTTCATGAGATAAACTGCGATTAGAATTTTTGACCATATCATATTATAAACTACAGTAGAATCCGTTATAACGACTTACAATAACCAACTGTCGATTTTGGTCAACATGCAAATTACTATGAAAGTAAATTCGTTTGGTGCGACTATCCCTTGACCGCCGTTCCATCGGGATTCTAGTGAATTATCAAGTAAAACAGATCCGTCTACTTTCAAATATCATATATTTTCGTCTTTACTATTTCATCCGCCTAGCAGTGCGGTACCAGAAATAAATAAGTTTACCCTTATAATCGCGTAGAGATATCTGAATGTATGCGATTAGTTTGCTGTGTATGTTGCGATGATCGTTGGGGTTTCCCGACAGCCGGGAAAGTTAGCAGGCCGTACAGTCGCCTTAAAATGGTGTAATACAATACTATACAACCTACTACCTCAAACGGCCACCGGGAATTCTTGAAGCGCCGTCACTCTTCATAGTAATAACGAAATGATTCCAATCAACTCATTTCCATAAATTGATTAGACACGTAAAATGTTACATGATGCACTGTCGTAACATTTTAAGTTTTTAAAAATACCACTGGATTTCATAAAATGACAGGGTAAGGTTTATGTCATAAGTTTACCCATACATTATAAGCTTCTCGCTTGCCAAAACCGTAGCACGTCGTATAATTGCATACAAATAAAACACTACGGATAAGTATTGGAGATTTTATACAAATTACGAAGTCAAAATCAAAAGATAAACTGTTTAAATCGTCGGCTTAGTGTAAGAAGTCAGAAACTTTTATTTGCATTACATCTGAGAGATTTCAAACGACAAAAAATCACTATTTCAAATAAAAAAACTTTTTTCAGAGCAACATAAGGCATTAAGTTGTTGTTCTCAGTTAGTGACTTCTTGCACTAAGGCAACAAAATATTTAAAAAAAATTAAGGCTCGGAGTAAAAAAAAGTACAAAATTCTTCTCGCAAATGAAGAAAGTGATGATTTGTGAAAAAAATAAAAAAAAAATGTTTGTATTCGTATAAAGAGTTTTCCATTATTGACTATTTCCAGCAATTTTTTTATACCTAGCCAGTAAATTTTATTCGCTTTGTGATGTCACATTTTCAACAACCTCATATGTAATATAATATTATGTTCATAGTCAAAAATCATCAGATAATATAAAAAAAAAACCAACCTCCCCCATTGCTTGTCGTGATATATGGAACCCTTAAGTTAAACAAGGTACTGCTGACAAAATCACTATGGAGCAGTCTGTTTTCCATCATTAAATTTCTTCAATGTACCGACAATAAAGTAACACACTGTACTCAAAAAATTGCGATGCGATCCTCGTGCTATGCAGAATTGTTGTACCCAATTCGGAGTTCGTACTTTATCTGGTAAATACATAAAATATACAACATTATTGGTTTTCTCATATTCAGGAGCTTTTAAAACAAATTTAATACATAGAAACGATAAGCAGATTAAATAAAATCGGTTTAAAATATCCGTCAAGTCTCTATCTATATAATTCGGGTCATTGACACAGTTGTCAACGTCGTTGGTTTCCATGTCGGACCTCATGGATTCGAATCCCAGTATAAAAAGCATTTTTTCAAAAGATTTCTCGATTACTGTCCGAAGGCATGGATGTTTGTGATGTCTGCAAATTCTCTCCTACCCTTCCAATCCTTTTTTTTTAAATATATATAATACAATTGCTTGATCCCTATTTTAGAAAATTAACGTTGCTTATCTTATTGATTTTAATCACGAATAAGGGTCAGATATAAATCGAACTATGTGCATAGTACATTGCAACGATTTCAGTATTCTTTACACGAGGAGCAAACATTCAAAAAGTGTTTTGTCACACAAATACAAAGCTTGGAAAATGATGATTTAAGTGTTGCAAAAGTGACGGTTTGTATGAATGTGTCAACTTTATGATTTCGTTTTAATATGAAAAAAACCTTTTTGAACATTAATTTTGATTTCCATTCATAGGTTTTATTATGGGCTATCAGAATTGATATAAAACGCCATTTTTCAAAATTTGTGACAAAACACTTTTTGAATGTTTGCTCCTCACATAGAACTACAATTATATATTGATTTTTGCTTTGGATTCACTGGGTATGACTCTCGATTGTGCATTTGATTTCTCACCCTGCTCTATCTGCTCATCGTATACTCCAATAATACATAATTATTATGTACTTCTTATTAAAGTTTTAAAATAAGCAGTTTTGTGCTACATTTTAGATTTCTGTTCAAAAAATAATCTCAAGTAAGAAAATACAAAAGGCCTTTTTGTGAAACGTTTTGTTTCCGTTTCGTTTTACACCGGTTGGAGTTTCGGGTGTTCTGACTTTAGCATACCTAGCCTGAAAATTGACCTGAAAATTTTTTATACTTATAAAAATAGGGTAGTATGTTTTCACGCGGGCGGCCAAACCCCCAGGTGCAGGCAATTGATTAACAACTAAGCGTGCAAAAATCATTTAATCTGTTTTTTTTGTGGACAAAATAATTTGTACAAATATCTGATTGAGATTGGTGAACTAGGATATTTAGCATCAAATTCAAATTCCTGGAAAAAAACTACGGTATTTGTAAAAATCAACCATTTCTATCCATTGTGATCCCAATAAGCGGTTTGTCGTGATTGGTTTTATGCATTTCTTTTAATAAAATATGAGTATTAATAGCAGGTGAGTTTTACTGGGCAAGCTATTGCGCCACCCTAAGTTTTTATTTGAACAATTTATCAACATTGAAAAAAATGATCCGACGGTGTACATATAGAATTAGATGATTTGTTTTTACAATGACGATATATGTATTTTTTCTACTTTTGGAGGAATTTAATTGATGAATTTATGAAATATCTCTCTACACCAGCGCTTTCTAACCTGGGAGGCGTGGACTATTCATTGCAAAGGGACGCGCGAACAGTTAAAAATATTTATTTACCCTTTAAAACGTGTCTTTATTACTATATGAAATAAAGGATGGGGAGGCGCGAAGACATTTTTTTCTCCAGTAACATAAAGATTGGAAACCACTCCTCTATACAATAAAAATCATCATTCCATCTTCCTTTCGTCCTGAAAAGGAAAGGTCTGTTAAAATTTTTCATTTGGACTTTTCAGTATGCACGACTCAGGTCGTGGACATAGTCAATAAAATATCATGCAAATGCAAGTGTTTTTTGAGACCGCATAAAAGTTCTTTGAATCGATAAACATATCGTTACGTGTATTTCCAACCGCCTCGTGGTTATAATATCGTAAATTATAAGAGTAATCGCTAATCAAAGATACATTAAGTGTTACGTATACGATGTAATTTATTAAAATATGCAGATATGTTATAAAAAATGATATAATATTATTACTTATTTTTTTTATCAACATGACATAATAAATAATAGTTATCATTTGTTTTAGAACATTAAGCCAGCGTGAGAGGTTATCGCAACATTGCAAAATACCTGTTCCATAAAATAAATTCAGCTTACAGTGCCAAATTGGGAAAAAATTGAAACACTAAAATATAAGTATTGGTAAATTTTATTCTTCTGGTTTTAATTAACTTAAGATATTGTAAATAATTGCCCGATTTCATTATCAATTAAATTATTAAAAGTCTAGATCAGAGGTGGGGAACCCGCGGCCTTTTGGCCAATACTGGAAAAACGAGGTTTGGAGATATCTGGGGAAAAAGTATAGCGAGGAAAAGTAGGGTAAGGGATTGAATATTAATCAATCCCGTCCTATGTTTACTGCGGCCTTATGTCGAATAAGAAAAATCATTGCGGCCTTTAGAGAAGAAAAGGTTCCCCACCTCTGGTCTAGATTCTAGAATATTAAAAAAGTTGCAAAAATCTAGAAACATACTGATATATTTCCTTATGTATTTACGATCAAACTTATGAGAAACCAAAGAGTAAAATTGATTTCCAAACATGTAAATTTTGATTTACAACATGAAAACTATATTATGATATTTATAGCAGAATTTTAAAGCAGTGATTGGGAGGTGCATTCCCCTTAACTTAAATTTAAAGAAATAAAAATATAGTAAGCCGGCAACTTTTGTCTTTTCCGTACCCAAAAAAAATCGTCATCTTGGTTAGAATATACTCCATGTTACATCAGATTTTTAATCATGTCTTAGGGGTGTCGAAACAGTTATTCAGTTATCGCACCACCAGCAAGCACAACACGAATACTCAGAGCCCACACGCGGAAACTCGAGGAAGTCGAGGAAAGGCTACTCAACAGCACTTCCCCAACGTCATCTGTGGTATACAATAATTTTGAGGAAAAAAGACGTCGAGATTATTAAATCACCGATAAGAGTAACGACACTCACCATCATCGTCATCATCACAGTGAGGACACTGCTGTTGACGTCGGTGCTGAATCCAAAACATATACATTACGCTTCTACGAATTGTCGATCAAGGAACATTGTTTTTTTAAATACAAAAGAAAATGAATTCTTTTTTCACGAGAGAAATTTTAATTAAATCAAATTGGACACAAAATAAAACAATTCAAATATTTTTTTTATACAACAACACCTTAATTAACCGAGTGCGACTCTGATTAAAAAAAAACCATTGTGTAGTACGTGTGCGACAGAATATGGGACATTTTGAAAATACTCCTGCGTCAACGAATTAAAAACGAAAATTTACAATCAGCGTCGAGATAACGAACAGGCGGTACCCCGTACCGGAAGACACCGATTGGTTTACGATAATCGATAAATACAAAACATAGCCAATAGAAGTAACCCTCACTGTTTGGTTTATCGTCAACACACCCGCCTAGCGAGCAATAGATCACTCGTTCGTTTGGCGACTCTGTGACAAGTAGAGCTTCCAATCCCGAGATCAGGGATCCCAAAATCTCAGGAACCCGGTCAATTTGGCGATACCGTAATCTTAAGGTCGCCGTAATACCGAATCCAGAATTTTGGGATTCACCTCGATATGTCAAAAATAAAATTTAAAATCCAATACATACTTTTCGATTCACTACAAAATTTAATGATACAATAATTCCCTACAGTGTGCCTTTATTGTTTATGTACATATGTTTGTATAATGCTTGCATAATACATAAAATAACCTCTCACAGTATGTAACAGTTATAGACAGGAGCATAAATTTTGTTTCCCTAATTTTAAACAAATCACTTTACAATCAATTATTTTTAAGGGCGGGATCAGTGTTATCACTGGCATCCCACCAATGAAGCTTCTGTCATTAAATTGACGACTGCATTCATTGTTAAACAATTACGACTTTCATTAAAATAGTTTCCATATATCAAATAAGTTATTCCGATTCTTATATGTACATTAATTCTTTTTTTTTTCTGCCTTTGTAAATGGTGTTCTAAGTGTTGATTAATATTTTTTTTAAAAATGTATCAAATTGCATCCAATACAATGTTTTGTCGGCTTTTCTGGTCTAGTGGAAAGAACTAGTGCAAAGAAAGTTTATCCTCGCGATCAGGTAGAGTCGGGTTCAAAAGTCCCGGGATCCTCATCACCAAAGAGGTTTTTTTTCAATTTTAATTTGATATCATGGACACGGATTTTTGCAATATCTCTTCTCTTTGATTTCAAACAAATTTGGCTTAAAAATAATTTAAAAAAATATCGCCTTGGTCGTAAGCTGTAATGCCAGATATTTCAAGTATTAAAATCAGAGATATATAAAAAAAATGAAAACATAAATTTGTGGTAAATGATCAATTGAAAAATCGTTAATATGACAGAAGTTGGTAAGTAACAAATTGATACTTTAAACATATGTTAAATAATAAAATATAAATGAAAACTTTCAGCATTCGGGGTAAAGCCTCCATCATCGATATTTTATTTTACAGACATTTTAATAAAGATTCATTAATGCCGATCTGACACGAATAAGAGTTTAAAATGAAAAGAGAGGGACAATTGCCTGCCTTTGATCAGAATCAATAGTAATTGTTTTTTTTGGAAAACTGGTATAATCAATGCGCCACTTAATTTATTCCAGGCAAAGAATTTATAACTAAACATCACTTTGTAGACATAACTCATTTTTGGAAGTTTTGTTATTCACCAACTTCTGCTAGAAAGGCGACGATATTAGGAGTAGATTTTCTTTTTCCAAACCATTTCATTAACGTAAATTTTTGTTTGAGTGTAGCGAGTACGGCGTTCTTGAAAATTAAGCATTTTGGTAGGTATACAAGACATACATTTAAAATTTAAAGTGCTATGATTTCATATAATAATTGTACAGTAAATATAATAAAATATGTGTATAAATTCATTTGATCGATGCTCCAAGCAAATCGTGAACATTTTTCAAAAATTGTGTTAAATCCATGCAAGGAAAATTAATCGAGAGTTAACTGTATTTTTGAAAATGTGTGCTGAGGCTTTGAAAAAAATGCGTTGTTTTATTACAATGTTTTTTCTTGAATGATAAATATCACTTCAAGAGAAAACAAATATATGAAATAATAAAAAAAAACAACTTTGTTCTTCTTCTTCTTCTTCTTTGGCCATGTTCGCTCCCTATGTGGAGCATATGGCCGCCACGCGGCACCTCCATGTTTCCCTGTCTCCCGCCAATAGCTTTGCTTCCTCCCATGACATGCCAGCATCCCTCAGTTCCGCCGAGTACATCCTATGGATAGTACCCGACGGACGTCCAGGACGCCGGAATCCCACCGGTCGAAAGAAAGGCAGGCAGGATTGAGGCTTTCCGGAGGCATCCGCAGCACGTGACCCAGCCAGCAACTTTGTTACTTACTAGTAAACAATTGGATAATAATAATTAGACGCAAAATTATTTCTCATATGACACCATTTTTCACATAAACTTTTTTTATACAGATAAAAATGTTCGCTTGAATAGTTTGGTCAAATTTATGGCCTATTTTTATTAACGCCTAAAAAGCGATTTTTAAACTTGCACTATAGTTGCTTGCACACACGTCACCAGAAATTTGGTTATAACTTCACTGTAAACGGAAACACTGCAAGAACTTACTGTAATATATACAACTTGCCACAGGTACATCAATGAACTGTTCTTGTATTTCATTATCGTAAATCATTCCGGGCGGTTCGGTCCAGTCAAAAAGCATCCAGTTATAACTCCAAGCGTAGCTTTTCTGTTAGTCGTCATTACTTTCAGTTAGACCCAAAATGACGATTGTTGAATAATGCCCCAAAAAATGCACCCCGTACAAACGAGCTTGTGAATTTAAAAAAATCTAAACAAAACGTGTTGCATAGCTAACACAAGTTCGGATCTACGGGTTACACCTCAGAGGACTCTACGCTTCCACCAGCTCATCACAGTCGGTTCTTCGTGTTTGCCCCCACTGCCTACACTCTACAGGAAACTACACGGTAAACTTGTTACATCACCAGCAAACGCTGTAAAACTCTTATCTCATCCAAGCACGGGGGTATAAGAGCATATCAAATTTGTTGTTAAAACTTCATTAATTTCATGTACATACTTGCAAAACTTAAAGACTGGTGGTACCAAACGTAATTTTAATTTAACGAACAAAAAGAGGCAAGGATTTGCTGGCCTAATGATTTTTTGAATCAGTATACTTAAATATTTGTGTTTCACTATTCTGATTTCTACAAATAGTAATAACACCAAAACTTCAAAAGCCGGGGAAGTAAGAGATAAAATAAACTTTCCGCTAACCGTTAACAACACTGCACTCTCACTAGATTTACTCAATACCAATAGTCTACACTGGGTCTAGATTTTACTCATATAACCAGCAAATTGAATACGGTTTTGAACAAATAATCAAACGTATTTTTGAGACAGTCTGTGAAGCTCCAATGGTGATCACAATAACGCGTATTATATTTGGGATAATTTTCTTCGAAAACATAATTAAAGTCCACTAATTTGAGCTAAAACATTCACTAAGCTATCACGGATTGTAAAATAAACTATTCTTGTATTATTTAAGGCAATATTTTGAAAAAAATTGGGTTTTATTATCGATTTACTAAGTTAAAGTATTTTCACTTTTAGGGTGTTCACTGTATGAATCTGAGATGACTTTTTAATTATATGTTAGATGTGTTGAACATTTTAATTTTGTGTTATTTTAGAATCAGTTTAGAATTTAGAATTTTAGAAATCACATGTAATTGGCAATTTCTTTTCAATGCCAACTGTTGTGTATAACTTTTCAATTTTGTATAAATAGCATTGTTAAATTATATTTCTTATCAGTTGACAATGCTCGCAATGAGCGAAACCGGTCCTGACATATTAAATAAAGTGGAATGAAGTACAAAGGATTATTGTTTTTATTAATTAAAGTATTTTAGTATGAACGTTTTTACGACCATCGTACTATGTTTGGGTCCAAGGACAATCGGACAAGGCCTTCGGGGTAATTAATTTTACGATAATTTGGGGCACGATAGCTTACGCTCAATTTTCTGTTGACAGAAAAAAACGCAGTTTTTAATTTTAATTCACAAAAAACCGAAAGCCAACTATTTACAAAACAAAATTAGGATTTCGCTCTTCGTTACTCTTCGCAGATGAATGTCCGAACTTCATTTTGCCTATGAGTTATATTCTGGTCTGTATAATGGTCCCATCATTGTTATGCAGGAAGTTTCTCCAGTAACCTGAAAAAGAAGAAAATAGACTGTTAGAAAACAATCACTGATACATTCGAATTCTATCTATAGTGGCCTGGTTGTACGCCCGATCCTATTTTTACAGGTTAGGTTAGGTTAGGTTAGGTTAGGTACGTTCCATTCAAAACAATCGTGGGAAAAATGGTAAAATGAATCGTAACAAATGAGAATAAAATTTATAACTATACAACAAGTTTAGATATATTCCATAAAATCGAATATCGTAGATTTTAAATCATATATTATTTCAATATTAATGCAGGTCTATTCTCACTGAAAATACTTTCAAGCTGTTGGTTAATGATTTCGTTGAATAATATTAAATTCAATATCATGTTGATGGAGATATTGACACTCCATTCCATGATCAGTAGCGTTTAATTCAATTATTCCGAAGCTATGGCATCCCAACATGAAGATTAAAAAACACACACTTTTAAATCTTCATGTTCATTCAAGATTTTTGTTCAAATAACGCGTAATAAAACAAATTCGAATGGCGTGGGCAATTTAAGAACTCTTATCATGCGAATAAGATTATCTTCTGTTTACAGCCCAATTCAAATGTAATGTCAATACAGCTTGAAAATATCCAAGGGATTTATGGACAATATCCAATGGTATTGGAAATAATTGAAAGAAAAAATATTATGTTTACTTTGTGAAATCGAAACCGTATTATAAAAAAAGTACATCAATATTAAATTGTTAAAAATAAAATTTGTTTCGGCATGTAATCAACAATTTTTTTTTTGTTTTATTTCACTACGATGAAATCAAAGTGTATTTTTTTAATAATATAACATTGTACACTAATATATAACATCACGCAGTCACTCGCTTTACTTCATTCGAGGGGCTTACGCCAAGTCAATTTCACTAAAACACTTAATTACTATTTTTTTCTTACTTAAACAGAATTATTAAAGACGTAGATAATTGTAGCAGAAAAATAATCCTATATACATTGTCATACAATCCATGTGAATTACGCAACGAACGAACGGCAATGACCTCTGAACCCGATCCGGCCCTGAACCGGAAGAAGTCCTGGAACTGGAATCGTCCCTGCAGCTCGCAATATCGATCCCGAGTCCAGACAGAGCGTCTACAGACACATACGTACAATTGCACGCACACACGCTCGCTTCCCGAGCAATACGTGCACGTGCTGGGTGCAGCCTTGCAAAAGCGCATACAAAGGCATTTACACCAACATTAACGAATCTGTACCAAATGTGTATAATATACCTGTGAGATTGGTATTCGCGAAGGAAACCCATAACCTGGATCCAAATTAATATTTTAATTGGAAAATTAATGTCTGATGATTTCTTGACGGCTTAAACCTTAAACGGTAGAATCATATTCAATGTTCTGGCGGGTACATAAGAATTAACGGCATCATCGATTTGTCAAATACTGTTATATACATTATTAAAGCCAGCACCGGTTTCTTTTTGAGATTATTTACGATTTGTATTAGATTATCTGCCGTAACAATTCTTTAAATTTACTATTTTCTTATAGTTCTCATATAAGCGAATTTTAAGTAGTCATAACTTTACAAGTTATTAGTGAACGACTAAAACTCATTTCGACTAAAAATATCTGACCCTCATGTCAATGTGAACAAATGTATACTATCTACTAACTAAGCACGTTTATACTGATTCAAGTAGGTAATCGATGGTAAAGCTGTATGTGCTGTTGGTACATATTTAAATTATGGATACATATTTTGATTTTAGTACCACATATAATCTTATCTACATATTATGAGATGGAATATTCCTGTATTTACTTGGCTCATTAAGACCATCAAATTGTTCTGTAAAGCAATGTTCAGCCTCATCGACTGGGAAATAAGGAAACTCCATTGCTTGACAGAAACGCTTGCAAATATATATATATTTTAAAAATCTCGATGAAAGCAGAAACAGTGAATATAACGGAGAAATACGATCCACGTGTTTGATTTGAATTTCCATTAGGGTTTTCTTTCTATAAATGATGCCACGTGCTTGTTGATGTCAAGTGTTGGGATGTGGTTCTTATATTATTGTGATGATTTATGAAGGGGTAGTAGAAAATGAGACGGTAAACTCCTATACCAAATATAATATTATTTAACTGAGAAAAGGTGATACTAGTATACTAGTAAAGTAACGACTGTAAACAATGTCATTCCCTTCCACCTTATTCCGTATTCTATTATCAGTGGAATATTATATTACAAATTTATTAAAATAATATTACTAAACAATAAAACTGGAAAGTATTTTTTTATTATTAAAACAGGAGCTGTAGCAAGAGGCCACTCTGTCGCAAAGGCTTAGGCATTTTATTCATTCGGTTTTCCACCTATGATTGATGAGACCACACCCACTGTTTCATGTTATGTTTTTACACCACGACCAGTATTAATTTGTATTCATGGCATGCCTGGCATAACCGATTTCTGACGCGGATAGCTCCGTAATGATTAACTATCATTTACTTGTCAGAACTAACAAATTTCATGAAATTGTATTACCATAAAATGGTTAGATTCTTTTAGGACCATAGTTTTTTTTTATACCACACGTTAATTGATTTATTTATACCATTGGTCAATTGTCAGTAACCTATTGGATACACAATACACATTTCGAGTGCGCTAAACAAAATTTATTTGGCTATTTGAATGGAACTTTGTCTATGCGAAATACGAAGTCGATAGTTTCACAGGCGATTGCCATATTATTTAAGATTATATCGTAGTTTAATCATGGATGGCAACAAAAAAACCAGAATCTTCCTCCGCCTTGAACAAGGCTTTCTTTTCTTGAATTACCTTCAAAGAAAATCACAGTCATATTAGGTAGTTATATTGTCAAAAATTGTGTACTCTTTTTGCAATGTATTATTTGATAACTTGGATATCGATCACTCAATTGACTCTACATTCGATGACGTTGGGAAAACCAAAACGGATTAGCAAATGCGTCAACCCGTCGATGAAAATTCACTTATTAACGGAAAATTATTGACGAAAATCACATTTCAACACTTTTATGTGGTCTCAGCATCATCAGATATTTTCTGGATACCCTACATAATCTTGGATAAAAAACCCAAATGCACAGTAATTACTGATGATTTTAGTTGACAACATTAATTAAATCTTCAAAAATACCCGTCACTGAGGCAATGGTCTTACAAGTAGCATATGCATACACACATAGACTAATACATTATTAATTATTACTCATACATCGCAAGCCGGCTGCAAACTAACACACTTAGAGACATGTGTCTCAACAAAGGAATACCTACAATCACGCAATAATTGCACCGAGTTGTGTGGACATGCACTCGAGCTAGTGTGTGATCATATTATATTGTGTTAGGTGAGCACAGTGACGTCAAAAATTTACTAACACACATCCCACACGAGCTGACTTACACATTTCTAAGATATTGATTGTGAAAAATCATACGATCACGGGTGTGGTCGGCAGCCTATCACATGTCAGTATCGAAAGAATGAACATCAATGAATGGATGAATGAAATGATGAAGACAAACTTATTTCACTGATATTAGGGAATTCCCGCTTGACAGGCAATCAACTGCATTAAAAATTGCGACGAGATCATTTACATTTACAAAACTGTCTTACTGAATCTGATTTTTAAAACCGCTTAGCTAAGCGTGTTTGCAAGCACAAAAATCTTGATCGAAAAAATGCTTCAAAAAGGCATGTTAAAGATGTATCTTATACTCTAAAACATAAAAAGGAAGAGTATGAGAGCAGCCTTTCAAATATCATATCCATACTTAGGCGTGAAAATTTTAATAAAACCACAAAAAACTTTGTTATATGTAATATTCTTATTGCATCCACGGCTGTGCAGAGAACATTGACACAAGTCCCCGCTTGGCGCTTATGGAGTAGCGGTGAAACTTTTTGAGAAGATTAGTCAGTCGATCTACCACGGTTTTCGAGGAGTTTTACAATCACTTTATATGTGTAAATAAATATTTTTAAATCTCAAAATTTTAACCAATCGCCATTTAAAATTTCACACGGCTGGATATCGAATCGGTAAGAATGTGTCAATGCTATAATTACTACTTTAAAAAAAATCTGGGGACTTAAGCACAGGACTACAAAGAAGGAATCACGAAGCGTTACCAATTCGATAACACAGTCCGCGACCTTTAATTTAATAGTCCGTCTCATACATGACATTTAAGTAAATATATAATAATAAATATGACTAGGTTATACCTAATTCCCTCTGAAAAATGAAGTCGTATTGCAACGATGCGATACGAAATTCCCCTCCGATATTCTGAAAATAAAAATCTCCAGTAACTCCTTGTTTAGAGAATCGTCTCCTGAAGATTCGCGCTGCATCCCCAGTCAGCATTTGTATATATAATAATATGCCAAATGGATCAATGGCTCTACTTAAACAAGTCTGACTCCGATTTAAAAAAAATTTAAAATCTAACATACATTTTTTAATATAGATTGCACTGAATATCTTTTTGTATTTTAATTTAAAGAAACCACCCAAAACACTAAACTCCGACTCCACAGGCGTGGTAAGCTGGCCACCCACAGATTTTACGATGGTACTAACCAATTATTGCGAGATTGACAGCGAAATCAACGATTGTTTGGACGAATTTATATATAGATAGCTTATAAAAACCAACGTTGATTTTATTTGACAAATTAGTTATATCGAACCTAATTTTTGATAAATAGCTAAAAGAAACTGTTACTAACTTCATTGAAAAGAGCTCTCTCTAATAAGGTAAACAATCAACCTTGTCATTAATTCATGTTGAATTTTCAAATATTTAGGCTAGCTATTGCGGTAACTCGCCGTTGTCAAATTTCTGTTTTTTTAAACTATTTTAATACTAATAAATGCACGCTTTTTATAATATGAAATATTTATGATTCTTTTTATTAATATAATGGAATTCGGCCAATTCAACCGATAACTTTAATGATCGCCCCACACGATACGTATATTTCTGCAAGACCATTGTTTCTCGGTCGATTCCAGCTGCTTACAATGCACAATAAAAGTGCAGTCTGCGAGTGGAACCCAAGAAAAGTCAACGCAATACACATTAACAAGTGCAGTGTGCAATGGCGATATTGGTATCGAGTCAGGGGTCACTAGCCCGACGTGACCCACTCGCTCGCCCGACGGTTGTCGTTCGCGAATCCGTGCGTTCGAACCGGCGATATCCACCGGCGGTGCATATTTATCGTCGGTTTCAAATGACTCGTAATTCTACAAAATATCACAATTTTCAGGATAAATTATTTTAAAAAAAAAAAAATAGGGGTTTCCAAGAAAACATCTAATCGAGTCACAACAATCCATTCGTAGTTACGTATTATAATCACAATATGGTTACCCATATTGTAAGATTAGGCTACAATACAAGTGACTCAGTTTCCAAAATATTTCTGATCTCATGAAACTGCCTCGCATTAAATAAACCTATTACAATATTAAATAGCTTAGATAATAACACGTATTGTGCTATAAACTGTGGCACGTGTTTCGCCTCTTTCAGAGGCATCTTCGGACATACTACTTTCGCAAATGGTTGTTCGTACTTAAGCAAGCATTTGCGAAAAAGGTGAAAGAGGCGAAAACGTGTCACAGCTTGTAGCACAATACGTGGAATAATCTAAGCTATTTTATATTAAAATGAACTTCCACACAGTAACCGCCAAATCCATCGAAAGTATAAACCTATTACAATTTAATCGTAAATCTGCGATACAGAAGAAAACGAAAAGCATATTTTCTAATCAAATTCTTACACACCACGTTATAAATAGACTTCAAAGTGGCATTTTAATCCGATGTTCGTTATTTTGACGGGTAAGAGAAGCGGTGTTGTGTTGCAAACACCATTTCCCTGAATACTGCTGATCAGTCTTACGTGCAAGTCTGTCTTGTCACGTAGTAATATCTACCCGCATGAGATTTCGAACTCCGGAAGCGGGCCAGCTGATCACGTTATTGCAACTATGCATACAAAATCACTGCAAATAGTGCCATGTGCTGGAATATGAGAATATCTGTGTCGTAAGATTTAAGCCAAATTATTATTGCAATAGGACCAACAGCTTCCTAATTGCAACAAGTAAAGTGAAAGAGCATTTTATTACTATAAGATGATTAGCTTTACCACGTTTCAAATATCAGAGGGTAAAAGTATCACAGCTAGGTATGCACGTCTTTCAGCGGTTGGCTGCCAGTACACTAACGAGAAGCTCGCTGCATCCCAGAGTGAGTAAAAGGAGAAAATTTGCACGTGTGTAATATGAAGGTAAATCGTTCAAAGCATCGTTAGTAAGCAATTATTTATTAACCAATAAAAGTGACGGAGCTTAAAAAAATAAATTTCTCACTGTACAATAATGTACATCTAAGATTTAACCTAGTATATCAACTGTGGAAAGGAAAAAGAACGTAACCCACAGTTTTTTCAAAACAGGTTTTTTTTGATAATCACAATGTATCAATACAATACACATACAATACACAATACACGTTCTGTCAAAAGAATGCAAACTGCAAATGCCGAATTAGTATCTAAATTTAGCTTTTAGGTTTGAAAAAGATGACCTTTTAAAAAGTTAAAACCAAGAAAAAAGTCTGAAATAAAGGTTTTTCATAGACAATTTCTTTAATTAATATAACATTATTTCAATTGAACATCAGTTTAGAAGTCTTCGCTCACTTCAGGGTTGTGTATAATTCATAATTTGCATATGGCCCAAAATCTTAAAAACACGTTTTTGTACCTCCTGTAAAGATTGATATGTGTGGGTTATTTCCTTTTTACTTTCCATAGTCGATATGTGAATGAAGATTACCAATGTTTCGACTCCTAATTTCAATGCATAACTGGCCATAATCACTTCACTGTCAAGCTTTTCGAGTCGGTAAAAATCCCAAAAATGTAAATGCGGCAATATGACTCAGGATGCTGATTCCAATGCAATGTCCAGACACGAACAAAGAACGGGAAAAACGCTTAAGATTATACGATCTCAATCGGATATGTTAGTCATGTTAATCATGACGACTAAGTTGCATCGAGGGAAAATTACAAAGCATTCAAAGTGTTCACGGCGCTCTATGGAAAGTGAATGAAATTCAAATTCATTAAACACTTTAATTACCTTAATTTTACTTCATTTAATATTCTGCACGCCCGTAGTGCATGAAACAAAGTTTTGAGAAAATTCTACTCGGCACGTCCCTGGATTTATTTTTAAACATGAATTACATTGTTACGCTGCGGAATACACCCCGCAAGAAGAGTGTGAAGCGGGTGATGGTGGGAACATCGTTGAGAACCTTAGTTTTGTTTTCATTCTCACTGAAGCCCGAGCTATATAGTAGTTGCAATGGGTGGTAGAGTACCACGGAAAAATATGGGACTCAAAAGCGGGCCACAGGATATGAAAGGTTGAGAAACATTTATGTATACTGTTGCGACCAGTTAACGTAAGGGAAAAATGGAAAATGATCGATTACTTACTTGTGAATCGGAAAAGTCATTCGAAAACTATTTTATTTTAAAATATTAAAAACGGTTCTGATATTACACACAGACAAAATAATTAGTCTTGTCCATAATATGTTAATTTCACTTTTCATTTGTCTGTCAGTGCACTCTTTATGAATATTAAAAATACAAACAAACAATTGAAAACGGTCGATGAAATAAAATAAAAGAAAAACGATTCCTTTTTTGAATTGATTGCGTTTAGAGGACGTTACGAATGCAAAAAAAAATCCTTTAGCCATATAATAATACAGGTCAGTGCACTCGATCTCGAAATCTCAAATCTGCAGTCGGCGCACTGGGTAAGTATTTTTATTTTCATTTTTCTCTCTTTTTGTTCTACCTCCGCTAAATTCAAACGCCGGCCATCTTGCATACTGGGTCACTAGAATATGTACATATTAATATTCTACTGGTTATTTATCTGTCATCGATATTGTATGAAATATCCACGAGTCGTTCAAAAGGAATATCATACCGTGGAATAGGAAGGATTAAAAAATACCTAACGGATGTGTACACTAAATTATACGATACACGTTTCATAAAAACACATATATTTTAGATATTATTCATCAATAAAAAGTGGCGTGTCCATGTGCCGATGGATTTTTTGGGCTGTATTGTTTACTACGCCAGACCGTAGTTAATAAATACATAAACCCAAAAATTCGAAGAAAATTTAATTGTCTGTCAATAATTATTGAATCAATTCTTCCAAAGCATACGAAACTTTGAAAATATTTTAAAGACTCGCTTTCGGAAAACGGATGCACTCAACTCCATTGTCATTAATCAAAACTAGTCATTTAAGGCGCACATAGATAGTAAACAACGCATCGTATTTATAAAGACACTTAATGCATGATTAAAATGGATATGCTGATGAAGAAAATTGGTACAGTTTTTATATCCATGCAGCCAGGGGTGGGATGGAGAGGGTTAGAGGGGGATCGCGCGAGCCCCTTGTTAAATTTCAGCACGGCCGGCGAGCCTCTTGTTAAGATACGAAAATCATTCGTCTTAGATCAAATCAGCACCTAACCGCAATTTCTGTAGATGGTTAAATTTTATTACGAAACAAGACTTAGTAGCCCCTTCATTTTTTCATTCAGCGTTGTGGGCTTACGTGCCGGACCTCATGGGTTCGAGTTAATCACTATTCCTGTCTTAGTCTTATCATTCTATCCCTACTACTCTCTTTGGAAAAGAGAGGTTGAGCGAAAAAACTTTTTTTTTAGATACTTTCATTAGGAGGCTATATGCTCCACATTGGGAGCGAAAATGGATACAAATAAATGGATAAGATTTACCGAGTCTCTTAAGATATTGGCAGTCTACCACTGCATGCAGCATTAAGACTTAATATCAATAAATACCTTCATCATACAATACATTAAAAGAAAAATAAGCGAAATATTGGAATGCTTTTGATATACGGCAATTTCAAACGCAAGCATTAATTAAATGCAAATTAAAATTGATTTTTTCAATGAAATACAAAGTGTAACAAAACGACAGAAAAATCAGCTAAAAACGGTAACCTATGCAATGGTATAATGACATTTTGAAAGGGAAAATTTAATGAACTCAAAACGTCAATTAACTGATCATCAAAAAATGACAAATACATGTGGTTTTCCATCGCTCGATATATCGACTCATAGTCGGCAAACGAACTCAATCGACACTATTCGGTAAATTGTGTTTTAAGCCAATAATTGTTCAATATCGCCTAAGGCGTCAGTGACAAAATTTTTAGATCGTTATCCCATTTGCCTCATCTTTTTTAGGGCCTGTGAATTTTAGTGTTTTGACTTGTTATCGTTTGTTCCACGGGGATCCCAATTGATAAATGCTTATCTAGGAAACTGAAAGTAGTCAGACAATTTTATTTTAATATTAGGACAAGCATTGACCATATATTACTATTTACTAACCGCACTGAAATTATTCCTTTTTCGAACTAAATTTAAAAAAAAACCAACTTCTGTAAATTGTCGGTTACGATTTTCTATCATATTTTATTGGAAGAATACACAATATCCACGGGACTACTCATCACAATCTGTAGCAATGACCAAGTGTCTTAAGCTAAAATGTTATTGGTGAAATAAATACGTGCGTTGCGAAAAATACCACAAAAGATCAAGTGACGTCACACGATAGGTGAAATGTATTGCAAACACCGTGTGCATTAAATTTATACGGCAGTCGGGTTCAAGGCTAAATGGATGCGCTGCAGAAAGAGTGCAGGCGACGAAAGTTGTCGGATGACTAAAACACTTTTTTTTGTCCATAACATCGCAAACACGATTTATAGAATTTTCGCAGCAGCTATCAATTATTTCTACAATATATTTTTTGTCAAAATTCTTCAAATTTTCTTTCTTAAGTCGTCAGAACTTCTCAGTTTTAAGCATACTAATTA
Source organism: Himalopsyche tibetana (assembly GCA_030503985.1). Classification (NCBI taxonomy): domain Eukaryota; kingdom Metazoa; phylum Arthropoda; class Insecta; order Trichoptera; family Rhyacophilidae; genus Himalopsyche; species Himalopsyche tibetana. The sequence continues at coordinate 23,403,711 of JAPJYX010000010.1, read as the reverse complement.
TTGGATAAATAAATCAAATGCTTATCCTTCAATTTAAACGACCGTTAGCTCCTACAGTAACTTTCAATGAATTGTATATAATTGTTGCGCCAAATCAGAATGACAAGAATATTTGTGCTTGTTTGAATAGTATGAAGGATGTATATTTAAATAAATAATGCTTTATCCGATACACGCAAGAATTAAAACTGCACGTCAAACATAGTGATTACTGATATGTTTTTAAAATATGTATTCTTGTTCAGAGAATGAACTTTATATACTTTAAAACGTTCATTAATATTTATTATGGTAAAATGGAAACTAAAGATAAGTCAGACTGCGAGTAGAAAATAAAAAAAAATGCATCTTTTAGTTTATTTGTTACACTCAAAATAAGCGGTTTAAAACATCACATCATGCATACAGATAACATAGTGAAATTTACCCATCAAGATATGATTTCCAGTTCAATCTATCTAAATATTTTGTTGTGTACGTTTCAATCTATATATTTAAATTTCGAAAATGTGTACCAATTTCCAACATAAGTATTTACAAAATAAAAACAAAATTGTTCAAGCCAATCTCATCGCAGTAATGAAGCTTTGTCATGAATAGGCATAGTTGTTAGGTAATACATTACATACTGCAAGTTGACGATCACACATTTAATTATGAAAAATAGTCGAGAGGTGTAGATTAATCAGAAAATGAGTATTCCGATACATATCTGGCTACCATTTACAACTGTTAGCCTCAATCAAAAATTATTCAAACCAAATTAACAGTAATTGATAAGAATTTTTCATTCCTATAAGTACAATCACTGATTCAAATTTTGCTTAATAAATACAAATACTGGTACATATATTTTAACATAAACTACTTACTCTAAATATAAAAAAAATGTCGAATTCCTTATTTAAGCAATAAGCTAAATATACTTTGTTCTCCAGTAACATGATTAATATTTAGCAATGGGCCTAAAACATTGCTTGTAGAGCCTTGATTGTACAGAAAGCAAATGTCATATATGTACAATGAAACCGTAACGATTTTGAATTATAAACGATATCATTAATTAAAAGGGCGCCAAATTCAATATAATTAAAATTTGTAGCAAATTAATCAATAAAATAAATACAATTTAATATATTCCAAAGCCCTTATATCCCTCCTGAAGCTCAAAAATTAAGCGATTTTATTATTCACTTTTAGGGTGTTCACTGTCAATTCTTGGTGGAAAGGCATTATATTCAATACATAATAATTAACAACCAATGCTCGTCATGAGCGAAACTGATCCTGATATTATCAAATAATAAAAGTGGAAATTAGTACAAAGATGTATTTTATTTTTTGAAGATTTTAAAAATATATTTTAACTGACAGGATTACAAAACAGAATAGATATTATAGCATATAATTTGTGCTCAAATACAAAAGAAGTTTTTGTATATCAACCGAGAATGATTATACTTTTTTCACAGTCAGTACAAGTGCAGTGCAATGCGTCAACTTTCATTGATCGCCATCTAAATCAGTTACCATGGGAGAAAGACGAAAAAGTTTTGTTCTCAGCACTGTTACCAAGCGATCAATATACCTACCTAAAATCAGTGGCATATAGTGTAGGTATCTACCTGCCAACCCAGTGGCCGTCTTACAAGGAGGGGGGCAATGTCCTCCAGGAGCACTGATCTCCTCCGGGACACCGGGTTCATTAGTTAATTAAGTATTTTGTCATTAGTGATGCAGAGAAGTTCTTCAATCTGATAGATTCGACGAAGAATATTTCTTTTTTACACCAAACACACGAAGAATAAGATTTTTACTCTCGATGTAACAGTTAACACAATTGTAAGTATGTACTGACTACTACGGGCACGAGCACTAGTCGACAGACAGTATAAGTACAGTTTCGTAAAAATTTGCCCAAAATTCATCTGGAGGATAAATAAAAATTTGTGCCACAGTATTCGTCGTTAGCCGAGAACGTTATATTTTTCATGCAGAAAAGAAATTAATTCAAGCTTCTATTCAAGTATATCTAGGTGCACGTGCTTACTCGACAAATAAAAAAATAGTGGACACAAAAAGCAAGTTAATTTAATGATTGTTTTATTTGTTCACTTCAGAGGTGTTTATTAACATTCGGAAAGAGGTTCTTTTATATTATTCAATAGTAAAAATAATGTATTTTGATGAATTTAGTTAAATATTTGATGTACGGTTTTTTTAGTCGTCGGACGTAGTGCCTGGGCACTCAATTATTAATAGTGATCGAGTATTGTGTGAACAGTACTTTATCGAGCTTGATACATGTAAGAAGAGTACGTTAAATTTGAACGATTCAAATTTAATATTAAAATTTCACCAAGCACCTTCTGTCGAAATCTTAAAATATACAATTGTAAATATTTTCAGTTTTCGGACACTATTTAATAACATTTCGGACACTTTGACGCTGCTATCCAGATTACTAAAATTAAATATCGAATGACCGAACAAAGCTATTTTATAATGTTTTTTTTATATTTATAAGTAATTATTATGTTTATTGAATCGACATATAATTGGTAGAACCCATTTTCATAAGGTCAACAAATATGTATTTTAATAATTGTATTATAGAGTATCAGAAACTAGCCACTATTCAGAATCCGAAACCGAAAACTTAAAAATAGGCGATATAATATATACATATATGTATGTAATTGTGCTTATGTATGGCATCAAAGTTAAAAAATAAAAAGAGAAAAGTCAAAAAGGAGAAATTTTCTTCTTCAAAAAGGTGAAAATTTTAGATGGATTATACAGTGATATTGAGGACGATTCATTAACGAAGATTGGCTGTGATGAATGTGTTCATTGGTTTCACCTTAAATTTACAATGCCACTAAAAGATCTTGTTTGTAATTTTTGTTTATTCATAAATAAAGTTTCTGTACTCTTTCTGCTTTTATGGTATAAACATGAAAAAATATTTTTTCATCAATAAAATACGAAATAACCTGTCCGACCACAAAAATGTTCAATCCGGAAACTAAAATTTGTGTCCGGAGACTAAAAAAAATACCATTTTTCTAAGCTTGGTAATTTACCCAAAAATACTTATAAACCAAAATAATATATATTTTTAAACATCAATAAAGCATAACTCGTTTGATTTTCATAAAATAGAAAAGATAATCGAAAATCCGATAAGGAAAATAATTAACTGTCTGAAGATTAGTGAGTGCGCTTACCCTATACGATTTTTTCTTTCAAACTTTATAACTAAAAAATACACTAGTCCATTTTCTACACACCCCGAAAATCTTGCAATGGCGTTAATATTTTCTGTATCGCAAAAAAAATACAAGGAAGTATTAAGATATTTCTCAAACAATATTCAATGCACAACTATTAAATAAAACCAATCCGTTATACAAAGTTTGCATAGATATTTAAAAAAAAATGTGTGATATTCGCAACAAACTGCTATTCTTGATAAAACCGACGGTTCGTATTTTTAGGTGGTATATTTCTTTATAATTAAGAAAATATTCATGGAATGTGGCCTTCCAATTACGAAATTATAAATTAATATGTGAAACTTGTGGAGAAATGAATATAAAAAAGTCATTCAATAAAGAATATGCATTGAAATAAACGACTTGTATATAAATCTACATATATATGTAGGGAAGGTACTTACTTTTGAATTGCTCTTACTAGTTAGTTCAGGTGAGGCGCCATATGTATATAATATTTCAAAGCGATTTTTTATTGAAAAATTAACGCACCATACACACCCAACACGAGAATGAATTTTTGGTTCGCCACCGTTTATCATTGTAGAAAAATTAAAAATATGAAAAGGGTAGAATGAACAGAATTTTAGAAATATTTCTGTGTATCAGACATATCTGTATACCATCATAGCACTCTAGTTACTAGAATAGATTTCACCTATCAATATGATGAATAGACTAATAATTTACCAACATCTTTGAAATATTGTTCTCCCGTTTTTCTAATTTCGACTCCACCCGCCTTCGGAAAAACACCCAACTCAACGACTCCCGACTCTGATCCTTCAGACACTTTCTTTTCTGTTGATTTTGTATAATTACACAAATCAATATTGATTATTAAAATAATAAATCGCCATGAGCAAAACCGGTCCTGATCTTTTTAAATAAAGTGGAAATAAAATGCAAATGAATATTCGGTTTTTATTAATACCTAGATAATTTTCAGGAAAAAATAAACACAGTAAAAACAATAAATAATGTATTAAAAGTAAATGACCATAAATAGCGTTAGCTTAATATGACCAATATACGTATTATTTTTTCAAAAAAGTATGTGTACACACGTAAAAACATATACACACTATACATCAGTTATCTACACTCAAATTGAAAGTTTAAGTACCAGTGAGGAAAAACGATGCTACCAAAATTGATAATTGAAAGTAATAGTGACTGTTTCTTAGTTTAGTTCCTATATTATCAAAATATTAAAATTCTCAACAAGTATACGTGTATCTGATATTTATAGCCAAGGTTTATCAACAATAATGTCTATAAAATTGTAAAATTTCCTAATAATACGATAGTTTTTGTTTTCACGAATAAACAAAAAAAGAACATATCATTATGTGAATATTTTTTAAGGGTAACTTCGATTTAACCCTCCAGAGGCGAGAGCTTTTTTCCGATAAAAAAAAATATTTTCTAAGCCATATTGAAGTCACGGATAACTTTTATTCCTATCCAAAATTTGAAAAAAAAAAACGCAAAGTCGTTGTATAGAAACCCCGCATGACTATATGGTCATGCTCATCCTTTTATTACCGTGTAATATTAAGTACGGACAGTAGTAAGGACAAAAGTGACCGTATGGGCTCGCAAACATTCGGGGTTGAAATATAGCTAAACGTGTTTTTTTTTAAAATATTTACAATTTGACCTCTTTAGATCAACATAATTTAAATACAAATATATTAGCAAAATAATTGTAAATAATTTGATGTTTTTATAAAAAAATAACAAACATTTTCAAAAAGTAAATTAAACAAAACGGAAATTCAAAAAATCACATGTGCTTTTGGAGGCCGTTTCTGTCCCCACGGCTGATTACTTACTGCAGTCTGCACCCTTCTTAACCAAATATGAGCAAAAGCAACGATATTCAGGTAGAAAAAGGATGAATAGTGGGATCAATAGACAACGGTGTTTACTGTGACCATATGGTGACGCTCGTCCTTGGAGGGTTAAATCATGTTTCAGTCCATTTGAACGGATAGCAGTTTGTCGGATCAAGGCGAAAAAAATATGATTTATAATAAGCCCAACGTGAGAGCGTTGCGAAGACCGGTTTAATGGTTAGGTGTTAAATTCTGCCGGCTACTGTGCTACGCCTGCGAGAATCGAAAGATGATTATCGCCATGTTATGTTATTGGTACGTCATAACAGCATTACAATTTTTACGATTCGCATAATAACTATAATTTGACCGTTTGAACCAGGGACTTCAACACCGGACGAATATCTAAATAACCGGTATTGCAAATATCAATACCGAAATAAAAAAAAAAAGAAATCGATACCGTGCGAATAAATCAATATCGGTTTTTCGTTATTTCACGTAAAATACTGTAATTGAAAAATATCATACCATAATCATAAACGAGTAATTTTTTTAAAATAACTAATAATAAAATAACAAAGTATTTTAGCTCTACAGCTTTTAATAATTTTATTCGTTGATAGCTATTTCGGCTTGCGCCATCGTCAGAGCCGAAATAGCTATCAACGAATACAATTATTAAAAACTGTAGAGCTAAAATACTTTGTTATTTTAATCTGTTATAAATGGAGTTCTACCAAGTAAATGCCAAATCAATTAATAATAATAAAATACACCATTGAAAGGGGGTCATCAATTCTGGAACCTATCGATGTTGATACAACTCTTTGAAGATTTAAAATAGTTAAATTCGTCGCGAAAAATATTTTTAAAATATCTCATAATTTTCTATACATTCAAAATTCAGGTTAGGTTCATTTTTTGGTTCAAACCGGCATTTCGGTATTGAAAAAACACTATTAATACTGGGATCCCGGTTTCGGGAATATCAGTATTGCGATCCATAGTTCGAGTTGATGTAAATATTTAAAGTCTAGATCAGCGGTTCTCAACCGGTGCATCGTGAGCTTGTTGCAAGTGCACCGCAGAAAAAATGGTAAAAGCTAAAAAATGCTACGCGAAATCATGAAAGCCGACGAATCGATTTAGCCTAATCGATCGCACGTGTTGCCTTGCATCAGTTTTTCCATATATGTACTATAAATATGTATATCTTTTCTTTTTAATTATTTTTTGTGGTATAACAGGTATATAATCAGTTAAATTTGTAATTAAGTTCATGTCCGCATTTTCTTTTTGTTTTCTACCCGTTTAATTTTGGTGCACCGCTATTTTTTCTTATAAAAAAAATGCACCGTGACTTCGAATAGGTTAAGAACCACTTATCTAGATACGAGCAACATAAAAAGAGGTTAATATTACTTATGCAAAACGAACGAAAATCTGTATGCGGCCACCAAAGGATTTTTCTGCGGAACTAACATCTTCATAGTAAATATTAATATATTTTCCATCCATTTTTTTAGAAAATGCAACTTCAATTTTTATCACATCTCAAAACAAAGATTGAATATCCTTGTGATCCGCTTAGTTAATAATTGCAATGTATAATATAATTTTCAGTTCAATCAATAATAATCGCATCTACTACCGATATGCTTCAACACAGTTAATATCGGTATTTTTAAAAATTAAACCAGTTTGAATGTTTTACTCTGAAAATAGTTCTTAAAGAGGCGAAATGTGTCACAGTAATAACACAATACAATGTTGGTGTGTTTAAATCGATAATATTATATAAAATATGTCTTTATTTGGGTTTTAATTGATCTGTAGCATCTTATGATAATGCAGTGAAACAGTTTCGTTTTATGTAAATGTGCATACACTCAGTACTAGCACAGTCATAGGAACAGGTACCTAATTACTAAGCAGATTCCCAAGCCATGTTAAGTCTAATAATATGCTAAAACATTCAAGATAAGTTGTGCAGAGTAGTTAATGGAAGTTCGGTGCACTAACACAAGATACTTGCACTAATTGCAAAATGCATTAATTCAATCGTAACAAACCTACTTATATGTAACAAAGGATTGCAGTAGGGCATCCAATTAACCGTCCAAAGCAACTAACCGGTTTTCGGTTTTTTAAATAAATAAACCAGCTAATCGGTTTAAGCCGGAATTATTAAATATGATCTAATAAAATGCATAAAAGAGTAGATTAAGTTAATTTATTTATTTCAGCCATGTTTGCTCATAATGTGAAGCATGGGCTGTTTATCCAAGCAAAAGTTTTTTTCTACGAAATTACTTGTTACTGAATTGCTTGGTCTCTCTTTTTGAGAAGAGTAGGGGTATGAGAATAGGGCAAGAAAATAACTAATTTTAAACAAATCGCTCTTGCAACTCCCCGTTATTTTAGGATTGGAATAGACGGAAGGAATATTTAAATAACAAACACCGATGCCTTCAAATGAAAAAATAGCTGCTCGTACTGGCAATTAAATCTGTGAGATCTGTCACGGAAGCCAACGACGTTGACCACTGCTCCACGGACCCGACATAAGAAAGGTTGTTTAAAAGTCCATTGTACTGAATAAACCTCGGTTAACTATGCAAAATAAACCAGTTTTCGGTTTTTCTTATAACAGTCAATAAACCGGTTAACCGGTTTAAGACAGATTGGAAGCCCTAGATTGCAGGCAGTGGTGTCAGGTGTTAATACAATTTAGCATGCTTCATCCTAAGATTATCAGTTAAAACGATACAAAATAGTAGTGTAAAAAATACATGAATTACACCGTTTTGATTTAACATGGTCCACTAAAAATAACTATTTACAAGAGTTTAAGTGTTCTGGCACGATTCCCAGAAACAACAAATAAACATATTTTCTAATAACAAGAAAATCAACAACATAGGACGATAATATCAAACAAAAGTCTTCGTTAGATTCCTAAACATTAGACGTGTATAGAAATTTCTAGCAATGCAAGCGATTTAAAACGTGCACGACTGTTATGTTATCAAGTATCGATGAAAAGTTTCCTTTTTTTTCGTAAATAAAATACATATTTATGAATAGTACATTGAAGATTTTTCTGTTGAGTTTTCATTATTACCTTTTTTATCGAATTTTCTATAATACAATCTTTTATTTCCTTCAAATGATACGGTTTTTTTTAATTTAGGCAACCAATCTTCATTTTGTCCATGTATTCTATCATTTTTTACACCTTTTTTTAATACAGTGTATTGCATAATTGTAACTGTCTTTCCAAATGTATTGCAGGTCCATCGATATGCTTGGTAAATGATTGGGTTTAATGTATTTTTTTTAAATCGCTGACTATCGAAAGTCTATATATAATATAACTCATTGAGGCTTCCCAGAAACTTATATCGGAAAATTAGCAACGAAATATTTTCAGCAAAAACTACACAGCAAATAAATTCTGTAACAGTGCACAATACGGCGTGCTCTCGGCGAAGACAGCGAGCTCTTATTGAGACAGAATCACGATTCAAGTACATATAATGCAATCACTAAGTGCACTTAAAACAACGAAGACACCGCGTGGAATCATACCCCACCCGACATACCATAATATCCACAGTACGTTCTGCAACTTGCATCTTGCAACTTACTGTTACCATGCGCTTTTCAAAACTGGATTGCCAGCTTTCGCATACCCGCCGTGTGGAAGATCTCATATAGATATATACCTTCCCGCCGAATCAAACAGATATAATGCCTATTTGTATACATACATGTGAGTATGTGACGTCACATCCTACATCGAGGAGTCACTCAACCGGAAGATAAGTGCATCGATGAGCTGCTTGCAAGCAGTAACGCATTTTTCGCAGTAAAATAATAATTAAATTAGTTGTCTGGCGATTCCTGCCCATCGACAATCCCGTACTCTATCCGAAAGGTGCTCTATATAAGACGATAAATTTTGCCGTAAATATAAATCTTGAACCATACCATAACATGATACATGAGAACATGCAAATATGGTGATTAAGCAAATAGTGTGAAAACACATAATAATAGACATATTTTTTTATAAAAATAAACAAAGAGCGCACATGTACACACTGGTACATTTCTCCTGTAAGAGAGCGTCATATGCAAAAGGGTCTCAGTATCGTTGTCAATAGTAACATTATTATATCAAGTAAGACGTTTATTAATAAGCCGTGTAAACAATTAACTATTGGAGGGATAATTTAAAAACCACTTAGGGGGGGGGGTTTATTATATTAAACTATTTTTAGATTCTAGATCAAGTCATTGATTACTTACTAATGGGTGGGTATAGGAATATGTAAGTCTAGTGTGGAGGGCCATTTTTCAAACAATTTGAAGAACCCTGTGATCCACCTATTGTAAGGTTATTACTATTACATTTATTTAAAGCCATTTCCCCTTAAGTCCGAATTTATATATATAGTCTTTTGACTAAGCATTTTAGGGGAAAGTATTTTAACGAGATCCAAACGCAATCACTCGCTCAATCTCTTTTTTCTGAGAGACAATGGATACAAAAAAAAGTTTGAACGGGTAGTCATGAAATCAATATATTCATGTACCAAAGGCTGGTGGCAGCGACACTTTACCACATACCATATTATTTAAAGAAGTCATTCTTAAAAATAGTTTCTTAATAAAAGAATGCAAATAGTTTTTATATTATACCGAGAACTGCATTCTTAGCGTAATAAACAGCCGTCATCATTCATCACATACAAAATAACAAATTAGCACGTAATAGACGTATCTTAATCCGATCAGCTGGTCGACGAAAACAAAAATGCAGCGGAACATCGCAGGTGTTCTGCGAAAGAAATCAAAAATCAACAACATAGCGAATGTCGTGATTTTGGAAATACTCCGAGGCCATGCATGTAGGAGAAGATACGCCGAGGAAACCCAACTGGCGACAGGTGTTAACCGGGATTCGAACTCGATTCGCAAAAAAATAAAGAAATAAAAACTGAATACATTTTTTTCTGCCATCAGGTCGGCTAGCTGGATTACAGTTATTCGACCCTAAAAACTCGATCGGGATGAGCGGATGGGAGGGTGGATCCGACTCGAGGTATCGATTTAAAAGGCGATCGCATTGATTTTAATTTTCAATAAAAAAAAATACATTACAATTGCATCAACTTGTAGTTAAGTATTGAACGTTTATATTCTAATGAGTTTATGTTAGAATATTTTTTTTAATTAACGATTCCCTCTTCACAAAGTGTTTTCTTAAGAAAGTAAGGAGAAATGTGGCTAAAAAAGGATTTGTAACAAGGATCGCTGGTATAGAATTTTAAAACACCCATAGTCTATACTGCCTTTCCAATTAACCCTCCAAGAACGAGCGTCACCATATGGTCATAGTAAACACAGTTGTCTATTGATCCCACTATTCATCCTTTTTCTACCTTAATATCGTTACTTTTGCTCATATTTGGTTAAGAAGGGTAAGGGACAGACTACAGTTAGTCATCAACCGTGGGGACAGAAACGGCCTCCAAAAGCACGTGTGATTTTTTAAATTTCCGTTTTTTTAATTTACTTTTTGAAACTGTTAGTTATTTAAAAAAAAACATCAAATTATTTACAGTTCTTTTGCTAATATATTTGTATTGAAATTATGTTGATCTAAAGAGGTCGAATTGTAAATATTTAAAAAAAAATCACGTTTAGCTATCTTTCAACCCCGAATGTTCGCGAGCCCATACGGTCACTTTTGTCCTTACTACTGTCCGTACTCAATATTACACGGTAATAAAAGGATGAGCATGACCATATAGTCATGCGGGATTTCTATACAACGACTTTGCGTTTTTTTTTTTTTTAAATTTTGGATAGGAAATCCGTGACTTCAATATGGCTTAGAAAATATTTTTTTTATCAGAAAAAGCTCTCGTCTCTGGAGGGTTAAGCAGGCGATATGAATGTCCTTTGATAGGCAATCTTAAAAGCTATATTATGTGCTGTTTACTTCAAACAGAATAATAACTAAAACATGAACTGTTAAAATATGTTCATCCGTAAAAATTATAGATAATCTAGCAAAAAGCCAACTGTAGTTTCCTGTGTAAAAAGGCAGCCAAAACAAATACTCTTATTGCAGTTACTTATAATTTGCTACGAAATTGTTACATTTTCTTAGGCGTATTCATGCAGTACTAAAACAGTTACAGTTAGCATGTATAAATTCGTTTAATGAAAGTTTGATTTTGATGTTTTGAGCCATTGATGCACAATCGAAATGGAGACGACAAAATTTCGGACAATTTATAGATATAGCGATATTTTTGCCTTTAGCAAATTATTTTTTTTAAAAAAACCAATTCCTTTCCTTTAATTCTTAGCTTGAGCTTGAGCTCAGAGTAGAAAAGCAACGCTAAATATTTATTTCTAAGTGATATTAAATTTAACGAGAAATAATTATTGTAGGCCGTTATAATCTGAACGTGTCCCGGGCGGTCTACCTGTGGACAGAAATCTTTCATCCCTCGGGTCTGCGCAGCTTCGATTAAAAATCGCATATCTACAAGCTGGATGTATTAAACTTATCAAAACCGCGGTCCGATTAAGCGAACAATTAAAACTTTGCTGTTTGAAGACATATTGTAAGATGCTTATGATTGGAAACAATTAAGTGATCAACAGTTCTAAGAATAGCGAAAAAATAATATTATATGATTACTATAATAAATGCAATCCAGAAAACATTATACTTTACTGAGCCATAGGTTTCCAAAGTGGGCCCATCGGCCCCCCTGGGGCTACTAGAAGAAACCGAGGGCCATGCTAGCCCTGAGGAAAGTAAGGTGGTCTTGGAAGCATAAATGAGGCAATAGGTCTTAATATTTTTAAGCGGCTTTTCGTATCTAATTTGTATTTCGATAAAATCAACATTTTTTTAAAAACAAAACAAAAGAATTTAATGTTATCTACGATTTTGTGATGTCAAACATTAATAAATCGGTGGCATTAACTGATGCATTCTATTGTTCATCATTCTCACTAGGATAATTTTATTATTACTTCATCAATTTATTTATTATTGTATCATATTTATAACAATATAGTCATTACATAAATATTAATTACAACATTTTTCTGTTTTACATATTCAATGTAGAAAGATAAAACTCCAGGAGAGCCTTTTGTATTTATTTTTTTACCGAAAAGAAGGTAACGGTTAAATAAGATTGGGAACCTATGAAATAAGCATTATCATACGATAACTTAACTATAATGAAGGTTACAAGCATTATTAACTAAGAAAAAATATTACTTTTGTTTTGTTTTAAGGGTCTTTTAACAACTTTTTAATACCAGTACACAATTATTAGTAGCTACAAGATTATAGTTAAATTCTAATTGAAATAAGTTGATTTACTTTAATAAAGTGGCAATGCCATTGTGTAACTTATGAGAATGATAATTGAATTCCATATTATGTATAACAAAATTTTATAGCTTATAAGCAAGTAAATGATTTTTCAATTTAACATTTAAAACTAGAATATGAATCCTCAAAATGTTGTAGTTATTTTCCTATCTTTCACGGTCCCGAATGAATATATACTATACAACAGCCTCGTCGTGTTTACAATCCCTGTCTCCGAAAACGTATCCTTTGTTGATGATTTTTACGCAAAAAGAAGAAAAAAGTTATAAAGAAGAATCACGAAACTTAAAACAGCAAGGGGAATCAATTCCAGACTCAACAGAGGTAGTATAGCTCAATTCGTCAAAGCAAAACGATATACTTAATTTTACTAACTGACCTGCATTCAGAAAAGCTTATAAAGCACTTACAAATGGACATTTTATTTTGTAGACTAAAGTGTTTTTTATAGCACATGTTAGTGTTGTTATAAACAGATTCTTTAAATGAAGTATGAAACACTACAATATACAAAATCTTCTTTCTTCTTCTGCTAAATAAAGTTGCTATATCATATTTTTCAAAATAACACTTCTAATGAGAGTCTTTCTAATGGATATATAATATTTTATAAAAATTATATAGGTTGAGAAAAAATTAAATGAAAATGGCGTATTTAAATTCCACTCAATCGAACATTCAAACACTAATTTCTTTTTAATTTTATATATCGGTTTTTATCGGTTGGTTAACCAATCTTTTATGTGCCATCTTCAGTATGTCACATTACAATATCACATTACAATATAATAATTTCAGTGCTTTATTGATTGTATGTGTTCCTTCATTTCTTCCATTATATTCATATTTTTTTACAACAAATTTAATTTTCATATTTTATTCAAAATAAAATAACAGATCGCAAAGCGAACTAACTATCCATCACATATCGCGGGGAAAACTACAATGCAAGCAAGAAAGATTTCGCAGATACACGGACGCGACGCAGCTATGCATTTTCTATGCAATTCAAGTTATTTCGTACACTTTTTTTTTCGATTTTTATTTAGCTATTTTTTACGCTCTTCCTTTATCTATTTGTATTCGGCGAGAGTATAACATTAAGGAACTTTTTATTCGTTTTTTTTTGTTGCTGTGGGAATTTTTGATGTCGAGATAACGGTTGAAAGAAACATTTTGATTTTTTCACCCCAATTTACTATAAACCATTATTCGACGCAGAGACATTAATATTAGTCACATAAATGATTTTTACTATAAATACAGTATTCATGGTAGATGTACTAAATTCTATTTGTTTTGTATAATTTTTTTAACTACATATGAAATAATAATAATAAAAAAACAATGTACCTTTTCTACCATTAATTTGTATTTGACGTTCTATAGAAACGTGAGCTGGTTTTGTATATTGACCGCCATTTAAAAAATGATACAGGTAAAATAATCATTGAGAGAAAGCGGCTATTAGATAGCCAATCACCTTTTCTTCAATCTAATAAGAGAATCGAATATGGTGGGTGGAAGGGGTGAAAATATTGCAAGTCCAAGTTTCTGTAGTGCTATATTGTTCATGCATCGCACTTATTTTGAACAGTCAACACAATCACGTGTTGAGTATTTCAGACCGTCCAAAATAAGTGTATGTACGCTAGAATAGAACCGCTAGTTGTGTTTATGACAGGATATTCGTAGAAATTAGAAACTCGTTAAAGCTATATGCGAATATTAAATGACTTTTTTACCACACGCAAAAAACAAAATTCCCTTAACGTAAGTTTATGTACATATTAAAAAATACATCAGGAAAAAAATTGTTTCGTGGTTTATAGAAAATACTGTATGTATCTATTTGTATAGATATGTAATTATGATCCACAAAAAATAAAAGTTGGAAGTCCTGACATGGAATTTTAAAAGTAGACAATTCATTAATCGTCTTTGGAAGCATTTGATAACACAATAATTTTCCCTCAGACACAATACAGCTTGCACCTATTAACCGTGAGAGAATTTCTTTTATCAAATAATATTTAAAAAACTGTACGCCCAAATATGGATGCGTGTATTGTTGTAGTTTATTTAAAAAAAAACAAACTGATGGATCTCACGCTTGCATTTGACCTAATTTTTTAAAAGAAATTCGATACACGACCTATTTACCCGAAACATAAAATATCCCGTTAGGGTAGGATAGTCCCCGAAATCTCTCTAATAATGGATGTCTATAATAGTCACACGGTGGTTTAGTATAAAGCAAAAGGTCTGCTATATCATATTATAACCCGCGGCTCTTTGACAGCACACGCAAAAAAAAACTTTTCAGGTTAAATACTAAGAAAAATCGAATTATAAATGTAAGCAGCGTCAAACGGCAATATCCTGGCCGTACTTCCCTACTCTGGTTCTGCTCTAGTCGAGATTGTCGTCAAGTTAACGGATTGTTTTTGTCAAATTCTCGATAAGAGTTTTAGATTTCAAGTTTATTTGTCTTAATTTTATACAATTTTATTTGTAACACTCATTTTATATTGAATAACTTCATTTTCAGAATATCGTTGTCAATGACTTAACTTTTAATAAACTGCATATATAGTTAATTTATATTAAGCATGTTTGACATCATGAAAAATAAATAAATTGTAATAAAAATATTTTTTAAAAGTATCCTTTTATTTAGATGTACTAAAAAGATAAAAATAATTCTTGAAAACGGTCCCGAACATATACAATCAAATTCAATTAATACAAAAGTGTTTTTTTTTTTTTAATAAACCCAATCTTTTTTTACGCGGCACCGTTACGTTTTTTCATACATTTTTGAAAGTTTTTTACGCGAATTCGGAACCGATTTATGAAAATTATATGAAAATGTGGTTTTTTTACGCGCCTCTTTCTGGAACCAATTTATCGCGTAAAAAAGGGATTAGGTGTATAGTGCCTTTCCACCAAGGATTGACAGTGAACACCGTAAAAGTGATTTATTATTTATAAAGAATATCTGTGATTTAATTTTATTTATATAAATCTGACATGCAAAATTATCAAATATAAAAAGTGCAATAAAAGTTAGGGATTGATAATAATTAATTTTCAATTATAACGTATTTTGAGACAAAAAAATGCTCTCTTGCTTGCATATATAAATTATTTATTATCCATGAGACTGTAAACTAAAAATAAAGTCAAATTAAAACGTTGAACTACATGAATTCCAAATATTTAAAAAGATAGATATTTTGTTTGCAAGTATGGACGTTGATATAAATAAAAATGTTATTACACGAAATAAACTTTCAATAATATCTTTGCAATTTGCAATCGTAAATGAGCTGTGTATATTTAAAAAATTTACTATCATAATATTGCGAATTTATTTGAAGAGGGTTTCCGATTGAAATGTAGATCGCGTGAAAAAAAAACGTGATATTTGAAAAAATAATTCTAAAATTCCTGAATATCTTAAGTCTTCGCGATAAAGGCGAAATTTGCCCTTAAATTGATTTTGTAGAATTTATGGAATGCCGTTTCTGAGAATTAAAATTTCTTCACACAATAAAAAAAAACAGCCCTGTTCGATAGGTGTGTACGAACGCCTCCTCCAACAGTTCGAAGAATCAGCCGTCTATTTCTAAGAAGAATCAAAGCTTTTTTGCAGAACTTATATAAACTTTATTATTTTTCCTTTTTTTCATTTCTCATTTCAGTCGAACAATTTTCCTTTTATTCATTTTGAGGGAATACCGCATAGGATTGTGTGGTGTAAAAACTGTTATAGCAAAAGGTTACAGATGTTTTTTCTGCTGGCAATAGTTTAGTCCAGGGATGGGGAACCTTTTCTTCTCTAAAGGCCGCATTAATTTTTCTGATTCGACATAAGACCGCAGTATACATTGACAAGCGAATCTTTGTCCAGCAACAGGAATTCACGGTCAGAATATGTCAGGAATTTACGAATTTACATAAATTTACAGAATTGGCCAGAAGCCGCACCAGAGTAGCCAAAATGAAGCAGGTTACCCACGCCTGGTTAATTTATTTTGATATATACGTAATCCTCTGTGCACGGTCTTTTTTTACACGGTTTCGAAATTGCACGGTCCAATTTAATGGTGCATATATTTGATTTCTGTTTTATATTTTTTATACGTTTTTTTGCACGGCTATCCCGCATGAAGAGGATTGAGTGTAAAATACAACGGAATAGCGGAATTAATCGATGTTCGCATCCAATGTGGAACACTTTTTCCATGAGAACTGTTTGTTACTTAGTTCAAAAGCAGTTTAATTGATTATAATGATTATATAAAAAAAGTAAACTTGGCTATAAAAAAATAAATTGAGCATAAATTTTTATAAAAGAGTATTTCATATTGAATGCAAATACGTGATATTTCAAAAAAGTCTTCTTTTTGGTCGATTTGAATTATAATTATATTTAAAAAATTGGTTACCATAATCCTGATTGAATTGATTTTTTTATCAACAATTAAAAAATAAAATCAAGATTCTAAGAACATACCGAATGAACGATGTTATCAGCTAGTTAAATTTAATTTTTACTCACTTAAGAGGGAGTAATAATTTTTTTGAATATCCATAAAAATGTTCCACCTAACCACACTAGCCAATCATTTTGGCATATTTGAAACAGGTTTCAAACGGTAGTCAGTCAGTGATTTATAGTTGAAAGATTTTTACGGCAACGATTATTAAAAAAAAAAAACATCAGCGAGCGTTTTATTTAGGATCTGTTTTTATTGCTGATGCAACAGATAATGGACCCAATCTCCATCAATTTACAACTCCAAGAACCTTTTTCAAATAACTACTATTGTTGCGGTCATGAAAACTCTGGAAACATTTCCAATCTAGTATTACACGGTACATATTATATGTAGTACACGTTGTATTTATATATATTTTTTTTAGCTCACCATTTATATTTTTTATCAGGGGAGTGTCCGAACGTAGACATTTCAGGTTCTGAAAAAAGAAAAAAAAAACCGATTATAAGACAAGTCATTGTTTATAGATATAATATGTAATCACCTTTACCATTATACTAATTTCACTTTTATTTCTTAAAAAAATCTTATTATAAATCGTCATCTTTCTGGCAGAAGTTGGTAATTAACAGAAGTGACAAACGTGTTTTTGTTTGTCTCATTCAATCAATCAATCATTCCAGTTAGCAAAAAAAAGCATTTATTTTTATAGGGAATTATTATTAATGATTTTTAAATACAGGCAACTTTTCCTGTCTAGTAATTTAAAACTCTTACTTGCGTCAGATTAGCATCAATTCATCTTTATCTTGATATTATGATCATATATGTAAATAGTAAATGTAACATTAAAAAATCATTTGCTTTTTACTCATAGTCATGACCAGTGCCGGCGTGAGGTTATTTGGCGCCCCAGGCAACGGTTATTGGTGCGTCAGCATTATTTAATTACTAAGTTTCCAAACCGTTTTGTTATTGATTTATCAAAACAGAAAAATCTTATTATTTTGCAAGATACAATAATATTACGTTAGTAGAGATGTGCCATTTTAACTTGACTGTGGCAGAACTCAGAACTAAAATTGTCGCCCTAGGACGTGTTGACTATGGCAACGTTAATGATGCGATGGTGGCGCCCTCGCGGGCGGTCAAGTTACGCTGGTACATCTATAGTATAAGTAAGCACAGACGAAAAAACGAATGTCAAAAAATAAGGTTCAATAATATCTTAGTTGAAGAATGCGCAAAGGTTCCTTGATTTAATAAAATTTACCAATTTGCCCAAATTACCAGCGTTTTTTTTAACTCTTCCAAAGGTTTTTAAATCCAAAATTTTAAGATTTTACAGATTTGCTAAGAAAACTCATTTTTTCAATCCCGGTATTGGTACGGTCACGATTTCGGATTACAGAATTTGATAGGAATCTGGGATTGGAAATCCTAATGGCAGTATACTGGCTATCGGAGTGCAATGCGTTAAGCTTCTCACTTCTCACAATCTATGTTGTTTATATTTTTGTTTTTTATGTTTTGTTTTATTGATATTGTCTAAGTCGTGAAACCAAAATTATTACCCTAATTCGGGTCACGGCAAACAAAGGTTAAACAATGCTGATCAATGGTATAATATTTAGAAACAACCGCCTCCGTTCAACGAGGCAGCCAGCACTTTTTTTTTTTTATCTAAATCAATAAAATATTATAGCTTCCGTTGGTTAAGGTGTCACAGATAGATATTTTTCAAAATCGAAATAATTGCAGTTGAAAATGCCTCATCGCTAACTGACTCTGGGCAGCAAAGATTTTGTTTACATGAAGAATCACAAACCTTCTTATGTTGCTACGAAAGCTCCGGCAACGCATATATGAGCCTGCCCTGCACTGCGCTACGTATTGCCGGCACAGATTCCTGCGTGACACGTGCACATTTGGATGTGTTCTTATAAATTTGCCGCGAAAATTACCGAAAAAAGGAATGAACTAGTGCGAAATGAGCTTTGTTTATACCAGTGGTCGGAAAATTCATTAGTCAACTGAGCCAAATATAAATTATACAACGATTGAAATTTCTTTGGAGAGTTTCAATTTTTTTATAATATACATATTAACTTGATTAGGGCACTCCTAAACTAGCTTTTGCTTAAAAGTCCTCAATCTAAATGAGGTACGTTTTCTGAGATTACTCCTTCTAACTCTAAGTTTCATGACCGAAAACCGACTTCTGCCCGTGGGACACCAAGTTTCAATCGTAATGTATGTGGTATATTGTGGAAGAGCCACACTTAAGGGGGCAAAGAGCCGCAGTTTGCCGACCACCGGTTTATACGATACTCTTCATGTAGACCAGTGATTCTCACGTGGCCGCATTATAAACATCGGTGGTCTTAGGGAAATGTCTCATGGTCGCAACCAAATTTTTGTTTTGAGATGTGATTAAAATAGCAGTTGCATTTACTAAAAAATCTTTACTGTTGGTGGCCGCAGCAAAATCTTCTGGTGGCCGCTCATGAGAGCCACTGGTGTAGACTATTCGTAAAAGATTTACAGTGGGTCATTATGTGTCATTCATATATATTACTTGAGTGACGCACGTGTCTTTCTCGCCTGCATGTACCTGACAATTCTGCGCTACCTTGCGCTTCGTCACCTCAAGATTCGGAATACGCATGTGAAAGCGCATTAGAATACAATGAAAAAAAAAACCGTGAAAGACTAGTAAAACAGATTAAAGGGGTAAATTTTAAATAGATTTCAAGACGATTGATTGTGGGGCAGGCGAGTACTTAAGACCCCGAAAACACCGCTCCTTCCACAGGAATTGCAATTGGGATTCCTGATAGTCTATCGCAACTTCGATTGGTACACCGAAGTTATAGACATCGAATAATTGTTTCGACACCGTCATCGGCAGGTCGTTGACATAGAAAAAGTTTCGCTGAGAATAATAATTCAGTTGCGAAATATTCACATTCGAAAGTTTTGGCTGCTATCGAACGAACGCCCGTCTGGTCACTAGTCTAGACTGAACTCGAGGCTGATTCTCAAAATTGAATAGCAAATCGAATTGCAATAAAAAATAATAACATTACAGGAAATACCTAACATATTTAAGCAAAAGTAAGACAAGGTTTTTTCGAAAAAAAAGAAGAGACAAACAAATAACAGTCGACGCAGCAAAAACACAAAATATTTCATAGTATTTTTTATTCAGTTGGAGATTAATCCCTATCATTCTGTTCATGTTAATATTCAAAAAATTCTAGTTTAAAAAAGAAAGAGAAGATGCAAACAACGACATATAACATTTTAATTGATAGAAAAGGAAATATGGACACAATTTTTTGTTCTCTGATTTAAATTAAGTTGGACTTGCACCCATGTCCGTAATAAGTAAATTTATTTTTAAAAATACATTATTATTTGTGTCTACTTTTTTCCTATCATTATTTCAGCAACTTTTTTGTTAATAATATCTTGTTTGTGAAAACGTATTGAATTAAGTTAGCCAAGGCAGCTCGGTAATATTACACATGATGCCGCAAATCGTTAAAAAAATATATATATAAAAAAAAAATTAACGTCACGTTCGTTTCACTTAATTTTGTAAAGAAATAGATAAGAAAAAATGTAGCCCTATCTTTTCTTTTCCATATCAACTGTGGAAAGTAAAAAAGACGTAACCCATACATATCAAATTTTACAGGAGGCGCTAAAAACGTGTTTTGATGATTTTGTGACATATGCAAATTATGAATTATTCACAACCTTGAAGTGCTCGGAGACTTCTAAACTGGTGTTTAATTGACATAATCTAATATTAATTAAAGAAATTGTGTAGGAAAAACCGTTGTTTCAGTCTATTTTCTTGGTTTTAACTTTTTACATGGTCTTCTTTTTCAAACTCAAAAGCTAAATTTAGATACTCATTCAGCATTTACAGCTTGCATCCTTTTGATAGAACGTGTATCATGTTTGATACATTGTGATAATCAAAAAAACCTGTTTTGGAAAAACTGTGTGTTACATCCTTTTTCCTTTCCACAGTCGATATATATAGCATATCCTTCCCCTGAAAACGGAGTAACAATCCTTACGATAACATTCATCACTACTTTTGTAATTTTCCAAAAGATCTTCGAAAGAAAAAATATTAATATTTTACGGTAATATTAAGTTAAACACTTTCAGTAAAAATATCACAAAAAAAAAAAACATTAAGTGTACTAATAAGCTAACTACAAAATTAACTTTCGCATCTATACTAACAACCAAGCATTGCCGCCGCGAAGGCCTCTGACCTGGAAGACCAGTCCTTCGCTACGTTCCTGATTCTGGCTACTCGGGAATTACGCTTTAGAGATCAAATTTAAAAGTGGCATTATTGAGAACAATTGAATTACATATACAGAAGCAAATGAATGTTTATAATGCAAAACAAATGTTTTTCATATACAATGTATCTGGACAAGTGTATCAAAATTTTAAAATTTATTCAACCATTCAATATAACAGTTAATCGAAATCAATTTTGAGGTGTGTACTGTCAAATCAATACTTGGTGGAAGGGAATATATTTAAAAAAATATCTTTTGTACTTATCTTAGTTATTTATTAAATATGGTCAGGACCGGTTTCTTTTCACAATTGTTTTTACACTCTCAATAGTTTTACTTGGTTCAGCATAAAAAGCACTGTATCAATGTATATTCTCATCGGTTGAAAATGCTCGTCGTGGATGAAACCAGTCCTGGTATGATATCAAATTATGATGATTAATAAAAAAAATGTGGAGTTAGATTTTTTTTTTATTTAATTAAAAAAGATTTGATTTCCGGTTCCCTCAATTTGAGAATATCTGCCGTAGACGTAAACAAGATTACAGAAATGTCCCCTATACAACACCTTCAATAAGGAGATTTTAAGATGTAAAATGTATCGGATATCTAAAATCTCGAGTCATTAGAGAACGATTGATGCAGACGCAATCAGCAACCGGATGTGAGAATAACAATTATGGTATACTTACTAAGAAGGGCTTCTCGGTTTTCAAAAACCGGTTTTTTGGCTAAATTTGTGACATTCGAAAATCGGTTTTTCAACATCGTAACCGGCCGTGCCAAATGTTCCATAAACGAGACTATAAACATAAGGACAGAAAATTTGGATCATTTATTTGATGGCTTAAAGACCATATGCCCCACTCATTACCCAGCGAAAGGGTACTTTCGATATCAGGAAATTTTGTTACAAAACGATCAGTGGACGCTTTGTGTTTTTTTAAATCATATTTTCTGAAGAATAACACCAAATAATTTCTTGTTGAGCATTATTATGTTTATAAACAACATAAAAAATATTGAACCTTTTCTCGCTAATTTAATTGAACTAACCATTTTTTGTAAAACTTCGAAAACCGGATAAAACCGGTTTTCGAACAATACTGACGTTCGAAAACCGGTTTTTTCAAAAGTCGGTTTTTGTATAAGCCCTAATACTATGGTTACTTGACTTTTTCATCATTCCTGCGAATATGAGAATATGAACACCTAAAGAATTATTTAAAGCACGAGTTTATCGAAGATAGTTTTCAATTAAGACTTTCAAGCATTCGCTCTAGAGCATAGGTTCTCAAACCTTTTCGGTTGTCGACCCCTTTTTATAAAAGCCACGTGACCTGCGACCCCGATGCAATTGAAAAATAGATTTTTTTTTTAATAAGGTATTCGTTTTTAGGTCTTCGAGAATTTTCAAATAAAAATCCCAGAATACCGTTTTGCCGAAAAAAGTTGGCGACCCCCCATAAAACCCGTCGCGACCCACGGGTTGATCTAGGGGTTAATCTACACCGGGAATTGAATTTAAAAAAATGTGACCAAACTTTTTCGTTGATGAAGCAGAGTAAATTGGTTAATAGAAATAGGCAACTGATTAAAATTTGGGTTTGATTTGGAAGCTTAATTCTCCAAATGTTCAGTAATATTTTAAAGAATTAATTAAAAATTTACAAAGAAACAAAAACCCATTAACTTTTGAATTATAACACAACACGTATATCTAAATGTTGCACAATTTTATTTTTTTATAAGCAAGTACACCTAAATCCTCTTTTTGAACGGTTTCGAAATAACACGGTCAAATGTAATGGAACCTATCTTTCATTTCTATATTTACTGTACATATATCTTTATACGGGTTTTTGCACGGCTGTATTACATGGATTGTATGTATTCCCCGTCTACAAAGAGGATTGAGCGTACTTTAAATTTAATATTTCTTTGCGGCCTGAAACCATCATAATTTGTTTTATGCAGACCATCAAAAGAAAAAGCTTGTGCAGGCCTGGTATATGCAAAAAAGTACATTTTAGCTCCAAATGAAAAATCTTTATTTTGAAGTTTATATCCACATAGCTAATCAAGTACCAGTCAATTTCACCAGATTACAAAATTTACGAAAAACGTAATTATGATCCCATACTCTTGCAATTCAATTCGTTATGCCTACCGCTGAACTCTCAAGAGTTTTACTTTATCATCAGGCAGGGGTCGGTTGGAGGGGGCACGAAGGGGCTCACGCGAGCCCCTTTTTAAATTAAGAAAAACAAAATTCTCAGATCTTTGAATTATGTAATCAATGCAATATATTTAAATTAAAAAAATAGTAATGTACATTTGGTATTCCTGGCGTACATTTTTAGCTATTGATATTGATTAAATTACGATATATTGTGTACTGTTACAAAATATACGTTTATTTATATATTAACATTCGATAGCTTTAATTATTGGTTTCGTATAATTGCACGAGTGATAAAAAAATTCACACCCTCCCCAGAACATCACGAATAGCTATGAGATTAAGCGAGCCCCTTGTTACCTTATTGGCAGCCCACCGCTGTCATCGGGAATCATTAGAAATCGAGAGTCTGGACACCGGCTCCCTCAAACAAAGTCAACTAGTGTTGTTTACTATTTTAACAACTAACATCTAGAAATTCTCGACTCACGCGAATATCACAGAACAATTATAGAAACTAATACATCCTAATTTACCTTACGCTTCAACTTAGAATTCGACTATTTCAATTTCCAAAGTTTGATAGATTTCTTGAGCGTTATCTCATTGCCAGGTAAATGACGTCATAATTACACCGACCACTGACGAAAAAATATTTTACTAACGTCACTAACAGATATAACGATGAATCAGGTTTTTAGTAAATAGTTTCAAAAAGTAAGTTAAATTATACACAAACACGAATTATTAAAAGGATTCAAAGTCGACCGATTCCTGATGACTTCGAGTCTCACGACTTGAAATACGATAATAATAATATTATCATCAGTGGCGGACTACCCTATGAGCGAACGAGGCGCGCGTTTGGGGCCTAAAATAGTTTGTATAACTTTTATACTTTTACTAGTTTAGATGTATTTTTTTGCCAATTTTGAAGTTATCCGAAATACGGGGCCTCCAAATTTTATTGCTCCTGGGGCCTCCCATGTGATTAATACGTTATTGATTAACATCAATTTTCGTCAGTTATGTGTGGTATGCAGTCTTATATATGCAATATTGAACGTCAAGGCAAAAACATGATAACTAACAAAAAGGAATTTGAAGAAATTTTGTTATTTGCGAATAGGCATGCATTTCAATAACTTCATATTAGGAAAAAATAACGAATTATAGAATGTTTGATTGATAATTATTCGGTAGAAATCGATGCCGCCAAATGAAATGACCAGGGATGTGGAGCCGTGTAAAAAAAAAGACGACTCCGACTTCGAGAATTTTTATCAATAACTTCGTTTTATCTTATATGCATTCCAAAAGATTATTTTCAGTCAGTCAAGCATGCACTTGGAACTCTGAATTCTCAACAATTTGGACAATTTTGTTTGAATACACATCATTAAATATATTTTTCAACAAAAATTCGAGCCGCTCATTTTTCACGACTCCGACTCCGACCAAAATACCGCGACTCCACGACTTCGATTCCACAGCCCTGTAAATGACACCCCAAAAAATCTAACCTCATTTGAATAAGGTAATTGTGGTTTTTGTCAATAAAAAAAAAACACTTGATTACGTCGTTTACATGTTTGTGCCCTATGGTTTCATCATACATATTGAAATACATACATATGGCAAGAATAGGTTAACAAACACGTTTAACATATTAATACCCATTGGCGGATTACCCTATAAATAAGCGAATGAGGTGTGCGCTTGGGGCCTCCGAATCTCAGGGGCTCAAAATAGCTCATATCGACTGTGGAAAGGAAAAAGGACGTAGCCCACAGTTTTTCCAAAACAGGCTTTTTTCGATTATCACAATGTATCAAACTTGATACAGGTTCTATCAAAAGGATGCAAGCTGTAAATGCTGAATTAGTATCTAAATTTAGCATTTAAGTTTGAAAAACATGACCTTGTAAAATATTAAAACCAAGAAAAAAGACTGAAACAAAGGTTTTCCCTGGATAATTTCTTTAATTAATATTAGTTTATGTCAACCAAACACCAGTTTATAAGTCTCCGTGCACTTCAAGGTTGTGTATAATTCATAATTTGCATATGGCCCAAAATCATAAAAACACGTTTTTTGCGCCTCCTGTAAAATTTGATATGTGTGGGTTACGTCCTTTTTCCTTTCCACAGTCGATATGATAAATAATCCATATATTTTAAATTCAGTTTTTTATATTATTTTTTCTTTGCAATGCTTTTAAGTTATCCAGCAGGCTGGGCCTTCAAACTTTATCGCGCCTGTGGCCTCCCATGGTCTTAATCCGCCACTGTAATAATACCGTTATTTATAGATTATGTCTTCACAGAAGGCTGCAGTCAACATTTTCAAAACACTTAAAAGATTCATACGATGTGGCCATTTTAGATCAATGAGAGTTGGTTCACTGGAAAGAGGACAAATAAGTTATCCCAATATAACCCGTTTTTGGCAAAAGTGTCGGTTATTATGTTTTTGCCTTGACGTCTAAAATTATTGTTGAAAATTCAAATATGATAACTTTCCATAACACAGATGTATAAATAAATCAATAATTTGATAATAAAAAATAGTTTTTTTTTTTGCTTTAGTGTGTATTGGAAGATTTTCCATATCTAGAATTTCGACAATTTTATAAGTGCACTATGTCGCCTGCTGTGGCTCAGTTGGTTATAGCTTGCTTTTCCGATCACGCAGGTCTAGGTTCGATTCCCGGTAAGATCACAGTGAATTTAAAAAATACTCAATTCAAAGTTGTGATCGAAGACTGGGTGTTTGTGATGTCAATTCACATAATTTCCTCTCCTACCGTCCTTCTGATCGTTTAATAACTGGGTGTAGCAATAGCGATTAGTTAACCACTAGTCCTGTTCTAGCCTTATCCTTATACTCACTTTGAAGAAAAGTGAGGTTGAGCGACATGGTAACAAACAGTTCTCGTAGAAAAAAAAACTTCTGTTGAGATACCTCCATTAGGAGGTCATATGTTCCAAATTGGGAGCGGGCATAGATAAAAAAAAATGCACAACTATTATCAATATTCATTACATATTGTGCATACAAAAACAGTGCCAGTGTTATCAGATTTTGCATATTTATAACCATATGCTCTACTGTTGTTAATCTTGTGGTTATTTAGTAAGCATATAGCATCTTTTTATACATTACTAACTGAGACGAAAATATTGAACAGTATTTCCATAAAAAACATGCACGATATATTTCTGCTAATGGGAGGTAAACTACACTATATCAAAAATGACAGTTTTTTCCAATGGCTATTTCAAAGTTTAATGAAGATATTAAAAACAATAAGAAAACCAATTTAATATATTTGAATGACTTCTGGAGAAACAAGTGAACTATATGCAATATTCGGAAAACAATAGTAACATTACCAGTTTAAAAAAAATGTATTTAAATATATGAAGTCAAGGATCCATTTTCTCTGAACCGATTATGTATAAAGATATGGTGAGTTCGAAATGTTCGATTGGCCAACGGTCCGATCCTCGAGAAGCACCGTTTCAAAACCACATCATCTGTCAGCGGCGACGAATATAAGGATCTCGATTTTCTCAACGGTTTTCGCGGCATAGTGCGGCCAATAAATAATGACGAAGATAAATTATAAAATTATAGGATGTCAAATACCGTAGTTAATCACGTATCAGGAATAGAAACTGATTCGTATAGCGGCCATAGCTTCTGGAATGGAACACAGACTGCTAGACATCTCGTCTATTGCGAAATCATTATTCGCCGGCCAGACATAACACAATACATCAAAATAATAATACAATACAACCACAATAATAATAATAGTAGTTTGGCAGTAGGCTGTCTGATACCACGGCAATGACCCACTTCCACTTGCCAACCCAGATGGGGGGGGAGGAGACGCAGCGATGCAATCTGCGCTAGACGAAGCGAGATGCAAGCAATAATGTGCGCGTGACGCGCCGATTCTGGCATTATAATTTTTTGGCGCGTTTTTTTCGCAATGATTAGACTTTTTTCGCGCGCGGCTAAAAAAATTGTTACAGGCCGTTACGTTAGTCGAGGTAGACAGTCTCATGTGGCCTCTAGGATAGGATGACCGTACATTTTGCAAAAAAGTTATCAATTGTTAATTTCCGGAAAACTTATGACACAAAAAAGATGAATTAAAACTACACTGCTACATATACTGCCATGCTAAGTAAAAACACAGTAATTGCATGAATGATAGTTTGTCATTGCATGAATCGCGTATCTAACTTTCATTCACCTTTTACTATAGTATTTTTTTATATTTGGATATTGCTTTCTTGGGATAATGTACCGATGTGGTATGTTTAAAAAAAAACATTTTGACCCTCTTTAATACAAAGTATAAAATTATAAGTTTTACATAAAAATATGACAAATTATTCACATCGTCACACCCTATACTCAGGGCTTTTTTTACCATGTAACGCGGTGGAACGGCGATCCGGCACCTTTTTTTCTTACCATGTTTAATGTTTCAAGTCAATATTCGCAAAATTTTGTTTTTATTTTAAACCTCAAATTAAAAACAATACCAGATTCACAGAATTATTCTGATGACAAAACCCGAAAGTTAATCCGTGATTAAGTGTTTTTTATTGTCACGCAGATTCCATCAGATTCGTTTCTTTTGTTCATCAAAATTGTCGGACCACCACGTAGACCAGTGGTTGCTCAGAGTAAGACAAGGCTGCCGTGACAGATCTCACAGGTCTCAATACGAACATCATTTTTTTCAAATGTTTTCAAAAAAACATTTTAACGACTTCTTTTGGAAGGCATTGGTGTTTGTGACTTGTAAAAAAGATACTCCCACCCTACTCATACTAAAATTAACGGGGCAAAGTAAGGGCGATTAGTAAACCACTGGTCTTGGTTACCCTTACCTTTACTATCTTTAAAAAAAGAGGTTTAGTAACCGAGTAACAAGCAGTTCTAGTAAAAAAAAAACTGTTAAGATGCCTTCATTAGGAGGCCATATAATCCACGTTGGGTACGGAAATGGATTAGAAGTCTTAAATCAATAGCTTGGCAAGAAAAGAGGCCTTTTTTTTAAGGCACTGCATATACTTAACTTAGTTTCATCGTTTTGTAGAAGTACTGTGTTTTTACTAAACAGATTATAATAACTATACGTACGGAGCCTTCAGTATTTTTTTTTACTATTTTATAGAATAAATAAGTGATTTAAAAAAATATATATTATATTAGCTAAATTTTAAGTCCTAATCTTAAGTGATACTTATTATTGAACACCGCGTGTAAATAATATCCATGACGAAGCCTAGGACATGGCGAAACATCGGTACATGTTCATCGCGTTTATCAATGCTGGTCACCCGACTGTAGGTGGGCCGATTAATGGGCAAGACAGAGATAATAGATACACCCAAACGACAAAAAGAGATGGCTAAATCAACATTTATTATTTAATACTCTCCCACATACACGTGATTACACTTATACTCGCGGCAATGTGAGTGTGTGCGTTTGTACCGAGTAGGCCTAAAAATTCTCACTAAATGTTACTTACGGTACGAAACGATATCATTAAAATAAGATAAGAGCATTAGAATTAAATATCACATGTCGAAATTAAAGTAACATATTTATATGCTCCGTAAAGAGTCAAAATAATTTCAATGGCTTTCTCGGCGAGACGAAAAAATGATTGAACACTTAGGTTGTTTGGCTTGCAAGAGTAATAATATCACGCCAATTTAACGTAAGCCAATTTTTAAAAAAAACAAATTTCGTATAGGAACACGCATATAATTCTAGATTATGCATTCAAATTGGTCTCAATCTTAAGATGTATTTACACCACCCGATTGACACCCTGAATGGCAATGTGTATTTATTTTATTCTAAAGACGAATGTCAAAAAATAAACAATCCCTGAAATCAAGAGTAGAGGAGGTTTGGAAGGGCTCGCGCGAGCTTTTTGCTCAATTTTATTTAGGCAACCCTTGTTAAAATAAGAAAAACTCTATTCTCAGATCAAATCAATGCCACACTGCAATATTTGACACAAAAATATACCTATATCATCCAAGACAGATTCAAGTTTAACAAAATGGAATTAGGGCGAAAGGAATAGCACCTATTTTTGCATCAATCTTGGAACTCTTCATTCTTCCAATCTAAATTAGATAAAAAGATTGTTCAGCTATTGATATTACTTATTTAAATGTGTATTGTGTGTCGCATATATCTAAATATATAAACAAAACTTTAAACAGTGTTAGTACAGTAGTGATACAAAAAAACGCATCTTTTCCGGAACACCGAGAATAGGCAGCCCACTGCTACCTGATCAAATGATCTCTAGATCAATTCACCCTATGATTAAAAAAATACCCTAATGAGAGACATACAAGTCAAAACAAAGGATATGAACTAATTATTAATAGAAACTCTTTACAAGTAAAGTATAATATGTGCAACGCAAATAGAGTACAAATAATATTTTAAATATACTAGTTCTTAGTAGTTTTACAATAGTTTCCATGGGTCCACCTGTACCCAGTAATAATCTGCGGTGATCTAATAACGGCAGATTTCACTCTGGATTTCCATCCTAGCTATACCAAAAACAGTTTAAAAGCTCTGCCCAACTATTATTATCGTAACATTATTATTTTTTTTAAAAATGAATTTCAATTGACAAATTAAACTTATTGATAACATGAAGAATTTAATCATCTAAAATTCAACTGAGAAACTGTTATATTGATAAAAAAAAAACATTATATGTTAAAGTACAGAAAACAAATATTTTTTTAATATTTATTAACGAACAGCACACATAGTATTTTGACCAAGAAATTGACAGATAAAGAAATACGTATTTTATCTTTTAAACGAAATGACCGTGTACAAAATTGTAGACTTTTCGGCAACTTTGTGGAAATTTGAAGCATACCATGGAAATGCCTTAATCCTTATATAGTTAGTTGATCGATGTGATTAATATGATGTGTAATTCCAAAACGAGCAGTAAATAGTCTATGGAATCAATGGCGGATTAAGCACTTTAGAAGCTCCAGGCGCAATAAATTTTGGAGGCCCAGCTTTTTGAATAACATAACAGTGCTGCAAACCTCTTCGTAGAACAATAATGACTATTGAAAACTGAAATTAAAATGTACGGTTTGATATAATATATGCTATCTTTGAGACCCCCAAGATTTGGAGGCCCCAAGCGCGCGCCTCTTGCGCTTATGGGATAATCCGCCACTGTGTGGAATGGTTAATTGCAGTTAAATTAGGTAGAGTAGGACTTCACATTTTATCATAATCGATGTACAGAACTTTGACCGATGAGAATAATTCAGTGGCCTAGTTCCATAGAACGATATGTCAAAATTTGTATGTTTTATTACCCATTATATTCGAAAACTTCACTTCCATATCCCCACAAAACTTCAATTAAAAAAAAAAATCTCTTAGTAAGTAGATGTTTGCATATGGAAATAAAAGAATATAAAAAATCTTCTCTCAGTTTCATATATGTAAATACAACTAGAAATATCATTTTGTGGTTTTGTCAACGTTTCAATAAATCTAATTGAAATAAATAATTAAATGATTCACCAAAATGTTGAGACAAATGATAATTATCACGTTTTTACAACTCAGTTCAGATGTGTTAAAACTTTGGTCAGCCGTATTTCAAATCTATGGAATCAAGCCATCGAATATATTAAGGAATGGTAAACTTGAGGAAAAATTTAATGCTATTAAAAAATATATATTTTTTAAAATGTTTAAAATCACTGATCAGCCAGACTTCAGACGTCACGGTACACCGATCCGAACCCATTGTCTAAATATACACTGTTACCATTTACGGTTACTAATTTTATTTTGGGGTTATGTCGGTAACGGATTAGTCGGCCGTGTTGTGATGACGTAGCAAAAAGTATTAAATAAATCACCGTATATGGCAGATCGAAATAATCTCATAGGAAATACCTTGAGTAACATTTAACGCAAAACTGTCTGCCACTTGTAGATATTTGTGGGCAAGCGAAACCAAACGCCGCCTGTTGGGCTCATACCACTGCACTAAGATTTTATCTTTAATATGGCAAAGAAAACCCTTAGCTAAGCTTCAACTATCATGTACATATGTGGTATTTGAACCTTGGTAGGGTCTGATTTTAATTTGAATTTTTTTCGGATAAATATGATTGTAACAATCAATCCCATATATAATAAAGGAAATTACTTATCTTAAGAAGAATTACTAAGATTCACGAGTGATGTAAGTTAAAGAGGTCATTATTTTCTTATGACAAACTAAAAAGTGATAATTCCACTATTAATCGTTGATAATTTTAATATTTAAAAAGATGTCTTTATCTTTAGCGGATCGCACAGTGACGGCTGGTCAATGCGGCATTAGATCAATGCACCCCTTGTATATGCAGAGGCGGTTATATTTCATGAAATAATATTCAAACATAACATTCATACTTAAATTCTTCATGTATGTATTGTCTGTAATAAATATTTTAGAAATCGTTAAATAAATTATTTAAAAAAAAAAAAACAATAAATACATGAAGAATTTAAAGTGAGTGAATGGTATAAATGTTATGTTTGAATATTATTTCATGAAATATAACCGCCCCTGTATACACAAGGGGTGCATTGATCCAATGCCGCATTGACCAGCCGTCACTGGAATCACATATATATAATTTTATGGATTTAATAAAAATACGAATGGAATATTTAAATACATACTTCGTTGTTTTACACCAGGCACTGCAAAATGCAACGGGTGTTACTCGACCGATTTTTAAATAAATTTCCTTTTTATCATACCTACAAATTAAGGTTGAATTTAATGCTAATAATCAATTCATTATACCTAACCATTATAAAGAGAACTCAATGAAACTTAGTCAAATTGATACCACCTAACAATCAAAACGGAATAAACGGACAAAAAATGATTACGATTACTTATTTAATAACTAAGTCAGTTTAAATCAACCATCGCCGAATCAAAGAACCTTGGAGTAAGTATTGGCGCGGATGACGTTTGCCTGACTCGGCATTTTCGGCCGCTATGGTCAATGGCTGATCTGTCAGGTCGTGAGCCAAAAAAAAAGGTATTTGCCGAACATTTCTGCAATGTCGGCTAGACACGCACCAGACGCTGTCCCAGACCAAACACTACGCATGTCGTAATAGAGCATTGGGAAAAAATACTTAGGTAATATTATGTCTACCTAAAGATCAGTGACGTGCGCAGACGATATGAGTGATTTTATAAATTATAATAATTTAATGTTATATTATGTTTGAAAAATTATATTCCAGCCGATACTTTCAACTTGACGAGATGCATAAAAATCTTTCCAACTTTGAAGTAGATTTTATAGGTATACTAGTTTTATTATTGCACAGATTTTATATAAACGATGTATGAAAACTGTTAAAAGCAGTGTTTCACAAACTAATTTGTGCCAAACGCACTTCAACGGTTCAAAAATCTCCAGGCCCCCTCTGTTCAAATTGTATAGTTAGCTACATTTTTTTTAATTGATTTGTCCTAAGTAAATACATACATATCGACTGTGGAAAGGAAAAAGGACGTTACTTACAGTTTATTGAAAACAGCTTTTTTTCGATAATCACAATGTATCAAACTTGATACACGTTCTATCAAAAGGATGCAAGCTGTAAATGCCAAATTAGTATCTAAATTTAGCTTTTAAGTTTGAAAAATATAACCTTGTAAAATATTAAAACCAAGAAAAAAGACTGAAATAAAGGTTTTTCCTAGACAATTTCTTTGATTAATATTATATTACGTCAATAAAACACCAGTTTAGAAGTCTCCGTGCACTTTAAGGTAGTGTATAATTCATAATTTGCATATGGCCCAAAATCATCAACACACGTTTTTTGTGCCTCATGTAAAATTTGATATGTGTGGGTTACGTCCTTTTTCCTTTCCACAGTCGATATGTACAGCTCGGAATAAAATATCATGCAAATTAGAGCGTTCTCATACATGAACTGCAACAAGTTTTTATGTGAGGTACATACTAATTTGGTGAATTATTATCTTAAATAGTTACGGTTTGTGATATCCAGGCGACTTGTTATTTTTAATAAAAAATAATTTACATCAATAAAGCCACATTCAACTAAATAATATGATGGAAATGGCAAGAGTATTTTTTTGCATTTTTTTTCATAATTGGGTATTGCATCTTTGTTTTGACATAAAGCCTCAATATTGTAATATATTTTATGTTGAATAGTTTGTTAAAAGTTTTTAATCATTTTGCAATTATAAAAATTCTTCTTTATAGTATATAACCTTATCAGGTATATCTACCAACATCGATTGTGTTTTCAAATGTTGGAAAGCAATTTTATTTTAATCTGAAAATCTGTTCTGTGCATATCTTAACAAAATGTAACCAAAATGAACAATTTACGCATTGCCCCCAAAAAAAAAACATAATCCCCCGCTGTGGGCTTAAAGGTAATACAAACAGTGGCGGCTAGTCAATGTGCCATTGGATCAATGCACCTCTTGTATATGCAAGGGCGGTTATATTTCATGACATAATTTTCAAACATAACATTTATACCATTCACACATTTTAAATTCCTCATGTATTCTATTGTCTATAATAAATATTTTAGAACATTTTGTTTTATTTTATTTTAGAAAATAAATACATGAAGAATTTAAAATGAGTGAATGTTATAAATGCTATGTTTGAATATTATTTCATGAAATATAACCGCCACTGCATATACAAGGGGTGCATTGATTCAATGCCACATTGACCGGCCGCCACTGAATACAAAAGCTATTATTTAAAGAAAGAATTTGAATTAAGCATTCGCAAATAATATGTTATGCCAAATGTAGAAATTAAAATATCATATGAAATTGGCTATTTTTAGATACCTTTTATTTCAAGCAAAATATTAAATATTCTAAACATATTTGACGCCGCTTGAACACAATTAAATAGATTGTATAAAATCATTTAATTAATTGTGCTTGATGTGTGAGTCATATTTGTTCGAACGCTTGAGAATGTATCCATCTATCCAACTATAAACGGTCAGACAGCACAAGCAAGCGTAAACGTTTTACCAGGGCGTGAATGGTTTATATGTATTTTCTTCGTGAGTAAAATTCCTTCGCATAAAATTCCTTAAAATTTTGTCGTTAAAATGCATAAATATCCGATTAACATTATTTAGCGCTTTGACGACTTCTGCTACCAGTAGACGAGCAATACTAGATAAGATATTAATGACTCCTAGTATACTTGTCCATTAGAGATCGCAATACCGATATTACCAAAACCGGGATCCCAGTGTCTATGAAGTTTTTTCAATGCCGAAATACCGGTTATGAAAATGAAAAATATCCGGTTTCGAAAACTAAAAAAAAAAAACAGAAATTCGAATCTATCACATATTTTTAGAAAATTGTTCGCGACGCATTGAAATATTTTAAATCTCTCAAGAGTTGTATCAATATAGAAAAGTTCTAGAATTGATGACCAATTTTATTTTAAAACCGTTGGTTATTTAATAAAATCACCCGCTTATGATAATGATGTATTTTTTAATGATTTTGTTTTACTCGCCCGGTATTGCAATAATGTTAATAGACCAAGGCGAGTGTCCGCAAAAAAACAGTAGATAATTTACTTTAAAAAAAAACCAAATTCTACTAATAAACGAGTCAAACTTTTCAAATTGGAATCTGTCAATTGAAAATGCACTCATTGGGCTATGATTTTATAAGTGGAGGACATAAATAGTTATTTAATAGTGTATTTTTTTCGAGTAGCTGTATGTAAACCATTTCATTGCTTATAATTGAGATATAAAAGAA
Source organism: Himalopsyche tibetana (assembly GCA_030503985.1). Lineage (NCBI taxonomy): Eukaryota > Metazoa > Arthropoda > Insecta > Trichoptera > Rhyacophilidae > Himalopsyche > Himalopsyche tibetana. The sequence continues at coordinate 23,368,209 of JAPJYX010000010.1, read as the reverse complement.
TTAAATTTTAAATGAACTTCTACAAAATTACCGCCAAATCCATCGAAGATATAACAGTATTCATTTGCATCCTCCTCCTGCCATATACCGCACAAGTCACTGCTAAAAGCGATTAGTTTCCGAACCAAACAAGGCCAATCATGATTGCAAAATACTAACAGACGCATTCACGCATGGAGTGATTTTAGAAACCTACTGACTGACTGATTGACGAGTTCAAAACATCAGTTGTGGCCAATACGCGGTTTAATTCTCACACAATATTTCATAATGTAACTGAAAAAAAATATTCAGTTGGAAAGATCGAGAGCAGATTATTGTAAAATATCACTTTGAAACGTTGATAATCAATCACCTATAATAAATATCTAATTCTGAATCCTCAGTCACTTGTATAAATTATAAAAAACATTCTTTGAAGAATTGCAATAGCGACGAATACGAAAAGAGAAAAGGAGAAATAAATATGCGTACACACGAATCTTACGCATTAAATTATCTGACATTCAAAATAATAATATTCAAGACGGCGGCAATTCACTATTGTTTATTTTATCAAATCGCTTTAGATAACTTTAAGATCGACATCACGAACATTCGTGCTTAAGATCCCCAATGTCGTATTGAATATTTAAAATTAAGCACAACTGATATATCAGATATTTTTTATGACTCTTTCATATTGTTCAAGTTCTTTGTTAACTGAATCGAATGCATTCAGCGATAAAACAAATTACTACCTTAATATAAAAAAGCAATCGATGTAAATAAATTCCACCTAGAGACAACAAAGCAGGCATTACCGAAATCGGGATTTCAGTATTTAGCTGTTTATAATTAGGCACGGAAATTTTAATGAATGTAATTAATTTTTGATAGAACACGAAGCGTCATCTTTGCAATAAGTAAATTTTTCAGACAGTTATCTGCTGATCGCTCTTGGCTGCACGTGTCGGTATTAACCCGAAATTTATTAAACACACAGGCGTATTGTTCTTTTATGTATCTTATTCCCACAGAATTGGTTTTTGCAAATACTGCATCCAATGTTGAATTCGCGATGAGAGTTGTAATATTTTGATACTATTGTATTTGGTCTTTGACGTTTATATTATACTGCACAACTTTGTGAATATTTTAGACCTGGTTAGTATTTTTAATTACATTAACTTTAATTTCAAGCAAAAGTTAATTAGTATACGTTTTCATCTAAATAATAGGCAAAACTTTTCGAATACAATGTGGCTGCAATATTATCATTTTAGGACCAGTGATCGTTGTAATTGATTATTACATCTTGAGTCATATTTAAGGAAAAAGTCTGTTTATGCGATAGAAGATGATATAAATATACAAGAAAAAAACATCGTTTCAAAAACAAAAGAATACGTTTAATTGTGAAATGACATGTCTTTGATAGCATAGTAGAATAGTAACAGAAACTAATTCCCACGAGGATTTTAATAACTCGAATGTAGTGAACAGATCCCTATATTATTTTTATTTCAAATCAACAGGAGAAAGAAATAAAATCAATACAGACATTCTCAAAAAGAAAAGACATCACCACTAACACCCCACATTGTACGAATCTGGGCCGTAATGGTTCAATTGTAAAAATTAACATTCGATATCGATCTTGCCAGGACCAGGAATATATAACTGGATCTTTTTAATGAGTACTTTCGCAAGGCTTTGTCAATTTATGATATATTATGTTGTTATAATGACAATGCTCGTCTTGGAAACAATTGATTATTATCGTGAATATTTGATATTATAGGAAAAAATGAGCTTAGTGCGTTATAATATTCTAAATGTCTTAAATTGCAAATGTGAAGTAAAACGGCTCTGCAATTGTTATCTCCCCAAAATTAAATCATTAAATCCACAAAAGAATCAAGTAAAGGCGTGATTGTCTTTAAAAGTACAATAAAAAAGTTTTTCCATTTTACTATGTTCCTTGCGTCACTTTGTTTGTTTCCAATTAAATATAATTTATATCTTTCTAAGCTTTATTAAAAATTAAATCTCGGAGTAAGAGTAAAAAGAATGTTAAACATGTTACTAAATAATATCATTACCGATTTAACAGTATTTCTTTATCATTAGACAGTTTGAAACGTACAATGTTGTCATTAAGTTTCTCTTCAATATTTACGTTTCGTAATTATTATTACAATTGCTATTTCCGCGTTTCTATAATAGCTTCTGTTGGCAGATTTAGCTCGTGTAACAAACTACAGTTGAACACAACTGCCAAGCAACATGGAATGGATAGCGAAATCCATCGGAAGACGATGCTCCTCGCATAGCAACTCGCCGAGTGACTCGCCAAAGAGTGGGCACAGGATTCGAGGTCGGGGCGAGACGACTTTCAGTTTCGCACCAGCCCAGTGGATACGGCCTGCCAGCCACCAGCCAGACGTCTGGCTCAGCCAAAGAATAACTCTTGTGCAACACTGCGCCAATACTTCGCCGGTCTTGGGCAACTTTCAGCGTCTAGACGTGCGCTTCTAAACATATCGAGTCAATGCCTTCAAACTTTGTTTAAGTACCTATCTCAACACAGAGGAGATAATTATTTGGTAATTTAAGCGTAATAAAATCATTTTAGATTCACACAAACAGCATTATCTCACGTAAAATCTTTCGAAATATCAATTATTATTAATCAAATTAACCGTTTTCCCGTTTAATAACCGACTTTAGAATTTATTAATTATTTATAATTTTCTAACATCTCTCGGTGAAATGAAGTAGATTTTTTCGTGATAAAACAACTTCGCAAAAACTGAGTTTAGTCGTCTCTTCGAAAACTATAAATTCCCTGTCTCTACTTTTCTCTCTTAATGTGCTCACTGTCGATTATTGATAACATAGCATTATTTATTTAAAACATAAAATACATTGCTAAAGTACTAATTTCAAATATTATATGATATAATGAACAGCCTCAGATTCTAACTGATATTGATAATTCTAACAATTAAAGAAACAGGTCTTGATCGTTGTTGAATTAGCTAAAAAAACTTCTTCAGTGCATATTATTGAGAAACATAAGAGAGAATCGCAAAAAATATGAACAAAGCGTCAAATTTTAGATACATTTTTTATTGCACTGTTTGTGGTGTGGAATATTTCACAGTAAACATCTTTCAGCCATGCCATAGTTGATTTTTAATTGCAATTAGTGTATTAAGTAATACGAAATATGTATGTTTGGCTTTAATGAATAGACCAATCCAGCAATTGTACAGCGTTGTATACACAAAATTACTGTGAGCTAACAAAAATAAATTAGAAATTTCCGAAGGAACACTAATTCGACTTATGTTAACCTCAATACATTATTTCACCAAATAAACAAATTCGTTGAATTATCTGTAATATTTCTTATTGCAATCATATATGAAAAATATATTCAATGCGTTAACAATTCCATTCACCTTATGGAAACTTTATCGAAGAGATATTGAACGGCAAATAGCAACGCGAAAAAAAAAAACAAACGTCATTAGTTTCTGACGAACCGAGGCGTATGATTGGAATTTCTGATTTATGACGATAATGACTCTGATTTCTGCAATCTTCAGCCAAGATCGACGTATTGCAAATCTTGCTTCATTTAGATTATAATGGCTGTAGAAGAAACTTTAGATAGTTTGTTTGATTTGTATTACATTTTTAGTAAGTAAACTAATATTTAAAGAAACAATTAACAACTTAGAATACAGAAATTATTATAAAAAGCATAACTTCAATCACCTTTAGAAAATAGATGTCAATAGATGATGAGTTTAAAATTCTCGTCATGAGCGAAGTTTGTCCTGATCATGTTTAATAAATGTGGAGTTAGTATAAGTGTTTTATTTTTTGAATATGATGACTAATATCGTCACTTTTCTGGCAGAAGTTGGTAAGTAGCAGATGGATAGTTCTGAGCGAACAGCAAATGAAAAATTTCATCTTTTACGATAAAGGCTCCAACATCGATATTTTGCGTTACAGAGGAAATTATTTCATCAAAATATGATGCGCTTCAATGTCGATATGACACGAAGAAGAATTTAAAATTAATAGACAGGTACAATTGCTTGCCTTTACATCAGCGATAATAATTGCCAATAAAAGTTTGCATTCTTTTTTTTTTGCATACAGTTTTGTTGGTTACCAGAAGTGACGATAAATATATCAGTTACTACACTTACGGACCGCAGTTTGAGAAACATGAGTCTACTTCGCAAGTGTTGTGACTGGTTTTCATTCGACGGTTGCGCAAGAAAGCCTGTAGTAATAATAGAATAAAAAAAATATGTATGACGAGATAATTTTGTGTTTTGTTTTTTTTTCCTCGTGTGTTGAGGGTTGGGAGGGGGGGGCAAACGAAAGTGAAGGTGAGAATTACTCGCTGGTCTAAGGAGACTATATTGTCTATGACGCGGCGTTCGTGAACCCATTACTTCAAAATAGTTCATGTTACGGACAGGTTATGAATCCTAGCCAGTAGCCACATCTTTTCAGCGCCATAAAAGACAGTATTCTTTCCCACAATTCTTCCCTGTTCTATATGGCGATTTTCATTTTAGTAGAGTTTTGTATAAAACAAAAAACGATTATCTTTAACATGTTGTAATGGTAAAACGTAACATTTGCTTCGCGCTACGATGGAGCTGAACATCATCAAAATTACATTAATACATTGAACATAAATAAGTATATTATTATGTATTATACGTATCGTCTGTTGATTGAATTTGATTCGCGCATATTTCACTTGTAGGATGTTCATTGTAAATTTTTGGTAGAAAAGCATTGTATTAAAAAAAATACAATATTCATTCGTAATACTTAAATAAAAGTGGAAGTAGTACAAGTGAATATTGCATTATTTTTATATATCACGCGTATTTATCGATGTTGTGATGGTACAAAAGAAGGTTAACAAATAGAATATTTGCATCGGTTAATATAATTTATAACTATAGAAAAGGGGATAAAAAAATAGCAAATTACGTATTAAAAAAAGATTACTTATGTCGTAAGGAATAACTGAAACTTTCCATATTCCACAAATAATGATATAAACTAAAAAATCTTCAAATTTCAACTTCCGAAAATTCCCAAGTTAGTGGAAAAGAAATAAATAATTGCATAATATGCGTCTTCGTGTATTAGAGACAGTAAAGTAATATCTGCATAATATATAATTTTAGTATAAATTGCTCAAAACTTAACGCGTATTCACAGAACGGACGATAAAGAGTTATTGAATGTTTCTTTATCTGTAGTGTTATTTTATCCATGATATGATTCGATGTGAATACTAAACAATTTAATTGCCAAAAGGCTCATTTTTATACTTTTAATTTAATTGTAATATATACAAGAGAAGACGAGTTCCAGTAAAATTGATGGCATCGCTATATATTTAAAATTTAATAATTGTATGTCTTCATAGTACGAAGTCATTATATAATTTGTATCAAATGTATTCATAATATGTGAGCACGTTAAAAATCTTATGTAGCGATGCACTAAAAGTGAGCACTATCTGAAAACCAGTTTGAGATTTAAAAAGCCATTGACACTAAAAAATATGTTAATATTAGTTTGAATAGCACTTAAAATTGAATAAAAAGTAAACTTGTTGCAGAATAGAGAACTACGTTTCTAACGTAGTAAGTTTTTAAAAATGAATTATCAAAAACTATAGGGAACCAATTTATAAAAATGATAGTGAAAGATGAAAAATTACAAGGCTTCGAATTGAAACATAATCGAAAACTAAAAACCGTTTTTTTGCCGGAACGAAAACCGGAACCGGAACCGAACCGACAAAACATTTCGGTTTTTTTTCGGTTCACGCTAGTATTTTGTGCAAATCGGTAAATTACGATAGGGTTTTGAGGTTTTCAAATTCCACGGTGGGCTAAAAAAAAAAAAAGTTAAGGAGATATTTTGGGAAAATCGTTAAATCACTATAGGGGTTTGAGATTTTCAAATTCGTCGGTGAGCTAACAAAAAAAAAACGAGTCACGGAGATATTTTGGGCAAATTTCCGGGCATTTGGATATTATATTTGTATATATATTTGTTGACTTGAACCGGAACCAAAATCGCTACGAAAAAAATAACGGGGCGTATCGAGAGCGATTAGCCAACCACTAGTCCTGTCTTGGCCCTTTTCATCGATTCCTACTCTCTTTGGAAAAAGAGAGGTTGAGCAACTGAGTAACAAGCAGTTCTCGTAGAAACACTTCTGTTGAGATAAACTCCATTAGGAGTTCATATGCTCTACATTGGGAGCGGACAAGAAAAATAAATATAGTCTACAATCTACACAATCAATCATATATTTATCTTCATAAACAAAATAAAATTTATACAAAAAATATACTTCTTTCAAACATGCAGCAGCATTATATTGACAGTGGTTATACGTGAACATGCTGTTCATGATTTTCAACTCGAATTAACTGTTATGTTGTGTTCAATATTTCAATTTAGAGGTCCACGGGATACGATAAAGATTAAAGTGCTACCAACACAACAATCGTGAAGACGATCTATAATGATAAGTCATCCAAATGATTTATCCATTCCCAGATATCATAATAATTTGAACTATTGACAACCAATTATGTCACTGTTGGAATGCTAAGTTTCTCCTAATTCTCTGTTTACACACACAGCCGGGAAGACCTAAAATATCAGCCCCATAAAAGTGTTTGTGTACATTTATTACACGGTTTTCTGATCGTTATGGTGTTATAGAAAAGTGAATTTTTGAACTTCAACGTCATTTATGGTAAGTGACGTTGGATATATAATATTATGGTCAGCCATTAAAAAAAAGCATACCTAGGTAAATGGGTGTAATGTGAGCCACAGCAATCTCACTGTGATCAATTTTTATGGTATTTATATGTATATGCTATAGTTAATAAGCTATGTTGTAATGTTGAAAACGCTCTATTTTTGTAGACGAGTGGTCTGAAATTTAAATTCATAACATCTTATGAAGTTATATGAAATCAAGACAATTTATTTCTATTACTTTGAAAGAAATTTCTTAAAATTAAATTTGTGTTCACTATTTTTTTAGTAAAATTATTTTTCTATAACATTCCATAATTTCTACATCTAGCAACATTTATGTATGGGAAATATTAATATTACATTTCATTTCATTGCAACATTTTATGACACAATAACAAATGCATTCGGTTGGATCTATCAAAAGATTATAAAAATTGATATTTTAATCAATGTATGTTTAATTTTAAAAAAATTCTCCATAATATCATCTTCTTTATTTTGATAAATGGTTCAACGATCTTATCTACAGTTTAGGTATTGAACATGGTCTCGAAATTTGTTGTTACTTAATCTTCTTAAGAATTTTTCTAGGCTTTTTATTCATCGTATCATTTTTCAAAAAAATAGTACATGTAAAGCGTTTTTTTTTTGTAAAATAAACTGTGTAGGTCAGAAATTATGTCGGGATAAAGAACGGATATACTACTGCAATATGTGCATGATATAAATACAGGAAACGTATTACTAATACCTATACGGTATTTAATTTATATTCTGATGAAATTTTCATCGAGACAAAAATAAACGATTAAAATAACTTAGTCTATCACAAAAATCAGCGAAACAACCCGTTCTCATATTGGAAATGTATTTCAATAATACATCTGATGAAGCACAGCTCTTCACTTCGATAATGAAAACTCAATGTTGAATGTATGATTATTATTGATTATATTAGCATTTAATTGGTAGAGAATGTTATATTGAATGAAATTTCACATCTCTCTTACCACTGGAGTACAGTAGTTAAAATATTTCTAAATGTTCCAAGATTTCAGCAAGCAGTATATATGTAATGTAGCATAAATATTATACATCCAGGGCTCTAATTGTGATTCGAATTATCAGCTAGGAAGAAGGTCTTTTCTTTCATTTTTTTTTCGCTTAAATCAGTCAAATATTCACATTAAAATACGTTTTAGGAAATGCTTGCCAATAGTTCGCTCCACCACACGATATTTGAACGGCTTTTATAATTTTGCGCAGCATTTTTTCGGTTTTCACCATTTCGCGGATTTTTTAGCTTTTACCATTTTTCCCGCGGTGTACTTGCAACAAAAGCTCAAGGACCGCTGATTTAATATAATGCCTTTCCATCAATAATTCTCTGTGAACACATCAAAACTGATATATGTATATGTGTATCGAAAAATAATTATATCTCTTTTGTCTGTATCATACTGCATTGCGTACACATATAAAACTAAAAACAAAATAAAAAACAGTATGAGACTTTATCGGACCATTCATATAATACCGATGATTCATACGCGCAGCCGTTTTAATTCTAACATAAAGAAGATTAAATTTACAAATATTTTTATAAAAAGAAAACTCAGTCTGTATAAATAATAAATTTTGAATCATAAAATCACTGGCAGCCGTTCCGTTCCTTCCGAAATAATATTGCGTGAAATGAATGTGCATTAAAATATCAATTGATCAGAAGTCAAATCTATTTTTCAGGGCTGTGGAGTCGGAGTCGCAGAGTCGCGGTATTTCGGCCGGAGTCGGAGTCGTGAAAAATGATCGGCTCGATATTTTTTTGAAAAACATATTTAATGATGTGTGTTTAAACAAAATAGTAGTGTTAACATTTCATGCTTGGCTGACTAAAGGTGATCTGATGGTATACATATATATGTACATATATAAGTTAAAATGAAATCATTGAAAAAAATCCTCGGAGTCGTTATTAATTTTAAGCCTGGAGTCGGAGTCGTCTTTTTTTCACGTGACTCCACAGCGCTTTATTTTTTACAATAATTCTCGGGAACATGGAAACACACACAATCTTACTTTGTATATGAGGCCAGTGCAGCGGTGTAGGAAGGGGTTTTGCCGCCCGTGGCGATACTTGAATTTGCCGCCCCCAATATGTCTTCTAATCTGGTTTTTAAATCACTTCTACTATTTGTATCCATGAACTAGGAGTTTTTACTACGGTTGCTTTAATTTTGTCATGTATAAATATAATTTTTCGGACAATATTGTTTTTATTTTTGAAAATGCCGCCTGCAACAATGTGCCGCCCGGGGCAGTCCGCCCCTTCCGCAGCTTCCTTGCTACGCTACTGAGGCAGTGCAGATACACTCGTGCAAAAAGTTCGGTGGTTCCCGCCAATAAATTCCTCGATGAGAAAAATCTAGTTTTTTTTAACGCCTCCTATAGTATGTACTAGGAATAATCCAAGCAAATAATAGTCATTCGTTTTATGTTGTCTATTCGAAAAGTTATTATATGCGTACAGTGGCGGATTAGCCTATAAGCGAATGAGGCGCGCGTTTGGGTCATACGAATTTTAGGAGCTTCAAAAATAGCTTTTATAATATAACTCATATACTTTTCGTTCAAATTTTAGTATATTTTTATTATTTAACATGAAATTTTCAGACGTTTTTATGTTATCCGAAAAACAGGGTCACCAAATTTTATTGCGCCTGTGGTATCTCTTGTGCTTAATCCGCCACTGTATGCATATTATTATAATATTGCTACGGGAAACCGTAAAAAATGAAAAATATATAGCCAACGCAATGAATAATTTATTTTTCAATACAATTTAAAATTTTAGAGGCAGTAATATAAAAGCGTTTCTATTTTTTTTTTAAATGTTAGTATAATTTTATACAAAGATAAACGAAAGCGTGAAGCCGGCTTGGCTATCAACTTAACCTCATATAATTAAATACCATGATAGGTATAATCTGTTTTCTATGAGTATATATATAAGTGCTTTTGCCAAAATGATCACATGTCGAATGATACGGTGATTAGATTTTCTGTCTTGGTTCATTCTAAAATTATCCATCATATTTCATATAAATGACAACATTGTTAATCATTTCAAAATACGGGCACAGCCTTAAAAATACAAAATAAAAAAATATATATATTCGAGCGTCCATCTAAAAAAAATGTTCCTACAATAAAGGATCCGAGAAACTTTGCATAGAATTTAGATAAATTTAATTTAAGCGTCTTGGCGTAACACTGCGTTAATATTATATTTTGAATACTCATCGTGCGTTCACAAATTACCTGATTTAGATACCCAATTACTTATATTTAAATTGAATTTTATTCATGAAATGCAGAATCGTTTATTGATGTAATTATTAAATTAGGAATCAGTGTTTTTTGACGATAAAGAATACAAAAATCAAGTACGTTGTTGAATCTAGGTCACGATCTAAAAAAAAGTTTGGGAATCTTCAACAAGTTTAGATATGTTATATAAAATTATATTATGCATACATCATGATTCGTGATGGAGGCCCGGAGAAGACAATATCAACATAAAATAGTACATACAAGATGGTGAATTTTTCATAGTCGTCTTATTTTTTTTTGCCCTGGAATTTTTAATTGTATTTAAACAAAATATACAAAATTAATTGAATACAGCGAAAGTATAGTTTTAAAAATATTTGTTTTTAATGTTACTTATATTAATGCTTGATTGAGCTTATAATGTTCTAAATATATATATATATGTATATATGATTTTAGATGAGTTATGCTTATGAACGGCAATCTGAATTACGTATTAGCCTAATATTATTTTATTTATAAAAAACATGAAAAGTGCATCTCGATACCAAGACTTTCCAATACAAATCTGAAGTAAATATATTAAATAGTGTAGATCGTTAGATTGCTTTCACATTATGTTTTCCAACGATCTCTAGCTTCAATCACCACGTAAGCGCGTTTATATGCAATAAAAAATACACATCAAAATATCGAAACTGTGAACTGTCGAGCCCTTTCGCAGAGGAAGCGAGCGATGCCCGAAACAGCCGACAGGACCCAGCCTCCGGGGCTCGCGAAAGTTAGACAATCGCGAAATCCCCTCCCCCCCCCCTCCTCACACACTCACACAACCAACCGGTGGTCGGAGGCAGACGGCAGTCTAGACGAGAGCCCGCGGGTCGTTGACCCTGCGTCGCTTTCCCGGCACGGCGTTGTAGGTAGGTAAGTGTTCTGCTACCCACTGAGTGGGTTACATAGGCGTCTAGTCTAGCGATCTGCAATGTGACTGGAGGTAGGGTAGGGCTGGATGTTTGTCTAGTTCAGGGGTCGGCAATTTCCGCGACGCGCTCTGTACCCAATTAAGGAGTGGCTGTGATTCATTTCAGCGGCGACATGTTTTCAATTGAGAATTAATGCGAATGAAAGAAGATTACGAACATTTTTCGTCTAAGGCTTTTCAAGTCTAACATTCACCCAAAAACAATATTCGTACCTAAAAAATGGATATAAAATTAAACTGCAATAGTAAAAACGAAATTTCATTTTAAATTTTTTCATTATTAAATACAACTAAAGACCTTAATCACCGAAATCGACTCTGATCTATGAAAGAATACAATATACGTGCGCTAAATACACAGTGACTAGTTTACTATTTAACAATTTTATTAATAAAATTTTCCATCACAAGTTTAATCAAAAGTTAATAATGTCGTTATTATTCACCGATGAGAAGAGCTCACCTTTCCACTTCCTTACTATCAAAGTATGTAGCAGAGTTAGCAAAAAAACATTTCACCAAAAGGAAATCCTTCTATTGTTTTTTTTTCGCTTATACCATGCTTCCGATACGACGCAAGTCCACTTTTAACGTAATATATCAAACAGGGCTTTCACAAGATCTAACTGCAGTGCAGTGGCCCCAACTCTCTTTTTAGAGATCTTATTAAGGGTAGAAAGATTGCACAAGGAATGGACTAGTAATCGTTCTTTCTCTGGATTATGTTTTTTGAAGATAGGATATGATATGAGAGAAGTGACGCAATATGAGTATTAACTTTCAATACAAATTCTTAGTTAAATTAAATTATTGTGTAAAGGTGTCCATACTGGATTTGTGAGCTTGCAATCTAGCAGGGCGAAACCACACCCGGCTAAAGCGACAATATTACACGAATAGAACATATCAATGTCCATATTTTAATGATTAATTTATATACATATCGAATTTAAAATGCTGCAAATCAAAAACCGTATCGTTACTGACAAAACTAATGAAAACATACAACATTTGAACGATTCAAATTTGATATTGTAATTCTAACAAACACCTTCAGTCGAAAAAATAAATTATAATATTATCAACACATAGTAAAAGTCTGCCGAATTTTTCTATCAATAATGCAAGTTGATCTAATTCACGACGAAATAGAATATCAGACTTGCAAAACATTTCTTAGTGTTTACTTTTCTTACTGAATAAATAACGATTATTTAAATTTTACAGTGCTTAAAACAAGTGAGATGATGCTTGTCAAACGAAGATGATAACTGATTTTGAAAGTATCAAACAAATCGGTTGCCATTTTTAGTGAATATTTTTTTGCGTAATTCCATTTACTTCAAATTATTCTATTCAAATCTTAATATACATTCACTGCTGTTGAAACTTTCTGTGAAATCAGTGCATACAACAACATGTTTTTTTGAGCTTTTTGATAATTTGTTGCTGAAACATTTGCTAGATTTTCTATTTCTAGAACTTGAATTGTTCGTCGACATTGTCTATTTTCCTCCGCAAATAAACAAACTCAAGAAGTTTTTTTTTTGTTTCAGAAATTGTTTTATTGTAGCTCGTCGGCCGTCGTCAATCGACCTGTGCAGTGATAGGTTCGCGCGCAAGTTCGCCGGAACCGCGCTGGCTTATTATGTCTGCTCGATGTCTAGCACACTTAACTTACAACATAGCATAGACAATTTTCTTCACTTGATATTTATGATTGCATCAAACAGGTGTCTATTTAAAAAATATATTGCAGACGCATTTCGCATAACTTGACGATGGGTGTATGATACTATACTACAATCTTTTTTATAAAATGAACTACCTGCAATATGGGTCAACAATCTCCGATATTTTGACCTGCGAACTGTTGATATGCATTTTAAATAATATTAGATATTTTAGCAATAACAATTCAGTATGTTTTCTTTACTGTGTCGGATTGCTTAATAGATTTACTGAATTAATTCGTTTTAATCGAATATTATTTCAAAAACATTCCACTCGAAGATAGCGTCAATCTCCATAAGGATGCACTTTTAAATTATGTACATTAATTGTATAGCACAAAGAGGGCTAAAGCCTGTGATTTAAGCTTTTATATCTTGTAATCAATCAACTCAACGAAAGGAACAATCTTTCCTAAGCCCTTATCATAGATAGCCACCCACGCCTTCTAAGAGAGATTGAACAACGAAGTTATAACTAGACCTCAGTATCACTCATATTGATGAAATATATTCCATTATAAACATACATATATGTTTCATGGTTTAGTTGATTAGAGCTTGCTCTATCGACTAGGTGAGTCTGGGTTCGACTCCCGGTAAGGTCAACATCAAATTTAGATATTTCAATTTAAATTTGAGACCTAACACATGGGGGTGTTTGTGATGACAAGACATAATATTTCAATACATTACAAACAAATTCCTGTCCCGAACAAACGTACATATAAATTTTACAGTGTTCACTGTCAATTCTTGGTGAAAAGGCATTATATTCAAATAATGAAATACTCATTTGTCCTATAAAAATGAATATTTTATTTTTTGAACATACGTATAAGCAGTGGTGTAATGGGGCTAGGTCGGCGACCTGGCACCTGAATATGAGGAAGGCGCCCTGCCACTTTTTGACTTGTAACGTAATTTTAAAGTACATGCATATATTTAAAATCGTTTTTTTTTATTGATTTAATTGTTAAAACTTGTAATTTTTTTACTCCAGACAAATATTTTTTAAAAATAGGGAAGAAATCAATGACCGACCTGGTACCTATTTATTTACTACTTCACCACTGCGTATAAGGTAAGTATTGCTAAGCTGATAATAGTCTAAAGTAAACGTCAAATGAATAACGGGCATATTTACATAATTAATGAAGATGTAAGTATTCAAATATTTACTCTAAAATAACCGTTATATTTTTTTACGAATCGTGTCGACTTAACATAATAAACTTTAAACAGATTATCACAATAAAATCTTCAAAAAATATTAAAAAATACTCACCATTTGATATTATGTCGAACTTTGTATCCATATTATTCAAGTCACTGTTACCTGAAAGAATAAAAAAGAATATGTTTGTAAATTAAATAATTTTTAAAAAATTCTGGGACTGGGAGCGCTTCAAAAAGCGCAACAAAATAAAATTGATATGAAAGCTACAAATGTTCTAGCTAGAGGACTGATAACAAAGACCACAGTAGTACAGTTCAATATCACGAAATGCCTGGCGGGAGAAAGAATAATACTGAAAATGTGTTATACATAGCATCATATAGGCATTCGTTCATCAGTGGATAAATACATATCTGTCTCTGTCAAAGAAAATATACAAAAATACAACAATATATCTATATAAAATTTAACATTCGTACTGATTGATGTAATGCTGCTAGTGATGAGTGATTGAAATATTCAATATTTTTTGCGAGACCGGGATGAATTTTTAAAAATAAATAAATATATTATATTCCTTTATGGGAAAACACCGGTTTTATCGGTGAAATGAATGGAAAAATCACTTAATAAGCGAAACGATATAAGTTGTATAAAATTTACCTATTTCTATTACAAAAGAAAACTAAGCTAAACTTCACTTTTAGGGTGTTCACTGTCAATACTTGGTGGAAAGGCATTATATTAATAAAAACAATAATCCTTTGTACTTCATTCCACTTTATTTAATATGTCAGGACCGGTTTCGCTCAATGCTCGCAATGAGCGAAACCGGTCCTGACATATTAAATAAAGTGGAATGAAGTACAAAGGATTATTGTTTTTATTAATATAAGCTAAACTTGTTTCTCTTATTAACAAGTAAGCAGTGCTAATCCGTGGATGAAATATTTATTAATTATTATAATTTATAATTTGACGAGAAGAGTAAAATAAATTTTGAATCTCTTGCATTGCGTTTGAGTAAATTGAAATATAATATCTGTTGGGAATACGAAATGTGCATACACTTATTGTGTATACTTTTTCTAGAATGGAACACTTCGCAAATCCGGTTTTTTTAACATAACACTAAGCTTATTTTTTTTGGGTCATTCAAAATAAAAAAATATACATTTATTAAAGCTTTTCGCGTCTTTGATGATTTGGAATCCTTTAATCGCACTTGATACTAGACACAGTATTGGTTAATTAAATTATTGTATCCGGTGTATCGTCGAGACTGTTCCTGTGCTTTTGATTCGTTTCAGGGTGTCAGCATAATAAGAAAATACTTCGTTGCAAAAATAGGGTATAGAAAACGGAAGTAAAACAATTTAAGCTTGTATTGACACATTGGAAGACTCTTCTGACAACCTCGCCCAGTATTCATTTATTAATTATCGGCTGATATTTGTATTTCTGTTTCAAATCAGAATCTTACTGGTTATCTGTCACGGTAAATGGATTCAGAACACTAGGATCATTCTTACTTACTTTCGGAAAATATAGTTTTTTCAAGTTTTATAAGTGTTCTCGGAACACTTATTCAGGTTCTGTGGAACATATTTTGGGAACCATAATAAACATTGAAAAAAATAATAAGCATACCAGTAATAATCTGACCGAGAGACATACCGAAAAATAAAATCTAAATACATAAAATATGCAACGTCTTCACTCTTCATTCAATACTGTCGGTGAGTGCGCTGTACTATTGATTAAAATTATGGCTAACCATTCGTCGGGCACAATGTCTTCTACATGTACACAACTAACACTGCAAGTGGAATAATTACGAAGTGAAACTGTCAAACTTACGTAAACAAATCGTATCGTCACATGTTGATACAATAATCAGTTAGATATCGATCCATTTGTTGAAAAGGTAAAAAATACTTAGTTTATTAAAGATAGATGGATGGATACTAAATCGAAAAAAGCCACGATGATTTGTTTTATTGTATAATATATCACATGGAAAACGAACTGACCCCCTGAACCCTAAAAAATAACCTCTTCACTAGATAATATATAAATAAAATAACAATGTATCGATTTAAAAATGAATTAATACTTCGGTAAAGCTGACTAACAATTCGTATAATATAAGCGAAACAACGCAGTTCATACTTCGAGATGATGATACTAAATATTTCGTAAACTTAGTTAGATATTTGTAATAAAAAATAAAATTGAATTAGAAAAATAAAATACTCATTTGTACTAATTCTACTTTTATTTTATATGATCAGAACTGATTTCGCTCGTGGTGAGCATTATCAACTGATGGAGAATACAATGTCAGTGCTATTTATACAAAACAAAATAAAATTATTGGGTTGTAACAAACAATTGATAATGAAATGAATTTACAAATAAATTGACTATGATTTATTTTATGTATATTACCTCTCAAACATGATTTCAAAACACATCAAAAAATAATTATATTAAATTGGAGACTAACGATAGAATCAAACGTAATTATAATCTGGATGTTTTACAAAATAAGTAATAATGATACATTGTAAATTATTTAATAAAGGTCTTCACTTTAACTTAATTAAGTCCCGGGATATTTAATTCAAATATCCCGGGAAGCGAGACGGGCAAAAAGCGTCGATTTCCCGGGAATTTATTCTCGGGTTGTCACGACACAGGATTCCTTGTTGCCAATGTGAAGAAACACGACAGGGAAATGAGGAAACAGACAGTTCATTCGTTTGTGGTCAGAAATTTATAACAAATAAAAAACGACTTTGTGGTCTAAGGGTCACGCGATTTCGTAGAACAGAGGTCAGCCACTTTGTTTTAATGTCAGACTTAAGTTCAAATCTACAGTAGCTATATAAAGTTTTTCAATCACATTGTAAAAATATGACTGTGCTACTATTTAAGGTTGCAATTCGTGTAAACGTTTGGCTTTTTCGGCTTCCTGTAAAATATTCTTATTTAATAGAAATCAAATGAAATATTAATGTATGCTTATAAAATACCCTTTTTGGCAGTATATACAGACAATTCCACGCAATGCCGTGTATTATTACTACATATATTAAAATAAAAAGTAATCGCGAATACGTTTCCTTGTATACAAATATATTCAAGATGTCAAACAATATTTTTTTTAATTTTTTATTGTATCTTAATTTCATTTTAAAAAAAACATTTAAGAATCTCAACAAAAATTATTCACTATCACTAGACAATAGTTACCGCACATTTGGTGCAACATCGCGTTGATCGTGTTTTGAGGAATAAACCTCTACGCTGAGTAGCGAGTACACGCAAAGAACTTAGCACAGTGCTATATTAAACGAGTCCAGTATAGTTTTGTATAAAAAAATATTGGTTTAGAATTATTTTTATTTTGTACACTTCCATTAAATTTTTGGTCAAACACGACCCGGGTTTCGCTTCTCGGCAACTTCCGGTGTTGATCAATTATTATTAAATTTCGATCAAGCACCTTCAGTCGAAATTTTAAATTATATAAAATATTGGTTATTTGAACACCATATTTTCTAGAAATAAATATTTTTTAATTTTATATATCGACCATATTTTCGCATTCGACATTTTCGACAATAATTGCATTAAAAGCACGTATCAAGATCGTTGACTTTTCGTCTGCTGACAAGTACGAATAAAGAAATGAATGAAAGAAAACGAAGGAACGAACGGAGAGCTTATTATTATCCAAAGTTTCAAAATCACTACCGACTTCATCATTTGTAAGATAAATCAATGCGAAGATGATGTTCCTTTAGATTAAAAACTTTTTTTTTACCATGTTCGCTCCTAATCTGGATCATATGGACTCAACTGCTCATTTCTTAGTAGCTCAACGTCTTTTTTTTTCAAAGAGAACAGGAATATAAAGATAGGACTAGAACAAGACTAATGGATGGCTTATCGCTCTCGCTACGCCGTTTTTAGTATAGGAAAGGCGGATGGGGGGAATTCAAGACATCACTTACATCCATGCCTTCGAACAGAAATTCATGAGGGGTACTGGGATTCGAGCCCGTCACCTCCGTAACCAAAGCTGACCGCTCGATCACGCAGGCGGTTATTGGCTAAATAGTATATCTTAATATAGTAAAATATGGACGAGCTAAATTAAAATTTTTGATAACAATTACAAATACATATCAACATGGTAAAAATGGTCTATTTAACAAAAGTTTGACAAGTTTTAGTCGGATGTGTTCTTGATAAATCGTAAACAGGAGAAATATTATTTGAATAAAAAAACATCGAACGGTAAACACTCATTGTTAAAACATAAATAATGTATGAATTTATTATGAATCAATTGATGGCGAGCTTGGGTGGCGCATATCGCGATTATTGGGCAGGTCAATCGGCCACCTTACAACAGGATGGACGTCTGGTGTTTTTTTTTAAATATTATTTTTTGTCCATAATTCAATTATCAAACTTTCTTTCCAAGGGAAAAGACAACGAAACTTTCAGGATATTAAATTAAATAAATAAACAAGTGCATCATCTAATTAAATTGATTTCTATTTTTTTTATTTTAAGGTAATAAAAAGCAATATTCCTTTTCTTTGTGGCTTGAAAATAATTACATTAAAATAGATACACCCACATACAATTAAATATGTATGTTTAGATGTAATTATAGTTAAATCAAATTAATTAATTCTTGACATGAACGCGTTGACTTTTAAAAAATCATGGATATCTGTTTCTTCTTATATGTAATTCCAATCTTGGAAATTGTAGAAAACATGAATGTTTTTATCTGATTTTATAGAAGGTAAATGATTATTTTATATGTAGTAAAGTCTGGTTGTCAAAATACTATTTCGAAATAGCAAACATATATATAGGGAAAGTCATTTTTATACAAAATGAAATATGAACCTAAAATTAACAATATTTACAATATTTTTTTGATTGTGAGCAGAGAATAAAATTGATGGATAAATTCATGAATTCAGTTGGGACAAAAAGTTTATAAATGCTAATATAAAGAGGAAACAAACTTAACCCTTCCCTTACTATGCAAAAAAAGCACAAGCTCCTGAGCTGTGTTTCCGTTATACATCAGGCAAACAGGAGTGAATCGTGACAATTATATGTAGTACTGCTGTAGTAGTGTTATATAATTGTCATGATTCACTCCCGTTTGCCTGATGTGTAACGGATACACAGCTCAGGAGCTTGTGCTTTTTTTGCATAGTAAGGAAAGGGTTAAGCATTCATTACTGTATAGAAATAAGTATGTATTGAGAAAATATACAGACAGGATATAAGACAGTTTATATTGCATGTATGATGTGTTCCATAAAAAAATCCAAAATAATAATAATGATATACAATTTCATATTTGATTAAATAAGTTTTTTTTATGTGTTACTAACTACCATAATATGTACTTATGTAAAACAAATTTATTCAAAAAAATAAAACACTCTTTTATACTAATTCCACAATTATTTATTTAATATGAACCGGTTTCGCTAAAGACAAGCATTTACAACCAAAGTTATTTTTAATTGATGTTCTGTCAAAATTACTCGACATGAGCGAAACCAATCTTGATCGTGTTTAAAAAAAAATGTGGACATATTATGGTTTTAGAAAATATGTAACATTAAAATAGAAACGATTTAAAAAAAAATTGTGAAATCGAATTCTAATTAATAGTTTAGTGGAAAACGAATTGATTAATATAATTAGTAACATGTATTGTATTATAATTCGGCCCAAATTTTTGAAAGTCAACCGAATAAAAAAGATTTTAAAGCTCGCACGTGGAATTCTATTATTTTTCCAAATGCAGACAAAACTAAGATGGGATATCAACGAAACTTCACTCGATTCTTCAATGCGGTTTTATGAAACATTCGAGTTTTCTTGAGTGCGGTGAAAAACGATTGAATGTGGAATGTTACTCAACTGTCTGGAGGACGATGAAGAAAACATCGATAATGCTCATGTACGAATACCTCGTAGAGCCTTCAACGATCTGAATAATATTTGTATAGGGAAGGGAAGGGATACATCGAACAGATACCAAACAATTCGTGTAAAACATATTTTTTTCTCCGACCCAACCTTCCCTGACTAATGAGATTTGAACTTCTAAGGACCAAACTCTAACAGTTGTTTTGTACAAGCTGCAAACATTATTTGAAAAAATATAGAAATGTATTTATTTTTTATAGTATCCAGGGCCGGCGCCACCATACAGGTGAAATAGGCAACCGCCTAGCGGATAAACGCGGATAAACGGAGTATAAAAATTGTTTTTACATATTTATTCTTCAAATTTTATTTTATTTTGATGCTTGTATTTGTTATTATGTATCGTATTCTTTATGATTCTTAAAAGAGAGTTTGAATGACTGAGTAGCAAACAGTTCACGTAGAAAAACTTCTGTTAAGATTCCTCCATTAGAAGGCCTAGAAGGCTTAGAAGGCTCCACATTGGGAGCGAACATGGATACATAAAAAAATCTTTTTTTTTATTATTTCGACGATTTGTTAAAAAGGGGGCGCACCAATAACCGTTGCCTAGGGCGCCAAATAGCCTCGCGCTGGCACTGAGTATCAGATAACTCATCGTGAATTTAGGACATACAATCATTACATTATAATATATCACCGTGGAAAAAATGCAAAACAGAAGAGTTCTGGGCATTTTTTCAAACCAATTATCTTTCTGATGGTGAAGATCACAGAGACTTCCTTTAGAATATTTAAATAAAATGTATTCAGTAAAACATGGTCATAAGACAGTATCTCTTTTGGGAATTGGTAAGAAAGGAGTTCGTTATAACTTATAAGGACACATTTAGTCAGCGGTGTGCTGCCAATACGTTAACAAGGGGCTCGCTTAATATCCAAGCAATCATATGCAATTATATGCGATATTTGGTCACCTCATAGCAGTCATGCAATGCACGAAGACCCAGCGAAAAGAGGGACCAAATTCCTACATATTCAATACATCAAATTGCGTAGGTTGGCTTGCATGGTGCCCACATTTCTAGCTACGCCACTGAGCTAGCTGTGAACAAACGGATTTTAAATTCTTCTTTACTCACATTCTTTTAAAAATATGTGATAAAACATCGAATGGTCAACAACCAAAGTTTCTGAATGTCAAATATTATAAATAAAATGCCCCAATAGATAAGATTGCCTTAAAAATCTACGCTGCAATTATAGATATTAGATTATTTAAGTCCAAATAAAATAAGTACGTTTTAAGAGAGATGATTTTTTTTTATATTTTTATTTAAGTTCTAACGATTTTATATAACATACATTTTTAAGACAAATCATATTAACCCTATGTCTTGTCCTACACATTATTAAAATAAAGTAAGATAGATCGAGTGGAAGGGAGCCGATACCCAGAACCAGGGAACTAGATAAAATACATTAATGCGTTAAGTTACAAGCATTTTTAATTCCATAATTAGAAAGTGTATACGGAAAATTAAATTAAGAACGATTGTAATGTTCCCAGATGGTAAAACGCTGGTAATCTTATTTCCACTCGACACTAGCATAAAAACACGGTACATCTACATACAGCACGGCTTCAATATAACATTGTTCAGGGGTAGGCTGGAAGGGGCTCGGAGGGTCTCGCCTGAGTTCCTTGCTAAATTTGACTTAGCCGGTGAGCACATTTGACAAATTACGAAAAAACCATTTTCTCAGATCAAATCAGTGTCTACCTGCAATTCATGACATAATTATATTATCAACGACGGTTTCAGTATACAGTAGTACATTTTCAGTTATTTCTATTGATTATTTAACAGTATATTGCGCATTGTTACATATTTAAAGTAACATTTGATTTCTTAAATCTTCCACCTCTTCCTTAGATCATTTCTTTTGAGACTAAGCGAGTCCCTTGTTAACGTATTGGCAGCCCACTACTGATATGGTTGATAAATTTAAAAAAATCTTGTAGCGTTGTTCTAACGGAAGCAAAGACAGTAGAACTGTTGGAGATTAACTATCAAGATTAATAAAACAGGAATCGATAGCAGCAAATCACAATAAATGGTTTATATTAAATTAGAAAACTTTTCCATGAAAATGCATTTTTTTAAATTGTAATATTGTACGAACACGGAATTACATAAGACGACGTTGTTGTGGAAAAATAAAATCGTGTTTTAATAGGGCATCCAATCCCGGGATCCGGGATCCCATACAATTTCCTAATGCCGAAATCCCGGGATTGACGTGGACGCGGTCTCGGGATTTCGGGATTGAGAAATTTTGAGCAAATCCCGAAAATTGATAGGATTTTGGAATTCGAAGAGCTAAAAAAACGAGCTTCGGAGACAATCTGGGGAAAAAGTATAGCGAATTGAGGATTTCAAATTCTTCGGTGAGCTTTAAAAAAAAAAAAAGTGACTCACAAAAACTTATACACGATTTCACGTTGAGTGCCCAATCCCGGGGTTACAAAAAGGCTCCGGGATTGGATACCCTAGTACGCGCGTGTATCGCCATCACATAATCAGCATAATGCGAGAGAAAGACTTTTGAATTTCTACACATTAATTATTGTGCTGTTTTTGTCTCAAACATTTTCCTTGTCTGTCGGCGATCGGAAACGTAGCAACAGCGACAATATTTCTTTTTTTTTTCATCCGTAATGATCCATTAACGACAAACGCCTATTGCAAAATCAAATATTATTGTTCCCTTATAACACCCATATTGCAGTTGAAATAAAAAATATATGTACTTGCTTTATAATGGCATCGCATGCGAGTACCCATGCGAAATTGCATGTTTTTGTTCAGCTCACCAGCTGCAGTCCAAGTAGTAATTTTCCCCTTCTTTATTGCAGAAGAGGTGAGAATCGCGACACCATAATGTTTTTTTCTATTAAACACCATTATGCAATCCCTAAAGATTTTATTTTTTATCATGATAAAAAATAAAAAATATATATCAGTGTGTATTATTAGACATATAGAAGTATTTTTATTAGTTGGAACAACGTGGTCGATCAAATATTTTATTACTGCATAAAAAATCATTGCATACTTTTATTTTCCCACTATAATTCTTTACATACTGATTGTTCGTGATTATTATTCAATTTTCAAAGCCATATTGTATTAATCATTTCCAATTAATAATTTAAATTCCACAAAATATACAGCCGAACGTTGATAAAAAAAGAGTTAAAATAATGATTTGATTCCATAAGTAAATACATTTCCGGACGACTATGTACATAGTAAAAGTTTTCAAACATATTGAAATATTAATAAATAATAACATACTGCACATATCTTGCGAGACCGGCATTTTTACATTGAAAAATTCCATACTGAAAACAATTTTAGTAAATGTTGAAAAATACAAAACAAAGACAACGATGACATTGTATCATTGTATTTTCTTTTTAAAAATAATAAATACCACAAGAAAGTGTATATGTAGATTTTTCTAGTAGTAGAAATATTATAATAAGCTACTTGATAAATATTTTTATAATAGAAATCTTAAAATAAAATAGTATAAAAAAAAACATGTTTCTTACATAAATTTGAGTTTTCAGCGCCAACGAATATACCTAAGGCAGCGACCGTGGTCTCCTTTGCTTCGAAATGTTTCACAGTCAAAAATCGTCACAGTCAAAAGCTTATTTTAAGATCGGGATTTTTTTCAGTCACTAGTTCGTAAATTAAGTCTCTTGCAGGAGTTGAAAATTTCTTCAAGTGTCAATTTTTGCAACTGTGTTTACGGAATAGTTTGTCGTTCTTTCACAATCAAAATGTATGTAAGAAAAAACCTCACAGTCAGAGACCAGATATTGGGATCGCGAAAAAAACCAAAATCACGAAAATCGTTCACTCGTTGCAAGGACACGTCGCACAGGTGGGTCCGGGGTTCGCATCTCGCGGCCGGCAATGGCGACGCGTCGGAGAGAGAGAAGCTGGGACCGATCCGCTTGTAAAAGTGCAATGGAAATCATTTTTTTTCAAAATTTCTCCACCACGCGACACACGGACAGACTTTGCGCGAAACGTCCTCTCGCCTCGAAACCGCGACACACAATGAGACACTTTTGTTCGAAGGGGTTTATGGAAAGAGCGGGATGCATTTTTACGGGGGACGGAGAGAGGTGCATCGCGATCTGCAGCAGCCAGGGAAGTCGGAACTGCACTTCGCGTTCGCATATTTTTCTGCAGCGTTTCGTTAAATCAAATTAAAATAAAAATACTATACGATTCCCACAGTTCTCTTCTATAAAATTCTAGACCGGTTCGACTTGAAAGTTTGTATTATATACATAATATAAAAACCTTCATCATATATTCCATATGATACTCTTTGTATGTGATACTATTCTAATAATAAACATGGTATAGGCAATAAATAAGAAAAAAACTAAATTTAATCCAATAGTTGCAGAATTATTTATTTATGCCTGTTCAAAATATTTTTTTAAATAATTATCGGTGTATACATTTTCCAATCATAAAAGCTTAAATTTCACATTGCAAAGATTATCCAAAAAATAAATGTTTTTAAGTTAGGAATATTATTTTATGATAATAAGAAGAAAGTCATAGCCAAATACAAAATTATAGTCCCATATTAAGGGGAAAATATAACAAAGCCACTTAATCGCTAAAAACTAGAGGCTATAAACTCTCTAATTAATATCTCAAATAATAAAAAATGTAAGGTTCTGATAGAGGTCGTAACACGAAAAATTTGATTGATAAGTGACAAAATAACGCTGCACCCAAACAGAAGTGTCATTCTAAGAGCACCACATAAAATTATGTAGTTACACTTCTTGAATGAAATAAAACCTAATACTGCCATGCATATGAATGTTATTTAGGTAAGTATGGACACGGACACCGACACCGTCTTGATAAAAATATGTCTTTTATCCAACCCTTATTTCTACTCGAAAGAAACAATATTTAACGCATAATAAATGTAGTGTTAATTACTATAGTGTTGATGATTTCTTTACTGGACGACATTGTGAGTAGCAAACCAAAATGTTAATATGCGATAAATATACAACAAAAAAAAACAAAATCTAATGATAAAACATTTTCATATCATAAATAATAGTTTCACAAATTGGTAACGCAAAGCCTACATATTAACACAAGTAATTGTCTACCCAAAAGAATATAGAAACAGCATTTCATTTTATTAAATCAAAATAATGTTGTTTTTTATGACACGAAGTAAAATTTTATGAGAAAACGTTTTTAATTTACTGTCACTTTTTAACCAATATGATTCCAGTCAGAATTTAGTGTAGTGGTCTACAGTAACATCTATGATAGAAAAAATATTAAATGGCTTACTTGCAAACATTCGTATAATTGGTAGAATCTAGCTTAGTGGGACTGTCAAAACATTCTAGTTGAATGAAGGATTCCTTATTATTATATTCTATCGGTAAAAAATGAACAGGGAGCCAGTGGCGTGTTTAAGCATTGACTTAAAAATCTCATCTCAAACAAAACGAACTACTTGTTTTTGAAATAATTAATAATCATTAACAAAACCAAATAAATCAATAATAAATAACATTGACCATTTCTTTTTTAAGCCTCCATCTAACAGTTACTAAAAAAACTGTTTTATAAGTTTTGAATGTTCAATAAAAGCTGAAAAAAAAAGTTGATTTTAATATGGGGTTGTTAACGTTTCATACATTTTAAATAAATAAATAGTACTTGGTTGAAATGCGATTTTTATTGAAAAATTCTTTACTTTGTGTATTGAATAGGGTTGTATGGGCGTATGGACTTGTTTGTTTAATCCTATGTTCAAATTGGTGTCGTTGAAGGAAGTATAATTGTTGCATCAGGCCGTTGTGGCTAATGCACTTTCGGCCTGATGTTTACTTGTCGGAGTGGTGTTGTTTTTGGATGATGCTGTGTCAGTAATGCTGATTCTGATGAGAGCTAGTGGTGTTGTTTGGCGATGAGTAGGTTATTTTACGCTATGGCTTCGTGTAATAGAACCAGTACTTCGTTCAGGATCTTCTGATCGGGCTAGTGGCATGGTTTGATTGTGTTTCGGACGGTGTCGTTTGTTGTCTTTTTTGTGAATATCTGTTGGTGAGGTCTCAGGCTCTCTTCTTTACTTTCCTGAATACAGGGGTGTTGGTGCTAAGCTGTTCATTTTTTTACAGATTTTTTATAAGAATATTATAACCATAAATGCTTAACTCAACTGATATGTTTTAAAATCCTATTGAGCTAGATTTTATCAATCAAACTATGTTCTCTACTATTATTCATAATTTGTATTAATTACATGTGTCACTGTAAAACCACCACACTCACGCTTGATGTAATCGAAACATATTCCAATTGGAATCATACCGGTAAAAAAGTGACTTTTAATTGAAAACTTAGTTTCATAAAAAAAAATATTATGATACTTCACATTTAAAATAATCACTTTTAATTTTGAAGAAAAGAAAAAAGATCCCAAATTAAAAATCTCATAAGAATCATGTTAGGAGTCGATCGCGAAAAGTATTTCCCAGTTCGAAAAAGATTGGACACCTTTCGGGCGAATGAATTTGCGAAAAGAATCGGGGGGGGCGGACAAACAATATTTCTGTTGGAATCATATTAAAAATAGTATACAAGTGTTCGTGGATATAAAATACATATATATGTAAAAATCGGGAAAAGTATGAAAATCTCTGCACGACCGCATCCGGTTCGCGGGCCGAAGTTTGGTGACCACCGATAATTTAAAAAAATATATATTTTTATTTTCGATCAAACTGCTAGTTTGTGATATATGTACCTATATAATGGTATTATATGAATAATAGCAAAAGGTCTTTTCATCCATTTGTTTTTACAGTGATTATCGAGTGAGTTTTGATTTTTGTCGAGTCTTGTGAAAACGGCCGCGATCGACCTGTTGGCCAGCTCTGCAGTTCTGGACATGGCCATGTTAAATAAATAATAATGATTGAATACGCACGACTTAAATACTGAAATATGGTTTTACGTATGTACGTTTTTTAATCCGACTTTTTCATGAGTATAATCACCAGAAGAGAAATGTACCAACGTGGCCAAAAGCTTCCTAGCCAGAGACTTCCAGTTGACCCGAATTTAAAATGAGAATTTTGCCTCTGCGAGAAATATCACTCTGTACATCCCTCCTTGGTAGCAATCTGATGACCAGCTCATGATTTCATAATATTGTAACTAAGTAATCTGCCAGCGATCGTGCCACTGAAAACAGGTCTAAAATTTTTCAACGATATTGATATTATGTTGGATCGACATATTCCGCGTGGGAGATTATGACAGACACTGATCGGTTTATAATTGGGTTTCTTAAGTTTCGCTAAACAACGAATATATATTTTTTTGATATTATTAATGTTTGCAAATATTTTTGTTTCGATTATCATAATATGTATTCTTCTTTTATTTATTCTTTTTAACTAAATGAATTGAAATTAAATAAAACATACATTCGTCCGACTCGCTCCTTTAAAAGCTTGAACGCTTCTCCATTGTGTATATTGTTTTATTTTTTTAAATAAATATTTATGTTTAAGTAACCTTCATAAATAAACATTTCTATTAATATAATTCTGTACGCTAACTTAATAATAACCGATCATTTTCACGAATGATAGTTTAGGTGGGGGAAGATTATATTTAAAATTAAAATTCGTTTTAATTATGTATAAAAAGTCAATTGCAATTGATAAGTGGTGGAATTTCCATATTAAATTTTAATCGTTCAAATTATGTAATTCGCACAAATTTTGTCACTAACGACCCGGGTTTGAGTGCACGGATTCAAGTTCATCCGTGCACTTGAACGCCTGAAGATGCCGAAAGGCGCAAACCCGGGTCATTAGTGACAAAATCTGTGCGAATGTGCATAATTTGAACGATTCAAATTTGATAAGATATATATTTGATTTTTCGAAAGACTTTGATATGATGGTTCATTCTTTTAATTTGACGGGGGTTGGAAAATTTTAATTGCATACATTTTCAAACGCTCGATACGTTAATGATGATTGATTGTAATGCCATAGCTTATCAATATTTAAAAACCTTAGTGGAGAAAATATAGAGGTTCCTACAACGGCATTGCAAGGGGCATTCGTCCACGTTATGGAATACAATACCGGACGAAATTATTAAAAATCATAGTAATGATAATTGCGAGTTAGAATTACAATACACAATAAAACAAATTGTCCATGTAACACAAGAATCTCTTACTACATCTAATACACATTCAAAATATTTAAACAGTGAAATTACAACTGCTATCGTGAATTCAATAATATGTCCAAATTTGGCAAAGACTGACGCGTGACAAAAAAATAATATTAAAATTCCACCAAGCAACTTCAGTCGACGTCATACTAATCCGGTTTCTTACTTTGGATACCCACCGTGTATCCAAAGTAAGAAACCGAAGCATCCGAAAGTAGGTCATATTTTTTTACAAATTTACCTTAAATATGTTGGTAACATTATTTGTTTCAGTAAGTACACGCCGTATTAAAATTTTGTGAGAGGGTTTCCACATTAAGTTACGCCACTCGATCTTATAAAAAATAATGAAACCGTTCTTTATTAAGTACGTTCATTTTACTTTATGCTGTAAGAAAATTGATTATGATAATTAGTTTAATTAGTTTTTATTGCCGATAATAGTTATCGACTTATTGCTTACTCTTTACTCTTTGCAAACCCCGTTTCGGTATTGAAATATATAAGAAAATATTCAAAGATTTTTTGTTTAAATCTAAGGTTTCTTCACGAAACGAATATTTGAATTTGTTTCTCCCATTGGGGTTCAACCATAAAAAGTGAGATAAACTACATTACCCAATAGACGCCAAACGCCACGCTCTAAGCTAATTCGTTAAGGGCTGCAAATTTTCATACAAAGTTTGTGTGAAAGATTGCAGCGCTTAACGAATTCGCTTAGAACGTGACATTTGTGACCTTTGGATAAAAGCCCCATTACAGGGTACGATCAATTGTGTACGTTCGTTTCATACATCGATTTCTATGGATTCTCTGACTGAATTTGTAAGCAAAGAATTGAAGAATTAGAAGAACGCTTTAATTAATTCATATGATAGATATAGGAAAATAAAGCTTAGAACATCAAACTTTTAGGGAAACGGGAAAACTTATATGTAAAATATTGCCAGCAAAAAAAAAATTATGAGCGTGGAATCATACTGCCAGAAAGATGGCAACAGGTATTGGGACCAGAATGGAAAATATATAATTCAATAAAATATGTATTCACTATAAGAAAATCGTCTTTCATTTTCATAAAAAAAACGAAATTACTTTCCGAACAACCTGATATTTATGTATTAAAAATCAGGAGCTGGATTGAAACTTTTGGAGGGCTGAAGTCCGTCCGCTGGCCGTAGTTTGGTAACCGCTGGTTAGAAATACAAGATCTT
The DNA here is from genome assembly GCA_030503985.1 of Himalopsyche tibetana. Taxonomy (NCBI): domain Eukaryota; kingdom Metazoa; phylum Arthropoda; class Insecta; order Trichoptera; family Rhyacophilidae; genus Himalopsyche; species Himalopsyche tibetana. Next base: position 23,338,630 of record JAPJYX010000010.1, on the reverse strand, counting down.
GATACAGATCGATTAACGAAAGTGCATAAAGCGATGCAGAATCTATTTGCCTGTTATACACTTTTTTATCATGAGAAAGAAAGAGTTGTCGTACAAATATCACTGGATAAATATTTAAATAAATAAAATAAAAAAGGCAGTAATATAATATCATCCATAGAGCCTGAGGATATTATAGTGGAATAGCATGTAGTTATATACAGACTTAGTAAGTTACATTCACTGTTGGCTTAATTATGCCTTTATTTGTATTATGTATGTACTTAATAAAAACGAATTATGTAGGAAAATGTGTAATCTAAAAACCTTTTAAATAAAATATAATTCAAGGGCGATATTATATGCTAATTTTTACTTACAGTGCATTTTTTTGAAAAAAGGTGCCGGAACTCACTTCTTATCAAGCATTTTACTAAAAGTTTTTTTACTAATCCATGTCCGTTCCCTATGGCTTCCTTATGGAAATACTTCAACACATCGTTTTTTACAATAACTGCTTGTTAATCATTTACTCAATCTTACTTTTTTAAAAAGGCAAGGAATGAAAGAAATTAGAGAAATAATGGTGAATTATTTTTTAATCAAATCGCTTATGGTCGGATTGGAAAGGTGAGAGAGAATTTCGATATTACAAACTTCTTGAATTAAAATTGATTTCGTCAACGCCTTTGAACTTAATATATCCTAAGCCCCTGCGTTTGAAGAATGAAGAATATGACCAAAGCCCCCTATAGGAACTTAAAAGACTGCTATGATATGACCCATTTTGTTTCCATTTAGTTCCTGGAGATTTATTTCACTTTCAGCACATTGAAAAATTGATTTTAATTTGCTTATTTATATCATGCAACTCGATTTTTTTTTCTTTTGGTACTTTTAATTACGCGAAATAATAATTTCAAAAAATATTTTTAATCGTCTTCTTTTCTCCATAAGAATAAAAAAAGTTTTCGAAGCAAAATAACAATATTTTTGTTTCGAATATTGGTTAGAAACTTTAAAAAAAAACCGTGGAAAAGGTCAGCTTAGTCAACAAGTGGCGTGCGTAGCAATTGACCTTTCTGGGATATTTATTGTGCGCCCGGAGAAGAACTACACAGGTGACACCCCCTCCCTTTTTTATTTAATACATAGAGAAATATATTTTATCATTTACGTTGTTCTAATTTTTGGAAGTTAATAATTTTTTGACCACTTAAAACGAAACTATTATTGTCACCTACGTGGTCGAGTGGTCAACGTCGTTGGCTTCGGTCACGGAGGTCACGGGTTCGAAACCCTGTACGGAGAGTTTTATAAATTGATTTATAAATTTCTGTTCAAAGGCGTGAATGTATTTGATGTCTTAAATTCCCCCCTTTCCCAACCATCCTATCCTATGAACGAGAAGTAGTGAGAGCGATTATATTATCACTTGTCATGTCCTAGCAGAATCCTTCTATTCCTACTCTCTTTAGAAAAGGGTGGTTGAGCAACTGAGTAACAAGCAGTTCTCGTAGAAACTTTTTACGAGTAAGTGGGGGAGCGCAATTTTATGACTTGTTATGTGAAGTGACTTTAAGTTCTGAAAATTATCAAAAACGCCGTTGATTAAAGTGTATGTGGGAAAAGGCAAAAAAGAAAATCATTTTTTTCTGCAATGTGGCTGACGGTGCTTCTTTACCCAGTTACAAAAACGAAATAGTGCGCTTTTGTTATTAAATGTGACAGAACTCTACGATACGATCTTTACAATAAAATACTCGAGTCCTGATGGTCGTAAATGTAAATATTGAGGTAAAATATCGTAGTGCAAAAATATAATGCTTTTACTGTGTGCTTCGAAAAATTAAAACTAGGCAGTCAAATGTCTAGCACCGGCCCTGTCTGTCTAAAGATATATTATACCGTATTAAAACAACATACGGTGGCAGAATTTTCATGTAAATAAGCTGATGAAATAGCAAAAAATACTAGTTACACTATTATTTACATATTTATATCATGACCGGTTTCGCTCATGACGAGCATTATCAACTGATCAGTTGATATTCCTTGGTATAAATAGGTATTTTATTTTTTGAATATAATGCCTTTCCACCAAGTATTGACAGTGAACACCTTAAATTAGGTAATATTTTAAGTTCCTCGTATTTAATCACAAATCTGGATGATTTGTGATAAAATCTGATAAGAAGATTTTTTAAATTTAATTCTAAATCAATGGATCACCTTAAACTTCAGATTAGAACGTCACGCTTTGTGTCAAATTTGTTCAAATACGACTGTTCACGAAAAACAACAAAAATAATCACGAGTATTTCCGGACAAGAAAATGAACTGAATAACAATCGCTAATACGTAAGTAACATGCCTTTTTCTATAGTCTTCCTGGCAATACATGCCGTCATTCAATTTATTTCGAACAAAATACCCTCAAAGTAGACATTCCATTATAACTGTGTGCAGTGTTGCACATTTGAAAATAATCAAAAACCATACGACTCATAATCATCTTTCTCTTTCGCGCTTGTATAATTTACTCATAAACAGTAACATTATAATCAAAATTCGGCCCGTATGTCCATCCCATTCGAATGCAACGAAGTCATTTTTAAATCCAGACTGATGTATTTCTCGCTCTTTCTTATGGAATGTGGAAATTTCTATCTCATACAAAAATCCCAGACGTGGAATCATCTGCGCTGTATAAAAACGTGATAATTTTACTGTCTCTTTTTAAATAACTACAAGTGGAGGACTACCGACTCTTTCACGCAATCGGTCTGTCAAGCAATGGTGTATTTATTATCCGCAACACAATGTGTATGCAATTTTGCTAAGCACGTGAAGATGGTCTCGCAAAAAATATAATTATAAAATTTATGAATAATCATTCAAATATTACATGTAATATACCACATATAAATCGTTAAAACTTTAGTTCCTACATAGTAATATTCTCATTTAAAATTGTGTGTGTTCGGCAAACTTCTTGACTGCAAAGATTTCATAAACTTAAGAACATTATTGCATTATTTAAAAATTTCAATTTCTGCTTTCCAAAAACCAAAAAAAAACGGTTACTCTTTTAAACTGAATTAATGCAAGTTGTTATCAGGAATTTCAATAACTCCCTCCCCCTTATCCTGCTATGCGAATTCCTAACTATTTGCAAAAGTTTTAAGTTTTACTTACATGCAAATATTTAACAGTGGAAAATGAGTTGAATATAGGCAGGCCATACTTTACGTATTTAAAGGCCACAATATCAACAATTAAAATTTAAAATATGATATTCAGAAACAGATGTAGATTGAGTGAGGCCCTAGGCTATTTCACGTGTGAGGCCCCCAAAACCCAAATGTTAGGAGCAGTGGCGGATTACCCTATAAGCAAATGAGGCGCGCGATTGGAGCCTTCGAATCATGGGGGCCTCAAAAATAACTTTTATAATATAACCCATATGCATTCTGTTCAGGATTTCATACTTTTTTATTACATTACTTGGAATTTTCGAACGTTTTCATGTTATCCGAAAAACAAAGCCTCCAAATTTTATTGCGCCTGGGGCCTTCCATGTCTATTATTCCGAAACTTTTTAGGAGAAAAAGAAAACGGAATGGAAGTTCTAATTGAAACAATACAAAATACTTATAAAAAATGCAATAGTAACATCATATTTCATATGTATAAAATATTTATATAAAAAAATCGTTTTGAAAAAATAAACACCTCGGCCAGAGGCCCTCAAGATTTTGAGGTACTAGGGTTCAACTTTTTTAGCATATAGGTAAATCCGATTAATGATATTCAATCCGGAACTAGTTGTATTCTGTGGTGTAGTGGGGCAAGGTCGGGCCAGGTCGGCGACCTGACACCTGAAAATGAGGAAGGCACCCCGCCATCTTTTTGTCCTGTAACTTAATTTTCAAGAACATACATATATTCAAAATCGTTTTTTTTATTGATTTAATTGTTGTTTTAACTTGTGGTTTTTTAACTTCGGACAGATATAAAAAAAACAGGGAAGAAATCAATGACCGACCTGGTACCTATTAATTTACCACTTCACCACTGGTTGTATTTACATAATTTTGGAATGAAAAAAAATATTTGAAAAAGTGTATAAAACATATCTATGTGCCAACATATTTTATTATCTTATAGTTTGGAATCGGGGGGGGGGCTTCAAATAATGTAAATAGCTTTAGGTCCTGACAAACTTACTACAATAGATGTTCTCGAAATCTATTGTAAGTTCTCTTTAGAGTCGGTATCAAATTTATTGGGAAACAATTAAAGCATCATTCTATGTAATTATCACGTATGTCTAAAACAATATTAGTGATGACCCAATCAACCTGCCAAACGCGACATTTTTTATGATACTTCAACGTCAGACGCGCACCAGACAATGATAGTATAATATTTCACATTGGCTCTATCCATCTCCCTCTAACGTCACACTGAAAGACAGAGACAGGAGCATGCAGTCTACATGGTGTTTATACGTTAAATACTCTGTGCAGTCGATATTCTAAGACAATTTAATTAATGTACGTATTGACAGGGGAAAATTATGCAAGAATCGCTTTACTTCAGCTGTGCTTTTTAAAATAAATAATGTTCGAAATTAAGACAACGGAAACGTATTTCTGAAATTAAGCACGTTGGGATAATATAATTATGGTTATAAGGTTATGGTTATATGGTTTTATTAATTATGGTTCATAAGGCATTATTCAATTCATTCAGTATAAATTATAAGCAATCAAAACATATTGTTAACTCCAATCTATATAATGTATTACGGTAATGCTGTTTGCAGACTGTCATAGAATAATTTTTGATCATGTATGGGTAACGGTGACCACACGTTCGTTATTTAACGTTACATCCCGGAAACGCGTTTTCACGAAATGTTCTTGGCTTTCGTAATATGTAACCATTTTGGTGGTGTTTTTAAGTGGCAGATTATGCACATGGGTGGCCACGGGCGCAATTAAATTTGGAGGCCCTTTTTTTCGATAACGCGAAAACATGAAAAAATAATAAGAATATGACCAAAAATTATGTGGGTTATATAATATTAGCTATTTTTGAGGCCTCTGAGATTCGGAAGCCCCAAGCGCGCGCCTCAATTGCTTATGCGTATAGGATAATCCGCCACTGAGTATTTAGCAAACATGTATAAGGAGACAAATCGTTGCAAAAGTAATGACAGATACTCAAATCATTCTATATCAGTCATTAAATTAATACTTTCTTCAAAAATACAGATTATATCAACTAATAACTGGTCCTTCTGGAGAGCACATAATGGAGCAGTAACTTAGTCCACTTCGAATTGGAACTATTCATATTTATGAAAAATATTGTGATATTAATAGCAGTAACCGCAAGGTTAATAAATACAAGCTGCAAGGTGTGCGTCAAACAAAAAATTGCGCTTGAATCGGTGCATGTGCGAAAATTGTCATGGCGCAGGTAGGCCGGAGCGCGCCTCGGTACTTTTTTAAAACTTACATTGAAAAATTATTCCCTCCTATTCGTAAAGGAATAATAAGGAAATTAACATTAACAAAGTAATATTTCATCGCAGTTGGTGGTGGATTTTTTAATGGTTGGATACATTTACTTTGCAGAATCATAGTCTAATGTGCCCTATGAAGCCTGTTGTTAATCATGTTGCAGGGTGAAGAGTATTTCCGTTTAAAAATACTCAAGCTACGTTACGGTACTATCGTCAAACGAGCATCACGAAACTGCTCATTTAAATATATGCAACGACAAAAAAATGATCACATTCCCACAATTATGCAGAAAATGAGCTGAAACTGCTAAAATTAAAAAAATAAATGGATACTTACAATGAGTCAATAACTGAACTTTGCAAAATATTCTGATTTTGTAAATTTGTATTACTTATATATAAAAAAAAAACAATTACCAAACAACCCGGAAAATGTTTAAATTAACAATAACACTGCTGATCATATGGCAGTCCACAATGCAGAATACCGGTAAAAAGGGCACAAAAATGAATTGTTTCTAATAAGAATTTCAAACAATAATAAAAAAAAATGTAGTTTCGCCAAGCAGTTTCAAATTTATAGTACTTTTAGAAATCCAAAAACAAGCCGTGCAGGGACAGACTCGGGATAGTTTCAACTGGTTTGTGCCGGGACTTTAAAGGACAATCCTTTATTTCAGTGACCTGTCGATTAAATTTATTTATTTCTTAAAACGGTTATCTTGCCTTTTATTTTGTGAATTAATTATCGTAACAAATTGATAGTAGACGCCTAGCACATGATTCACATATAAAAAAAAAGATATTATATAAAACGGTAGATTCACCGGCACCCAGTGGCGCAGCGTCGGTGTCTTTGATGTGCCTGTGCATTGTATACATACTTTATTAGTTACTGTGTGAATCAAGTCAAAAAAATGTGATTGGAGTGAGTTTGTTATACCAAAGTTGCTAAGTCAATCGTTGTTTGATTATATAATGAAAGTTAAATATGAGTTCGTACATGGTACTTTTAGTTTATACTATGTAAGCATATCGTCACCGTAAAGTTGGTACGTAGCAAAGGTAACAACAATGAGTTATGTACACAGTGACATCTTTGGATGTCAATTCTTTGTCTGGAATAGCTCAGCTAGTGCTTTAAGTACCAGTTTGGCAAAAACAGTATACAATATATTTCATGTATTTTTGGTTCAATTCAACAACAATCATCCTTCATACAATTGCGGCGCGACGTCGCCATATTGAAAAATACCGCCACCCGCGATCGAGAACACTGCGCCACCACCATACCATGCTTATAATATATTAATTCTCGGAACAATTTTAATTTCATCCGCACTCGATCGCTTATTTACACTATCCAAAATCTTGCATCGGTGACGTGTGTTCACGGCGTGTTCCAGAAATAAATTATTTTAGCCTATATTGAATCTTTTTTGACTAATGCCATCTATTGAATTTGGTAAAATATACATTTAGTAATATTTTCAACCAAGTTATACAATTTTAACACAATATATTGCTCATATATAGGGTTTGAAATTTCCATGACATCTTTACGTGTCACACGCGCTGAGGGCATGTTCGCTAGGACATTCATAGATGTCATACGCGATGAAAAGGTTAAGAGTGCAATCTAGTGAGAGTGCAAAGTGTTAAAGACATGGCTGTTAGTCCCAACTTAATTATGTCTGATCGGCATACATGTAAATATATTTTGATATTATCCATGTAACATAAAATATCGAGACTAGAGGAGAGGCTTCATCGTACAAGCACACAATTTTCATGTATTGTTTATTAATAATAACTTGGCGGGTTACTCAAATTGTCGAAGTGGGTTATTCAATTGCCTGCGGGTAGTAGATTGCCGACCACTGCTCTAGGACCTCAAAATATTTGGGGCATATTATATTTACATTAAAATTTTATGTCCTTTAGTATCTTTTTTTGCAATTATTTCTACTGCTGTTTCATATAATATTTCCATGTGACTTTAGTATATTAAAAAAAAACTGCCCTATGAATGTATCACCATAGCCCAGGGATGGCGAACCTATGGCACGCTGCCCGAGGTGGCACGTTTGAGAATTTGGTCGGCACGCGAACGATTTTCAACGAAGTTTCAAAAATTAAAATTTTGATTAAATAATCCATGAATTATTAATTTTCAAATGTTTCCAAGATAAACGACAATCGTTTAAAAAAATCATTTTTTATTGTTTCTATTTTGTAATTTTTTTTAGTGCTTGGGCACGCCACACAATCGAGAAAAAAATATTTAAAGATCGTTGGCACGCAGACCCAAAAAGGTTCGCCATTCCTGCCATAGCCAGTGAGGTTTCATTGCAAGTGGAGTGCTGGAGATCGCTGTTCAGCATCGAACGCGTTCACGGTCACTTTCTTCCTTATCACTTGTATTTCTTATCGCAAAAATTTAATCCCTCAGCATGTTTATAACTTACAATATATTAAACCAGAGCCTGCCTCTGATTATTCTCACACTTCGACTTGCAAGCCGAGACTTGAGTTTCTTCATTCTCAGTATGTATTGAAATTTATAATATGTAGGTATACCTGATAAGCTCCGGTTTCAGCGCACCAATATTGATTATTTTTCTGTGGGACTATACTTACTATAGCTATGATAAAAACTTAACAGATATATGGAAGATAAGTAAATATTAAATAGGTTGTGGACAGCCTTAATACTTATGATAAACACACCGAATAATGAACATGAAGAGTGTTGATTAATTACTATTTTTGGTTTGGACACTTTTAATTTATGGCAACATTGCTTCCATAAAAGTTAAAATTATCAATAAAATTTTGAAAAAAATACTCTTCTATTTTTGATTTGTGGTGGCGCACGCACGGGGCCTCCAAATCTTAGAGGCCTCAAAGAAGCTTATATTATAGGCAACGTTCCATTTAAGCCGAAGAGTTAGCTGCGCGGAAATTTCAAAGGGTGCGCGGACCGATCAAATAGTAATTGAACAACTGTCTAGTAGTGCTAGCCAACCCGAATGACTGCGCGGGGGATTTCCAACTTCTGCGAGGCCGCGCACGCGCGCAGCTTAGAGGAAATGTTGATTATAAGTATAAAGACCATTTATTTGTATTGCCGTTTTTATTATTTTACGTAGACTTTTACTACGGTTTTATGTTATTCGAATAACGGGGCCTCAAAATTTTGGTACTTCCTTGTTTAACGCCAGGCACTGAAAAATGCAACGGTCGTAGGCGCACCTCCATGTCCGTATGGGGTGGGGTGTTAACCAACCGAATTCAAAACGGGCCATTTTAAGCTCTGCTTGGGGACAACACGATAAGACTACCTAAAAACGGGAAGTATGATCACATCTCATATAATCTGACATATTATATGGAAAGGTTTCACCGCCTGGCTTCAAACAAGGAAGTACCCAAATTTTATTGCGCCGTGGCCTCCCAAGTGCGTAATCCGCCACAGCGTGATGACGTCAGTATATAATCGAAATATTTAACCAACACCGTTTGGTTCATTTAACACATTTGTCACGAATCAATAACTGACAAAATAATAAGTTCAACAATGATTATCCTCTTAAGCTAGGGTCGGCAACCTTTTGTTGTAAATGTGCCAAATATTCTACTTTGAGATTAGTGCGTGCCGCACATTTCATTACACTGCAATGACATGTGACCGCCCTATGCGTTGCGGCGAGAATCTTGCGGGCCGCTGGTTGCCGACGCCTGCTCTTAACGATAGAAATATATTCATAAAATTACAGTGCTCACAGTCACAGATTATCCGGGTGGGGGAGGGGGTTGGTATGATTTTTAAGCATGACTAAACAATCTATTTGTCCATATAAGTTATTATTATAAACAAATATTTGTTTAGTGTACATATGTAGAAATTTTAAAAAAAACAGGTTATATAAAATATTATTTTTACTAAAAAAGTGTATTTTTTCCAAGGCTGTGGAGTCGCTAAGAAATAGTAGGACTCAGAGTCCGACCAAACGTGAAAACACGACTATATATTTTTTTCGGCTTATTAGCATGCAGTGGGACAACTTTTGACGGTAACAATTTAAATACACATTTTTTTAAAATTAAATTAAAGGACTTGAAGTTTCAAGTTTTTTTCGAGTACCACTCCAGTTAAAACAGTCCAAATCCACATAAGACTGAAAAAATATGGCAAAGGAAGCATATTTTGCAACGCTTATTATGTGTACAAAACGATTTTTGTTTGCATACTACGTCCGAAAAATACTATTTTCTATTCGAAAATGGCACCCTCTTAAGATGTCGCCGACCCTTGCCTTGTTACGTCACTGCGTGATGATTATTGTTGTGTTATATGTGTCACCCACCGTTGGCATAACAGTCAAATTGTAAAGTAGCTGAAAATTGCTCGCAATTCATGGCAACCCTACAAATATGGGATGGCATAGTCCGGTAAGTCAGCAATAAATAGCTCTGTTCTTCTGCGTACTTCTGACGGTTTGCTGACGGTTTGCAAACCGTTTTCGAATTAGAATCTAAAAGCATCGAATTAGATTATAATTCGAAAACAGTTTGCAAGCCGTCAGCAAACCATCAGAAGTACGCAGAAGAACAGAGCTAATCACGTCGTTTGCGGGGGCAGTCATATTGCATACTTATGTATCTAATCTGTTTCCATGCGGCTTCATGTTTAAATAATAATAAAAATATACTATTTGTAAAATATCGAGTCGACATTAAATTCACATATTAAAAAAATCGTATTGAAATCTAACCAAAATCGACAACAAGTTGGGAACTGCTATTTTCAATTTCGGTAATTCAACAAAAAAATATATATATTATAGTAAAGCTAATCTATTTTTTATAAGACCAATTGAAGAAGTCTTATATCGTTTCATCGTCGTGTATGATCGATTTAGAAACACTAGATAATCTGAATAAATTGAATATTTTTATTTTTACATCAAGGGTAGGTACATGAGATTTACAAAATCTTAGAAGATCACGATTAGGGCATCCAATCCCGGGATTCGGGATCCCGTCCAATTTTCTGATCCCGAAATACCGGGACTGACATGGTCACACTCACGATTCTAGGATTACGGGATTGATAAATCTTGAGATAGGATTTTTGAAAAAAAAATCTACCCTCGGAGATAAGCTTTGGAAAAAGTATAGCAAATCGAGGATTTCATATTCCTCGGTGAGCTTAAAAAAAACGAGAAAAGTATAGGGAATTGAGGATTTCAAATTCCTCGGTGAGCTAATCCCAATGCCGGGATCCCGGGGTCCTGGAATTAAAAATTAATCAATTCCAAAATCCCGGGATCGTAAAAAGGCTCCGGGATTGAATCACAATATCTTATAAGACTATTTTGAAGAGATCGGTGTTCTTCGTGCTCCATAACTAAAAACGATAAGTAAGTAATGATACATACATATCTACAGCATCAAACAATTTTTCTAGTAGTCTGTCTGTGAAAGCTGAACGTAAGGGATATTTTTGTATACTCGTGTGATAACATAACCGTGAAGAATTAGCATGTACCAAAATCACACATTCTCTCTATCTATCAATGTACAAATATGAACTTTCTCAAATTATTTCTCCGAACAATGAATATTATCGATACAAAAATTGATAAAAATATATTATGAGAAGGTATGTTGTATGAGTCGGAAAGCGTACGCGGGCGGTCATACCCGAAGTATGTACGTACCACGGTCCTAAGTACATTTCGGTGAGATAGCAACATGTCTCAGTGAAAAGTGAAAGAGATGGCTACACCGCGTCCCGTGTTGCTAGGCAGATAATTCAGGGCGATTTTTTTTATTCGCCTCGTTTTTGCAATGCATGTGCGCCGTAGTTGATGGGAAACCTTTTTTCATCACAATGCAATCAGCTCGGGTAGTGATATCGGAAATGAGCAAACAATTATTGAATGAATGTTTGTCTGATACTTGAGCCGAAGACAGATTGAACATAATTCGTTCACGATTTAATAGTTTAAATTACACGCTGACTGCCTGGTCTAGTGTCAATGTCGTTGGCTTAGAGCACGGAGGTCACAGGCTCGCATCCCAGAACAGTTTTTATAGATTGATTTTGCATTCAATTAATGAATTTATGTTCGAATGCATGGATGTATATCATGTCTTGAATCCTCCCTTACCCCTACCTCTACCGTTTTAAACCTACTCTCTAAAAGAGTTTGAGCAACTGAGTAACAAGCAGTTCTCGTAGAAACTTCATTATAAGTTAATATTGCTCCAAATTAGGAACGGAAAGAGTTTAAAAAAATCATCATGCTATGTCAAGCGTTTTGGAGCGTCGACTACGTACATGAAAAACATACGTATACTGGCTCGGGAAATCGATCACTGATACCAACCTCAAAATGTACGTGGTCTGGACTGAGTCGTATTAGTTTAGCTGAAGGAACCAATCCCGAGCCTTAGCAGACCTTTCTGCTTAGAAGACCTTACTGACATAGTGCTCTCTAAAACTAGGGTATCGATATATAGAAAGCTATATCTTAAACATAAACATTAACTTTATTCTCAAATTGTTATATATATATATATATTTATTATTGTACATGGAATTTTCTGACGTTCTAATGTTATCCGAAAAACGAGACCTTAAAAGTAATTGCGCCTGTGGCCTTTCATCTGCTTATACGCCACTAGGTACCGTACATGGTTGGAAATTAAAAACGTAAATATAAGTGTTAAATATAGGGAAAATATTTGCCATCGCATTTATATTATGATTGTAGATGAAAGTAAGGATTACAATCAACATTATTTTTAGCAATACATACATTTGAGGTCGAAAAATAATGATGAAAAATCAATCATTGGTACGAAGAATGTGTTTTTTTGAACCATTTCCGCTGTGGAGAAAATAGAGTTTTTTTTCCACGAGATTTTTTTACGAGAATTGACTGCTACTCAGTTGATCCCCCTGTCTTTTTCGAAAGAACAGGGATATAAGGATATGGTAAGTGGTTAGCCTATCAATCTGGCAGCGTTATTTTTTTAGGATTGTATTGGTGAGAAGACATCACTGACATCCAAGCCTTCGAACATAAATCCTTAAATTGATCACGCTAAGGATATTTTTTTACCGCTGCTAATATGCAGATTATTTATACCAGCGGTCCACGACGATTTTTCAAAGTTAACAAAATGTATTATCTTCAATTCCGTGTTGCTTGTTTGAGTAAATATGATTGAATGTTTTACTCAAAAAATATGTGTTTTGCTACTCGCGAAATCTTCGGTGACATCATTATTGAGTATTTCTAATTTTCCTTCCCATCTTTCCGATCCTTTAGTTACTGGGCGTAGCGAGAGCGTTTAGTTAACCACTAGTACTTAGGGATCCCATGATTGAAAAATTTTGAGCAAATCTCGAAAATTTACACGAAATTGGCAAATTCAAGATTTCAAATTCTTCGGTGAACTAAAAAAAAAAAAAATGAGTGTGACAATCTGGGAAAAAGTATACCAAATCGGGGATTTCAAATTTCTCGGTGAGCTATAACAAAAAACGAGGTTCTGTGACAATCGGGGAAAAAGTATAGCGAATTGAGAATTTCAAATTCCTCGGTGAGAAAATCTCAATCCCGGGATTAAAAAATAATCAATCCCGAAATCCCGGGATTGGAAAAAGACTCCGGGATTGGATACCCTACTAGTACTGCCCTGGCCTTACACTTCTATCCCTCTTTGGAAAAAGTAAAGTTGAGCGACTGAGTAACAAATAGTTCTCGTAGAAAATGTTTTTTTACGATAACTCCATTAGGAGGTCATATGCTGTACATTGGGAGCGGACATGGATAAAAAATATAATTTTCTGCAAACACGAGAGGTGTTTATATGCCGGAGGTATTCAATCACTGTATTACAGCGGCTGCTATATTTAGTCTCCAGAGTACTGAGAGGGGAGGGGTTAGGCAGGGGGGTGTAGTTACAAGAGAGTAATGTATGTGAAGATAATAATATGTGTGAGTTTCGTTCTCGACGCTCACGCCGTCGATGTGGTTTGGTGGAGTTATTTTATTTTGAAACACCGCGTGAGCGCTTTCAATCCTCGCCGGACATCTATCTCGTGCAGGGATTACAATCCCGGATCTCCTTGTTCTTCGTGTCCCGGAATACTCGGTATTGAAAAGAAGAACTCTCGGGATATGAGAAATTAATATTTAAGAAGTCTTCATTAGATACTTAATGCATTCATTAGAATTTAAAAAAAACTCAACGGACGGAATGCTTGATGACGATTTTTTAAAGTTCCGTCATGTTATTTCGTCGAAGTTTCATTAGCTCTGTTCTTCTGCGTACTTCTGACGGTTTGCTGACGGTTTGAAAACTATTTTCGAATTAGAATCTAAAAGCTTTCAGTTCGATTCTAATCCGAAAACGCAAGCCGTCAGCAAACCGTCAGAAGTACGCAAAAGAACAGAGCTATTAGCTCACCATAGTAAAGCATTGTTTTGCAGTTGACGTTGAACAGCATTAGTGTGAGTTCAGTGGCGGATAATCTTATAAACGAATGAGACGCCCCGAATTTTTGGGGCCTCAAAAATAGGTTATATTACACAACGCATAGACTTTTTGTTCAGATTTTTAAATACATTTTATTATTTTTACATGTTTATATATGAGCGCAATGGTTTCGAAAGAATGCATAGGAGAGGACACATCATTTCACATAGGGTATTTTTAATTGAAAATTAGAATCACCTTTGCTTGGTGATAAAATATATTCATCGTATCGCCTGTAGTCAGAGAAAAAGACATCAACCCAAGCAGAAATGACTTTACATGGAATTTTCTGATTTTTTTATGTTATCCGAAAAACAGGGCCTCCAAATTTTATTGCGTCTGGGGCCTCTCATTCGCTTAATCCACCACTGTGTGGCCTATCGATGATTATTAGTATATTAGATTACTTGTAAAAATTGCCTTACTTATTACAGTATAATCCGTTTATAGCGACATCGCTTACAACGACCAACCGTTTTTAGCGACGTAGATTCAAAACCTCATCTTCTATGAATATAAATCCGCTTAGCGCGTGGGTGTCCAACCGATAGATCGCGATCGACCGGTCGATCCCAGAGCAAAATTTAGTCGATCCCGAAAGCTTCCGTGAATTTCGAAAAAATATGTAATTTAAAAATAAAATATACAAAAATATTATAATTGAATTATTTTGTAAGCACATACCTATCTAATATGTATTTAGGAATTATTAATGGAAATATTTCGGGAAATACCAAAAATAAAGCTTCAAAGAGACCCGACTACAAAAGACAGTATCCTGGCGATTGGACCGTGCTATTAGTTGTCCAGATGGTAGTATACTGGCTAATGGAGCAAGACGTTATAGTAAACATTTTTATGTTTGAAAGGAAAAAACCCTACTAAATAAAATTTCTTATGAGGATCATTCTAGAAGTTGCGGTCGCGAGAAAACTTAAGATTGAAAAGTCGACCCCAGGGCAAAAAAGGTTGGACACCTTTGGCTAAGTGCAACGTTCGGTTAATATGACGTAATTTCACCGGTCCCTTGCCCGTCGTTTTATCCGGATTCTACAGTGTATTCAACGTTTTTCTCAATATTAGAAAGTATAATGAAAATGCCAAGAATTACACATCGATAATTATATGCTTATCCCGAGATACAAAAAAAATTCACCGGGATTGGAATCCCTATTTTTTCGGAATCCAGCTGATTTGATATTTTGCAAAAAAAAATAATTGTTTTACCGTAGAAATTTGGTCTATTCAAATAAACCAGTAATACTAAATATAATGGATAAGCGAGTTTAAGTGCGCTTCTGTTTCCAAGCTTTGTACGGGTGTATTTATGGACAAAGTTATTCTAATTACAGTAACACGAATATAGAATATCATGAGAAGTAACTCACGAAGTTTCATGAATGTTGGAAGACATGACCCCTTCTTGTTTCAACAGGCATCCCACGCACAAAGAACAACACCAAGAACACTTCAACCACACTTTAAAAAATCCTGAAAAAAAGAAAAATAATATTTTAGAAACGAGAACATTATTTGCAAAAAGATTTAGATTGGACGAAGTATTTGAAAGTTGTGTCAAAACAAAAGTCTACTTTATAGTAATTATTATCGGTGCTTTTTTTGAAAAAAAATATACCCCAACTAATTTCTTCTTATGTGGTGCATATGGATTCCTAATGAAGGTATTTCAACAGTGGTTTTTTTTAGCGAGAAGTGATGGTTACTCGGTTGCTCAATCAATCTTTTTTCTTACTGAAGTATAACTCCACGAAATTGCAGATTGCTTTTTACATTGTGTTACAATATTTTGAATGCATTGAAATAAAAAAAAATAGGTTTAATCATATTTTTTCGCTGCGATCAGCTGCTAATAATTATTTAAAATACATACATAGTCGAAAAGAAATACGTAAAAAATGAGAGAAGATCAATAAACATGCTTAATATATTAGAATCGGTAAATTTAATATGTACATACTAGATCAGTGGAGGGAAACCTGCGGCCTTTTGACTTGATCAAAATACTCACTTTGATCGAAAACTTATCTACACATTATATCGACTGTGGAAAGGAAAAAGGACGTTACCCACAGTTTTCTCAAAACATTTTTGATAATCACAATGTATCAAACAAACTTGATAAAGGATGCAAGCTGCAAATGCTGGTTAATTATCTAAATTTATCTTTTAAGTTTGAAACGATGACCTTGTAAAAAGATGAAACCAAGAAAAAAGACTGAAATAAAGGTTTTTCCTTGACAATTCTTTAAATTATTATTATATTATGTCAATTAAACACCAGTTTAAAAGTCTCCGTGCACTTCAAGGTTGTGTATTATTCATAATTTTCATATGGCCCAATGTCACCAAAATACGTTTTTTTGAGCCTCCTGTAAAATTTGATGTGTGCTTTACGTCCTTTTTCCTTTTCACAGGCGATATGTTCGACAGTCTAAAAAAGGAGGGGAGGGGGTGTAAACGTTTTCTTTACTGAGGTCGTATGTTGAATCAGGTAAATTAATGTAGCCTTTAGAAATGAAAAGGTTCCCCGCCCCTGTACTTGATATTATTCTTATGATGGCATACCAAGTAGTATACAATCGTTTTTATGGTGTATTACTGTTACAGAAGAGCAGTTTTATGAATCGATATGAACACCTCAGATTTGTAGTGATCGTACCTTTAATTAATATAGTATTTAAAATTTTCTCGAATTGCAGCTCAATATTTGTATTTTTAAAAAATATATCACTATTGTTAAATATCTTAATAGTTAACCATAATGGATTGAGAAATAGCCGACAATGATATCTTATCAGTGAGGCTATCAGCTAATAATGTATCAGACAACAGGGGGCCTTTCAAAAAAAAATATGAAGATATTTAGTGCGAAGGTACTTACATATTAAAATGTCATGTATCCAGTTATCGCGACACAACTTCAAAGTCAGACAAGATTACAAAGTTTAGGGAAAAAGTATATACGGATATTTATTTTGAAGATAGACAATCATTTCGGTTGTCCCCACAAACAGACATTTGAATATAAACATAACTCTAATCTTTATCAAGAATTTTACATAATACATGATATTATTTTTAATTATAAATTTAAGGAGTCTTCTTGGCAGAAAGGCAGTGGCGGATTATCCTACAAGCGAATGACGCGCGCACTTGGGGGCTCCAAATCTAAGAGCCCTCAAAAATAGCTTATATTATCTAACCTGTATACCTTTTGTTCAGATTTTAATTATTTTACAAGGAATTTTCTGTCATTTTTATTTTATCCGAAAAACAGGGTTTCTGAATTTCATTGCGCCTGGGGCTTTTTATGCAGGGGTGGGCTGGAGGGTACGGCCAACGAGCTCCTTTTTAATTTAAGAAAAAACAATATTCTCAGATCAAATTAGTATATAACTGAAATTTATGACTTTACATTACATTATTAGCCATTTACATTGATAAGTTTACGGTAAATTTCATATTGTTACATATTATAAGTGGATTTATGAAATGACAATTAAATGCTTATTTAAGCATTGCATATAGTTGCATAGGAGTGATTAAAAAAACACTCTTTTCCCAAAGTACTAAGAATTGCTTTGAAATTAAGCGAGCCCCATGTTATCGTACTGGCAGTCCACCGTTGCTTTTATGTGGTTAATCCACAACTGCAGAAAGACATTATATGGTAAAACAACAGTTTTTTTAAACTTTTCTATAATGACCTGAACCAGTTTCGTTCATAACTAGCATTTAAAAAAACAAATTATAACAAGAAGTTAGAAAATAATTGCTAAAATAAACATTTTATGAATTTACTGCTCATCATACAAACTGTGATTAAATGAAATTGAAAAAAGTGCAATTAAAAAAATTGTAAGAAGATACTTAGTAAGTTAATTTATATTTCCGTTACTCATCTTATCATTGCAGTTAGTATAACATCATAAAATTATTTATCCAATGGGCTCAAATACGCTGATAAGATTCTCATACAGTCGTGCAAAACCCACAATTACATCACCACCTTTTATCGTTAGCCTTCAAGAAGCGTAAAATTATCAATCGATAAAATAAACAATGTTTTTTTTTAACAAAGTGTCCACTTCTAAGGATTATCAAATAAGGATTTTGATGTTAATTAATTAACACGTTTCACTCCTACGAGATGAACTCGATAGCAAGAATACTCTAGGCTTATATTTTACTCATATTATCAGAAAATAAACAAAAATCAAACATATTTTTAAAATAACAAGTTAAGCTCTAATTAATGGTGACCATAATGACACGTATTTTCGTAACACAATCTTCGAATAACTAATAAAACAAAACAAACTGAATCTAAAATATTTACGAAGCTGTCGCAAATTGTAATTATTTTAAGGGTGATTTTGGAAAATTTTGAATTTTCCTATCGTTTTACCTGATTGAAAATATTAACCTAATAATTTAATAAAAATGGAAACTGTTGCACTGGGATAATTTCTATAATAGGTATGTATACTAAAAAGAAACTATCCTATAAATGATTTATAAGAGATTTCCATTGATAGCAATGAGGTAAAAAAGCACCATTGAAAGTACAGTCGAACTTGGTTATTACGACAATTTGCTCGTTATAAGCATTACTCGTTATATCAGAGAATATGTATTTTTAAATGCTAACAAACATATCCAGCGCATGAAGACATGAAGTATCTGGAGTGGTCACATTACACAAAAACATTTTTCTGCCAATCCATTTTTCTTATGAAATTTAAAATTGATGCTTTTTTCATTGTTTTCACTCTCATTGTTCTTAAATTTTCCTTCAAAGGACTCAGCCCATCAATTAAAAAACTCTTCGGTGGCTTAGTGCTCTATGCATAAAATTCGACTAAATCGTCCAAAATATCATGAGCTCTGGAGATCGTGAAAATTTCTGACGATATGTTTACTCGGTATGCCCCAGAAGTTGCTCGTTATAAAAGTGAATAAATGTATGGGGAAAACCATAAACTAAACTGTCAACGAATATTTCCTCATCACATCCGAGATGATCGCAATAACGAGTTCTACTGTAGTTACTGTCAGACTGTATGTTTTGGATATAGTGAAAATGTTCTTTTTGACTTTTATTATCGGTGCCATGTGATATTTATAAATATGCGTGATGATTGAAAATAAGCAAAAATACATGGTTATTTGTAATAGAACAATGTAATATTTTAAAATATAAATAAATTCAAAATCAAATAAGTAAATTTATAAGGTGTATTGATATATTTTTAAATAAATAAAGAATAATAATGGTAAACTAAACTACCCGAAAATACAATTTGAAAATATTTTTTCTTCATGCCGCTTACAACATATATTTTTTTATTATGAATTGAAAAGTGTGTAATTTTCAATTCATCATACTTCTATCGTGAACATAGAAGGAAAAGTGTCTTAGTCAAATTTTACCATTGGTATATTTTACTGGAAAATTTCCAAATCAACTTCCTTCTCACAAAACCAATAAATGTATACTGACCAGGTCAGTCTATGAACATTGGCTACAAGGAAAATTGATCATGTCAAGATCTAGCTCACATTCAAAGAATATTACATAAAGGAATTGAAGGAACCGTGTGGTGGCCATATGCTCCAAATAGAAAGCGAATATTTAAAAAAAATGGAAACGATAAAGGTACAAAACCTAGATCACTCTTTGATCTGAAAATGATGATTTATTATATACTTCATTAACCTTATTGTGCTGATTTATATGCATATTTTTGCTATATTTTTTAACTTCCAAAAGAATACTTTACTTTACAATTTTACTAAACTTGAAAACTAAAAAGTTCCATAAGTAAAGTAAGTAATAAAAAACATTTTTGCCTAATTACTATATAAGTATATATAATCTTAACTGGTTAAAAAACGAGTGTATGTATGTATGCAAAAACTTAAATCTCAATTTGCGGCAAACAAGAAGACTAAGTCGCTTTTCCTTGTATGTCCACGATATGTGAATGGATTTGTCATTTGTATGCATAGAAAATTTTATTGTCTCGTGTTTGATGGATTCATCTTCAAAATAGAAAGAAACGAGTACAAGAATACCAATAAGATACCATAATCAAACAACTCTCATCCATCTTACATTTTTTTTTATTATTTTGATTTGATTTTGTCATATAACGGAAAACCGACATGAAAATGAGATACAAATAAAGCTAGTCAACTGGCACACAAGCAAGTGGAATCTTCGATATATTATTTGATTTTTTTAAATTTAATTTCATATAATATATGGTGGGTATTCTTTTTATAATCGGTCAATAGAAAACTACTCATACTCACTAACTATGATGTTTAGATTTCTGTTTAAATCCGCATAAATTTTGAGTAGTATAAAAATGAAGAAAAAAAAACATTTTCATGTGTCGACAAAAAATTTAAAATATCAAAGCTAATGAAAGTAATTATCAAATAATTCCTATACAGATTCCGTGTTGCCACAGCTGAAAAAGCGTCGCGTCACCCGCGGATAAATTATTATAAAAAAATGTAAAATAAAAAAAAAACGCCCGCCATAGGCCCGCTATGCAACGCCCCCCTCTCACGCCTAGGCAAGGGCCCCACTGGGCGTGGCTAGGGACCAATCGGACGCTTTTTCTATTCCCCTTTTGCCCCCCCTTCTTGACTAATAGTGACCCTTTGCTAGGTTTTTTCCGGCTCCACACGTGTCGCGGTTTACTCCGGCCCACTGCTAGATAAGCCAGACGGTTTTTAAAACTATGTAGGTATTTATTAAAAAAAAAACATATTTTATCGAGTTGGTATGTGTGCACATTCGATATATTGCTTTTTTTAATGTAGTAGTTATTTGTTTATTTTAAAGGAAACCATTTCCAAAATAATAATATATTTCATTATGAAATCTTACAAAGGCTATAAAAATGTATATTATAAATCAGTACCGATTTTTAATTAAATAATAATTTTATTTGAACTTTATAGTTTACTCTGTACATACTTGCTTCTCCTCTTTGGAATACCTCATACCAATTATTTATTTAATATGAAAAAGGCAAAGCAAGTGTCATATATAGTTACAAAACCAATGAATTGACTAATAATCTAATATAATTTAATTTAATGTAATAATAGCTTGAGGCACGATTTTTCAATAATAGCTTTATAACCATGACGTTTCTTAAATTATTTTACATTATACATCATTTTGAGTGTTTTTTTTTAAAAATATTATAGAACTGCGAAAATTTCACTTTAAAACTAGTTTTTAGATTGATTTTACTTTCCTAAAATTTTATTTTTAGGGAAGCGTTGTGATATACAATGATTATTTGACGCCTGCCGTGGCCCGGTTGGTTTGAGCTTGCTCTACCGATCACGCAGGTCTGGGTTCGATTCCCGGTCAGATCACAGTGAATTGGAGAATTATTCAATTCAAAGTTGTGATCGAAGACTGGGTGTTTGTGGTGTCAATTGACATAATTTCCTCTCCTCCCGTCCTTCTGATCCTATAATAACTGGGTGTAGCTGTACTGTTCTAGCCTTATCCTTCTTTCCCTACTACTCACTTTGAAAAAAGTGAGGTTGAGCGACTGAGTAACAAACAGTTCTCGAAGAAAAACTTCTGTTGAGATACCTCTATTAGGAGGCCATATGCTCCACATTGGGAGCGGACATGGATGAAAAAAAATGATTATTCAACAAAAAAATTGAAAATAAAAAAACAAAAAAAATCATATTTCAATCGTTGGTAAAATTGTAATTAGCACTTCTCTCGTAATATTGAATTCTGTACATAAGAAGGAGTTGGTTTTCATTATAACGAGAAGATTGAGGTAGAAACCGTCATGAAAAGGGCTAACATATTTTAAAATCGAAAATAAGGCAATGTTTTTGACCACAAGTAAATAATAAATAATCACGTAGGCTCCGAGCGCCACCAACGGAGAACCAATCAATCATGTACAAAATAATAAATAACACGAAATGTGCAACAAACAGACTGTTATTATTGAATTTTGCTGTTTCAATGAACGTTTTGGGGTTTTGAACATTTTTACTGTCGACTGTGGTCAATTTGTAGGATGCTTTTCACATTTGAAATTGTTTTATTTTTTATTTATATTATATCTACTTAGGTATCATAATATATATGGTATACCCGTGAAATATAAACCAAATTTCAATGGATTCGGCGGTTTTTTTGAATAAATTCATATCATAATGAAAAAAATAAGATTGGTAACATTTTTTTAATAGAAGCTATTTTGAAAACATTGGTTAAATATCGATGGTGCGAGATTCGTTTTATAAACCCTCAATTGTCACAGGTTTATATATATTTTTCTATTGAATACATTTTAAAACATGAAATCAATTGTAAAGAATAGGGTAAGAATATCTTTGGTAATAAATTTATATAATTCATACAGCAAAAAATAAATGATTTACAGAAATTTTCAAATTGCCTTCATGTGTTAGAAAAATGAGCCGAAGTGTTAAAAACATACGTACATGCACGTTAGTCAAATTTATTCGAAAATTAGCCAGTGCATCTTATTGATATTCGAAATAATGACTGTATCTACAAGAAGAAAGAGAAATCATTGAAAAAATTGTAAGCCGTTTCAATGTAGGAAAAAGTCACTATTTGTCGGAGTCGGGTATTAATTAATTAAGACTAGTGCCGGATAAAGCAATTGGGAGGCCCTAGGCGCAATCAATTTTGGAGGCCCTGTCTTTCGAATTATTCAAACTGAATTAAAAAATATTATATCGATTGCATAGAATAAAAATGTAATTTTGATAGAACTTAGATGGGACGCCACGTGCGCTTATGGAGTAATCTGGGGAGTCGTTTTATTTTTTTAAGATCTCCACAGCTTTATATAAAATATTAGAAAGCAAGAATGTAAATGGAAGAAATCAAAGTCTTAATAATTTATTCCCACTACAACATTTTCAAAATTGTAAGCTTGTCATTTGTGTAAACGTCTTCTTACTCTAACTAGATCCATACTAAATTTGAATTGTTTGAATTTTGTACTTTTCCATGAGTTTTGTCGCTAACGACCCGGGTTTCGCCTTCCGGGTTTCGAAACCCGGGTCGTTAGCGACAAAACTCATGGAAAAGTACAAAATTCAAACAATTCAAATTTGATATTGAAATTCTATCAAGCACCCTCAGTCGAAATACTTAATTATAGATTCATACTAGTTTAAAATGGACCAATAATAAAAACAATTAAATTCTACGGCAATGCAATCTCAGCTAACAAATCAAGTTATACTTTAGTGCCAAAAGTGTCAGTTACAATATCACCTAGCCTAGTATTTCATCAAATTTATAATTATGGGCCGATTTTATATTATTATGGGCCGGAATGTACGATGTCACTTAGGCGACAGTCACAATATCTTTAGTTATATACAAAGTAAAAAAAATGATCTTTTCATCGAAAACAAATTGAAAAAACGATTTATTCTACACAACTCGATAAAAAAAAACAAAGTACAAATGTTTCGCTCAGCTAGTGAACATTTTCAATCATAACGAAACCGGTATTGATTAAAATAATACTTTCAAAGTATTTATGGCACACAATGTTTTCATTACTATTGTGATTAATATCTTAGCCACCAAAAATAAACAGTATATTTGAATCAGTTTTAAGCTAATATAATATCAACAATAATAAAATACTGTGTGTTGTTATAAAATATTATCTTGTCGAATGTTACTTACAATATTGTAAATAATATAAATGACAACATACCTAATACTCTGTATTATTTTATGTAAGTTTCTTCGAGTCATATTAGGTCAGTTGAGTAAAATATGCCCTTATTATTTATAATGCAACCTTAACCACAAACACCAGTAGACTGCCCAAACAAGAGAATTAAAAAACCAATAAGAATAAAGTATTAAGAACTCTTCGACAATAATTGCATCCCCACCAAATTTTGTAATTATAAACACCTGCTAACGTGTTAAGCTTCGAGAAAGTGGGCTCCATAATGAATGCATTTTATTTAATCGCAAGAGAAATTTAAAAAAAATGCGATTTGACACGTACCATAAAATAGATTCAGTAACAACATGTAAGCATAAGGCAGTGCCTGATGACGTCAAATGATTAAAAGATATTTTTTCTTGATAAATTTTCAATTTTTAAGAATCTCAATCATAGGATTCATTTCTTGTCTATGACCTGAAAATATTACAAAAAATTACCAATATAGTGTTATATACAACCGAAACGTAATTGATAAGTGATTCATATTTATAAAAAATAAAAAGTAATAAAGTGAGAACTAATCATTTTGTATTGCAATAACCCAAATGTTACCGAATCTGAATGACCGGATCCTAATTTTATCTTTTTACTGTCTCAACTTTTATGATTATTTAAAAGGTTAACTTAAATACTCAAATCACATCTTAATGGCTTATATGATTTATTTATAGGTATTTATGTGTGTAACATCATATCTAAAAAATAATGTGACAGAATTCTGAAAATTGCCTAAAAGAAGTTGGTATTATTACATTGATCAATTTTATAAGACGCATTGGTATAAATGGATTCAATAATATTAATTAAATAATTAAAAAAGTCTTCTAAACAAAGAGGTGTCTACTTTTTGTTACATAATCCGTGCAAACAAACTGTTAGTGAGTGACCGTAAAAAAAATGTGAAAAAGAGGATGAGGGTGTGTAAATGGATCCTGGATGAAAGTCACTGTGTGAGGGTTTGAAAAACAGCTTAGTTTGATCAAAGTGTAGGAGGTATTTTTGAAAACTTTTCTACCTACTTTGTAGCACCTCGGGGTCTAGACTGACTTTTTTTTGGTAATCCAAATAACGGAGTTAGTTTTCCAAATTTCAAATATAAAATAAAACAATTTTAACGAAGGTTATGTTTCACGAAATTGTAGTTATTATTACGCTTGTGTTCATCATAATGATTTATAAACAAGTTATATACATTGAAGATTAGTAAAAAAAAAAAAATGATTTTCCTTGTATAAAACAATTCAGTACAAATAAAAAATATACTTACAATAAAAATTGACAAAATTCAATACACCACATAATGGGTAAAAATATAGTAACATGTTGATTTATGATTAAGACTTTTTGTTTGTAAATGATGATATCACGTTAAGAAAATAATTTCTAAAAAAAATACTTACGCTGTCAGATGCAGGGTACAAAGAATGCATTTCGATTGTCGTCCATGTTGGATCCATCGAAGAAAAAAACATGGCCGATGCACTGCCGCAAGCGGCCGAGAGGGGGTGTCACTTCACACGTTGATTAAACAGTTATGCACATTTAACACTTTGCACTCTCACTAGATTTACTCAATACCAATAGTCTACTCTGGGTCCAGATTTTACTCGTATTACCAGCAAATTGAGTACGGTTTTAAACAAAAAGTCAAACGTATTTTTGAGACAATCTGTGTAGCTCCAATGGTGACCATAATAACGCGTATCATATTTGGTATAATTTTCTTCGAAAACGTAATTAAATTCCACTAATTTGAGCTAAAATATTCACTAAGCTATCACGGATTGTAAAATAAACCATTCTTGTATTATTTAAGGCGATATTTTGAAAAAAATGGGGTTTTATTATCGATTTACTTTAGAAATATTTTAGCATGAACGTTTTTACGACCACCGTATTGTGTGAGGGTCCAAGAACAGACATCGCCCGTCTTTGGGGTAATTAATTTTACAACGTACCGACATTCCTACCCAATCGCATTATGCTAGCAGTCCTTCTTAAAAAATATAGTACCTACAGTTTGCTATTATTGGTTAAAATTTTGTTTTATATTGATTACTTCCTCGAAGTCAATGTTGGAAACAATGTAAGATCATCCCAAAAGGCTGGAATAGATAACAATATTGATGTTTAGAAATACTCGGTGTTTCTGAAAGTTTTTCATATAAATAACGTTGCCATAAGTTTTACAAAAATACAATGTCCCTTTTCATTGTATTTTATTCGAACACACTCACGCTAATCGCTCTCACTCCGTTTTGTATGATGTGATAGGTGATAGGTAAGAATTCAAAACATCATATACGTTTATGTCTCCAAACAGAAATCCATAAATCGACTGTATAAAATTAATTATTGTCCCAGTGCTGACAGCTTATAAATTTTATTAGCTGTCAGTACTGGGATTCGAACAGTGACCTCCGTAACCAAACCCGAACATTGACCACTTACCACGCAGCCGGCTCTTTTTACAATATTATCGTTATTTGTTTACATGGTAACAATTCGTTTTTCATTTCAAGCAAGAAGCATTTGATTATTTTTTAGACATGAAATAGTTTCTCCCGTCTTCAATTAAAGCTTTTTTCTCAAGTGGAATTCAGCTCCCGGAGTTGGATTAGATAAATTATTAAATAAATTGAAAACAATTCATGATGTAATCATGAATCAGGTCAGAACGTATACAAATATGTATCGTTAAGGAAGCGAAATGTGAAAAAAGCGAATTAATATACCCATAGTCTGACTTTGCTCAAATATGTATTTTTATTATTAAAATATATATGATGTCAAAATTATCAAATAAAAAATAAATCATCATTATAACTGTGATTTTGGAAGCTTTCTAAAGTATCATAACAGAAATTTAAAAATGACCAACATTTTTATTTACTATGTCACCATATAGTGCACTTATATTAACTGAACGCATCGTTATCACTATATTCTGTAAAAAATTGTTCAAGTGATTCATGGTAGTCAAAAATATATTTCGTTGAAATTGCTTTTTCCTTCACTTAATAAAATGATGGTCACAACACTTCATACAACTAACGCCCACAAGATGTGGATACAGCCTTTCCAGATAAAACAACTAACTTATTTATACAAAGCAGGTAAAGACTTCAAATATTATTAAAATCAACATATAAGGCAGCTCTCTACTGTAATTTTCATATTTAAAAAAATTATTGCATTTTTTAATCCCTTAAGTGCACTATTGTAAAATTATGCCCCGGAAATATTTCGGGAAATACCAAAAATAAAGCTTCAAAGAGACCGACTACAAAAGACATTATCCTGGAGATTGGACCGTGCTATTAGTTGTCCAGATGGTATTATCCTGGCTAATGGAGCGCAAGACGTTAAACGCTAAATGCCAATAAAAGTCGAGTAGAACTGCCGATCTGTTGTCCATTTCAACGTGGTTTATTAATACTTCATACAAGATTGCCCGTGTGGAAATATCATTAGCTTTTTTTGCACAGTTCTAAGAGGACGCGAATACAATTTCGAACAGCCGTTTGAAAACAGGCGGGAATTTAAGCACTATGCGACTTTATATTCATTGAATTCATTTACGGAATAACCATCTTTATTATATTGAAAAATATGACATACTTTTATATATTCGGCCAAATTTTAATTAAATAGTACTTGGCCATAAGAAAATATATCGATTTAAACAAGATAAGCTTTACTAATATGAAAAACTAGTATAGACATACATACTTGTTATCTATTTTTATTATCATCGAAGATAATTCTGATACAAAATTGTATTGAACATTATTATTTCTCAAATCTTAATACCTATTTATAGAGCAATTGACTATTCAGCGACAAACGCTTATAATGGGAAATATACAGAAAAAAAGAATTTAAAATAAATTGGTTTTCAAATCAAGTTGAATGAAAACAACACTCACGTGAAAAAAGTTTTTTTGTAAATGCCCACACGTTAAATGAAAATATAATATATGCATAGAAACATCCAGACAAGAAATATTCGTGCGTATTAACACGTTAAAATAAAGAATTGAATTACAAAAAATGTATAAAACGCTAAAGAGATAATGAAGGCGTGACGAGGCTGGGGTTTTCTTAGTATGTACTATGAACGAGATAAACCGGAAACCGTGATCCAAAAACCGCGGTTCTTTTGTACGTTTTTATGAAAAATATGCATTTAGAAGTAAAACATATTGTTAAAAAATAAAATCAGTTTTTTTTAAAAATATAGGAGGTTTCAGTTGAAGGTGTAATTTTGAAAAAAATGATATTCCGGAAATACACCTACCTATTATAGGTATGGACGGGGCTTAAGAAAAAACATATGTTTTAACAAAAATTTTCAATCATGACTCCAGTAAGGTAATATTTTTGCAGTTTAAAAACAATTTTTTGATAAACGCCGACACATTTTTCTAAAAGAAATAAAATGCAAAGCACATTTTTTATTTTTTCACAATTCAAAAATATACGACTGTCGACGATCGAAACGCGGCGGTAGCACTGACCTATCTCAAGGGGGCCAGGGGTGTGTTTGGAAGCAAGCCCAACAAAATAATACTGTACACCGACTAGAGAAAGACAGAGCATCGTCTATACATTTAACTCTCATCGTACGGCATGCCATACAAATAATGTGGCTTATAAAAGGAGATAGCAACACGCCAATGCGAGACACCTAAAGCTTCACTTTTACAAATATAAAATATGAATATTGGTCGTTTTCAGTGGCACAGTGCATCCGCGCATGCGCGAACGCATCCTTGTGCCGGCATCATTGTATCGTCGCCCCCCCCCCTTCCTCCTGCCCCAACCCCCGTGGAAAACGACATCCATCAATGCGGACGCGTCAAAACACAATTTTGCGGTAGGAGCTAAAAGCCCCGGGAAAATATCTAATGGTAACAAATGATACCTAAACGTCTTAAACTACCAAGAAAACGACTTCTTACAGACATTTACTGTGTTTTTGTCATGTAATGATTGTATTCAGGGATGGGCTGGAGAGGGCTCGGGGGGGGGGGGGGCTCGCGCGAGCCCCTTGTTAAATTTCAGCGCGGCCGGCGAGCCCCTTGTTAATATACGAAAATCGTTTGTCTTAGATCAAATCAGCACTTAACTGCAATTTCTGCAGATGGTTAATTTTTATCATGAATCAAGACTTCATTCAGCGTTGTGGGCTTCCGTGCCGGACCTCATGGGTTCAAGTTAGTCTACTACTCTCTTTGGAAAAGAAAGGTTGAGCGACTCAGTAACAAACAGTTCTCGTAGAAAAAAACTTTTGTTGAGATACCTTCATTAGGAGGCCATATGCTCCACATTGGGACCGAAAACGGATACAAATAAATGTATAAGATTTACCGAGCCCCTTGTTAAGATATTGTTAGCCCACCGCTGACTGTATTCCTTTAGAAAACTTTGATAGATCTTGTATCTATTGTGATTATTGAAAAAAGATGTTTTGAAAAAATTGTGGGTTACAACCTTTTTCCTTTCCACAGTCTTTATGTAATATTATCACAAAACGTGATATCATTTTCCACGCAAAAGTTAATTAGTAAGGAAACCCAACGAAAATAATCAGATAAAAGCATTTTTTTTTCATGAAAAGTTACCCATTCACGTACATAACGACTGTCGAAAGGAAAAAGGACGAAACCCACACTTTTTTTATTGTCTTAGTTTCTTTATTAATCAGTGCCAATTTACAACCTCAATTCTCCATTTTCTTGCAACGTTTAATTTAATCATATAAATAAGATGTAAAAAATATTTCAAGTGTGCTAAAATTTACCAAAAAAATTTTACGTGTATCGACTGTGGAAAGGAAAAAGGACGTAACCCACAGTTTTCTCAAAACGGGTTTTTTTCGATAATCACAATGTATCGAACTTGATACGCGTTCTATCAAAAGGATGCAAGCTGTACACGCCGAATTAGTATCTAAATTTAGCGTTTGAGTTTGAAAAAGATGACATAGTAAAAAATTAAAACCAAGAAAAAAAACTGAAATAAAAGTTTTTCCTTGACAATTTCTTTAATTGATATTAGATTTTGTCAATTAAACACCAGCTTAGAAGTCTCCGTGCACTTCAAGGTTGTGTATAATTCATAATTTGCATATGGCCCAAAATCATCAAAACACGTTTTTTGCGCCTCCTGTAAATTTTTATATGTGTGGGTTACGTCCTTTTTCCTTTCTACAGTCGATATGTATAGAACAATATCATATTCGGTCATTTTTTCTTGGTTTTAATTTTTTACAAGGTCATCTTTTTAAAACTTAAAAGCTAAATTTAGATACTAATTTGGCATTCGCAGCTTGCATCCTTTTGATAGAACGTGTATCAAGTTTGATAAGTTGTGATTATCGAAAAAAAGCCTGTTTTGAAAAAACTGTGGGTTACGTCCTTTTTCCTTTTCACAGTCGATATGTTTGATGATTTAGTTGCCATTTTTGCCTCATCTTTTATCTCGAGAAAAAAGCATTGATCAATTTTGACCATGCACATTTCGAGACATGGCGAATAATAATTCGCAATAAAAATAAAGTCATCTTAACATGTGTATTAACGAAGTTATGTTTATGTATAGACATATTATAAAAAGTCGTTGCTACAGTAGCGTGGCTAATTAATGATTGGTTAAAATATAAAAAATGGTAGTTGTGTAAATATTAATAAAGTGATTGTTTTTTTTTTTGCGATTTTTTCGTTGAAAATTATAACAGGGGAAAACAAATTTGGGCAAGTCAGTAAACAGAATAATCTAAAAATACTGACTCGCTTATTGAAACCGGTCTATTTTAGTACGCTATAGAATCTTTGTTTCCGAGTGCTTCTAAATTTAACTGTATTCAAAATATTGAATTTGAGATATCTCGGTAATTACTTTAAAAAAAAAAAACCGCTTGAAAGATTATTTTATTTTTAATGGCAACATCATGGAACAAGAAAACCATTTTTTCATTGAACACAGAACTGTTTTTGTTTCCATTTTCTTCTGCTGGCAGTATTATGATAACTTTGTTATAAAAATAAAATTATAGCAAGATTTCATTTTTATTATTATCGTTATTTTAGTTGAGACAACATAAACAAATTTAACTGAACGTAGTCAAGCAAATTTTCTGTGATGAACAGCAGTTTGACATATAAAATAAAAATGTAGATATAACAATGTTGACGTTAGGAGAATTAGCTACAGATAATTTAAGGCCGGCTAACACAGCGGTGGGCTACCAATACGTTTACAAGGGGGCTCGCTTTATATCAAACCAATTCTCGGTGTTTTGGGGAAGCAGTGAGTTCAAATTATGTACATTCACACAGATTTTGTCACTAACGACCCGCGTTTCGCCTTTCGGCATCTTCAGGCGTTCAAGTGCACGGATGAACTTGAACTGACGTGCACTAGAACGCCTGAAGATGCCGAAAGGCAAAACCCGGGTCGTTAGTGACAAAATCTGTGTGAATGTACATAATTTGAACGATTCAAATTTAATATTGAAATTCCACCAAGCACCTTCAGTCGAAATCTTAAATTACTCCTACAAATAGCTAAAAGTGAATTACTGCTTTGTTCGTTGAGGTGTCGAAATATTTAGATAGAAAAAATACGCATACGATAGAATCCGTTTATAACGACCAATCGTTTTAGCGACAAACATATATTCAGGGGTGGGCTGGAGGGGGCTCGCAAGGGCTCGCCCGAGCCCCTTGTTAAATATTACTCAGGCCGGCGAGCCCCTTGTAAAGTTAAGATAAACATTTCAGATATTCGCGTTACATAATCTATAAATATGCAATATATTTAGATTAAGAAAGTTGTAATGCACAGATATTAATATTCACATATTGAATAAACTACTATATACTGTGTACTGTTGCGAAACAGCGTAAAAAGTAGCATTAGATTGTTTAAATAATTATAGGGTATAATTGCACATGAGTTAAAAAAACAAAAATCACACCTTCCCCAGAACATTACGAATAGCTATAAGATTTAGCGAGCCCCTTGTTACCGTATTGGCAGCCCATCGCTGCATATATGCAAAACTTAATGTTTGAAGGATCAAATTGCTTACCAAAATTAAGATCGACGCAACTACCAAAAAAAACCCAATCATTTCAGTCACTGTTCAAAAATAATATGCTTGTAAAACATAAATAATCTACGCCGCGCGTATTATTGAGATAGCCTCCCGATAAACTGCGGCTGCTACGTCACTGGGCGTAATAATCATGCATTCGTGCAGCGTCAGTTGCAAGTGTGCAAACATCAATACAGTCGCAGGGGTAGTTCATCGTGTGCAATCCTCAGTCGTGTGCGTGCAAAATGTGCGCAGGCGTCATTGCGCATCCATGATTACGTGGGCATGTGCTCGTATCGTTACCCGGCTCCTTTTATTTTACATCAAAACTTATGCATAGTCAAGTTAAAACATTTTCTGATTATGGCAAAAAAAATATATCTAAAATGGCCAATGTAACCAATGTAAATGTAACAATGAATAGTCTTGCAATGCTAGAAGTAAGTTAAATAATACATACACCTAATATTCTAAATACAAAATTGTGTGTGGTAAATTCATGACGTTCGATGGGCATTGCATTGGTCGTCCCATCACCACTGAATACGTAGCCGCTTCTTTAATTAAATATGAGCCCCTGATAGGTGAAGTGAGCCAAATGGTATTTTAGGGGGGGAAATATGTTATTACAATATTCTACATGTCTTAAAGTATCGTAAAGTGAAGTCAGCTCAGTAAATACACATTACATAGTGCTATATCCACAAGTAAAGACATGTCAAATATAAAAGTTTCTTTGGATTTTCGTTGTCCCTCGCTGGTAATTTTGGAAAATCCGCAAATTTCTGGGCTTTAGAAATTGGCATGAAATTATTTTCGGCCGAAAAATTCATAATCAATGCTTACTGCGGCCTTCGTGTCGAATCAGAAAAATGAATGCGGTCTTTAGAGAATAAAAGGTTCCCCACCCCTGCTCTAAACAATTTCATGTACGAGATATAGTTTTGTTAACACTTTCCCTACGGTGCTAAAAATACTTCCGATATGTTGCTGGCTGAACCAAGTGAAAAACATGTATTTTTCTTTAAATAAACGTCCTGGGTTTTTACCATTCATCAAAGGGCGGGCGGTAAGTGTTAAGACATGTTTTTTTTCACTTGGTTCTTTAATGGCCAGCAACAAATCGGAAGTATTTTTTAACACCGTAAGCGTTAAACTAATTAATATGATTATGGCATTGCCAAAACCAAGCTTTACTAAAAACACGCATTTTTTAGTTAGAGTTAAAGATCCTGCAAAAGTTTTTTAGAGTTTAGTTCAAGTTTGGCATCTCGCGACGTCGGCACAACCATGAGCCTGGTAACCACTAAGGTGAGGCAGACATTGTCAAATTTGCATCATCGAGTTTCAAAAAGCTGGAAAATGGAAGGTTTTTCACATTTTGAGACATTACGAAAAACCAATCATAAAAATAATTATAAAATTATTTTATAATGAGTTGATTTGATATATTGTTTGTCGCTTCTACGTGAGATAACGAAATAGTTTAAAGTTTCTTTTCATTAAGTTATAATGGATCTCCAGCAATTAAATACAAATATATACGTCATTAATTCATATTGCCAACCCTTGGGAAATTAACACTGAAATTATAATGTATTCAGTAATGTAGAAATAAAATAAATTTTCAGTACAAAAGTATGCATCGTGCTGCCACAGTCATTGCGAGAAATGGGAAAAAGACAAGTATGCTAGATACTTACTTGCCTACACAGTTATTTTAATTTTGAAAGGCGCGCATGGCATACTTTGGATTCGGTCCAAAATAAAACGAAGGCAGGGTTTGCAAATAAGTATAGTGAGGTACGTAATACTAAGTGAACACTGGTGCAGTGCTGATGCTCGATAATTGTATTATTACCAGATAACTACTTTTCATAAATCAAATGCGCCCGTAAGGTAGATCGATATTGGCGATCGCAACACCGGGGGGTGTATATTTTAAATAATCGACGAGATTTTATATATAAATTTAAATTCACACGAGAAAAATCTATGAACTACACACAATATTTTGACTACGCATTTTGGTATGAAAAAAAAAATACATTTATTAACACAAACAGGGGTGGGCTCGGAGGGGCTCGCGCGAGCCCTGTGTTAAATTTAACTAAGGCCGGCGATGTTAATTTAAGAGAAAACAATATTCTTAGATAAAATTAGTATATAACTGCAATTTCTGACATATATTATCTACGGCAGCTTCAGTATACACAATATTACATTTGTAGCTATTTATATTAATAAATGTATGATAAATTGCAAAAAATTCACTCCTTCTCCAAAAATCTGAGAATTGCTTTGAGATTAAGCGAACGCCTTGTTAACGTATTGGCAGCCCACCGCTGAACACAAATGATCTGTTTGACATTCATCATTTTTCAAGTATATTTTAAAAAAAACTCATTTGCACTAAATTCGCTTTTATTTAACTTCCATTTTTTTTCTTCCTCGCCATCATTATACCCGTTGTATTAACCTGCGTTTTCTTTTAATTTTAAATTTTGTATTTATTTGCCTGTAAGAATTGATAGTTGTTTTTATATTTTTTTTCAGAATCCCGATGGCTGATGGATTTAAAAAAAAAATACTACTTCCCGGTTTTATCTGAAAGCGTCTTAGTTGACATTTATTGTTTTTAATTTGATTGTAATATTGTAAAAATATCCTAGAATTATAAATACTTTCAAATTTACTGTTAGTTACCACTCAAACTTAATTTATATTTAATGCGATTGCATGTTAGTAAGATGTAATAAAAAATTAACTATAGTGGCACTTATTTAATTTTTGTATCTACATATATCCGTAAACTATTTTTTAAATTTCTTTTACCAATTTTATGTTAGACCATTGATAATTTCAAATTATTCAGTACAAATAGCACTGTTTTTTTCTCATCAGTTGAAAATGCTCGTCATGAGCAAAAACGGTCCTGATCACATTAAATAAATGTGAAATTAGTACAAAAGAGTGTTTCATTTTTTTACATTATTTGTAATATAAAATAATACAAGAGAAACTGCTAAGGCTGTAATATAAAGCTGATGCCGTCTCCATAAGAAGTTAAATGTTGAATTGCATTTTGATCCCCCATACTGCATATATATATATATATTTATTTTTTTTACGACCTACTAGAACATAGGTTCCCAACCTTTTTCTGGTGGCGACCGCCACGTGACCCACGGCCCCGATGAAATTGAAAAATGCATTTTTTTCAATAAGGTGATTTTAATAAAAATAATAAAACATTTTTAGTACTTTTTCCACATAAAATTTATTAGATCAGGACCGGTTTCGCTCATCGCGAGCATTATCAACTGCTCGCGATGAGCGAAACCGGTCCTGATCTAATACATTTTATGTGGAAAAAGTACTAAAAATGTTTTATTATTTTTATTATAATGCCATTCCACCAAGTATTGACAGTGAACACCTTAAAAGTGAAGGTGATTTTAGTTGACTGTAGTTTTAGTTTTGTTGTTCAAATTGAAAATCGAAAAATGTTGACGACCCCCAGAAAACCCGTCGTGACTGTACTAGAACGTTTTATCCTTTGTCTTTTCCGTAATACACGACATAAGAAAACTAACTAATTCATATCAAACAAAAATGTTTGACAAATATATCCATCGAAAACGACACATTAATCCAATTGCAATAAACTTATTTAAAAAAATATTGATATACACAAATAAATACCGTATATATTTTTATATATTCTTAATAAGTTGACAAACCCTCCTCATTTTTAATATTTACATACCGCTTTTACACTTTTTTACGGTAGTCCCTGAAATGTATAATACGTATGTAATATTATGGTAAGGTAATCCAGATTAAATTTTCGAATTCAAACCGAATGTAAAGTACACATCTTGCATTTTCGGATAGATTGATGGTAAAAAATAATCGACCATACCTATACGGAATTGAAGAAGAAAAAAACACTACACCACTGTACGTTAGTAGAAATATAATTTCACTCATTACCTTACTTATTATTACACGCGTTAAATACAAATGAAAAATATGTTGGCTAGGTACCTAGAATTTTTTATATCTTTGTTTGCATATTTTATTACTTTTTATTTCTAGAGAGAGCAGTTCGAGTGACAACGCAATCGTATCATTGTTTTCAAGTTTTTAGCAGGGCTGTGGAGTCGGAGTAGGGAGTTTTGTTCGGAGTCGGAAAAATCTTACGACTGACTAATTTAAAAAATAAATAATTTTGTGTATTCAAACCACAATAGTCCACTGCATGCTGGGCTGACTAAATATGATCTGATGGCATACATACAAGTTTAAATGAAATGATTGACCAAATATCTTTGAAGTCGGAGCCGTTCTTTTTTTTACACGACTCCACAGTCCTGGTTTTTAGCCCTAATGATACTCAACTCTTTTTGTATGCGATAGATACGTTACACAAAAAACCGCGTGAGTGACATAATTCAGTGACATAATTCATAGAAACATTGAAGATTGTTTCCCTGAATTTAAAATCCGTGCTATTTGTAAAAAGAGCAATACTGTGGTATAAAAATGTAATAATAAAGACCCAATGAGTAAATTACACGGAATATTGTTCATAATATTTATTTTAATCAGGAAAAAAGAACACTATTTCATCGTTACTTGATTATATACTGGAACGTTTACGACAGACTGAAATATGTGACACGCCTAACTTGTAGGATCTAATGAAGTCTTTTTTTTGTTATTTATGTCATGATTGAATTTTTTCCTATTAGGAAATCCGTTTTTCGCTTGTGTGATAATATACTATTTCGTCGATGCATATCAAATATGGTCTATGTGACGAAAGTGCATTCCGAGATAATCGATAAAAACTGTTTTAAAAAATATCAAAACGGAAAATAACACTTCTATCAATGGAGATTGGAAAATTTTCCCATCGATAGAAGTGTTATCTCGGCGATTTGTTATTTTCAGTGGACCGTGTTATTTGAAAAGATTCGTGTGTACTTATTTATTTATATTCACAAGTCAGCAAGTACGATAAGAGCAGTATTATGACTCAGAATACAACTAATAATAGCCTTCAATAGTATTATATATTATAATATTGTCTTCTAGTGTCACGAGTGAAGCCTAGGTGCATTTTAATACCTACCGATTTAATAGCCGACCCTACGATGAGAACATACGCTACTTGTAATTCTACACCCTTCATTTTTTTTTATATAATGGGTACATAGCTCAAGCACCCATAATAATTATTATTCGTATACCCGCTAGCACATTGTGATTGCATAATATCAACATAAAAGGTGGATATCTACCTACCTATAAACTATTTATTTGTGTATTCTATTCAGAGCAAAAAAAAACGACAGTCAAGCTAGGCACACAAAAGAAATACTAGATCCCCTTTTCTGTGTTTGGAATTTTAATAAATTATGCATTGACCAATCAGGTTACAGTTCAACTATCAAATAATACGTATAAACTAGGATTTGACCCATTCACATCAGACATGCCCGATTCCTCCATTAAATATTAGTTTTGACGAAATTCATTGAAATCACAATTAAAAGCACGTATTTACTGCACACGAATAAAGGTATTGTTTGAAAATTTAAATGACACTTTTTTTCGACAAAATAATCAATGAGTGACGAAATATTAAAATATGCTTTATAATACATTTCCTATAACAATGCATTAACATTATGGAACTAAGGATTTTCACAATTTTTGACTATACATACTATATAAAATAATTATGGGCAATTCACCCAAAAAAAAATACCTACCCAAGAAAAGGAGGGGGATTAAATTAAATTCATTGTTCGAAAAATATTTATATTGTATGTATCTGTCGACGTTGTTCAATATTTTCAAGGTTCTAAAATCTACACGAATAGTTTAACTTTAAAATAACATGAATTTCATTTTCAACAATCAAATTATAAGTAATTGACATTTTAATAATTTACGTTTCACTTTTTAATATTAACATAATATCCATTGCAAACAAAGTAATCTTCCAATTGTTTGCCATAGATAATACAATAAATATTTTTTAAAGATATTGAATGTATTATTCTCGCGCTCAATGTGTTACGCAGAACAAAAAAAAAATGGATAAAACTGCATTGTCATTGGTTGAAGAAAGTTTGATAGTGAAAAAAAATAATGGAGAAGGGAAGCGTTCAGTCAATGAGAGAAATAGCTAAACTGGCGATAAATTTATTCTATCTACTATGAAAATGTGGTCGATGATGAAAAGGGTGTTTCCGGACCCCCATTATTTATTGCGTTATATTCGTAGAAAAGGGAGCATTTTAAACATCTATCTAATATTTTATTTTATTTTAAAAAGATCAACCGGCGTTTTTTTTAATCAATCTTAATTATCGTCGTAAATATAGCAAAATTGGTACAAGTTTTTTTTTTTACCAAAATGGTAAAAGCTAACTCAGTGGCGGCCTGGATTAATGCACCCCTTTTATATGCAGGGGCGGCTTAATTGTATGAAATAATATTCAAACATAACATTTATACCATTAAATCATTTCAAATTCTTCGCGTTTTTACTGTCTAAAATATTTATTATACACAATAAATACATGAAGAATTTAAAATGAGTGAATGGTCTAAATGTTGTGTTTGAATATCATTTCATGAAATATAACCGCTCCTGCATATATATATTTACAAGGGGTGCATTGATCCACTGGTCTAACATGCCCGTCGTGCAGTGGCGGTTCCTGACCTGAAATCTTGGGTGGGCTAGAGAAAAGCATAGCATTTTATACTATTTACGAAATTTTGCATGCTTCCACTTCATCTTATACATTAATCTACAAACAAATTCACAAATACTACGACACTACTGCAAAGCATAAATTACTATATAATAAAATCAATGCTAACGTAAGTAAGAAATAATAAAATAATAACCTTAAATTTGTCTTTCAAAGTGAAATAACAAGTACAAAAAGCGATACAGAGCTGTCACAGAGAGCTGTCACTTTCATACAATACATCGATTTGGTATTTGTGTATGGCCCATGGGCTACATCATTTTAGCCCCCAATGAATGACAGAAGCCAGTAAATTTGAAACACAGTCCTGTGAGTTTTGTGACGTTTCCGTACATACAAATACAAACAAAATCGAATCGTGCTAGATTGCGTTCCATTGTAAAGAAATATTGTCTATGATTGCGGGCTGGAAAGCTTTAGCTCCTGAACCTTTACACTACATAGGTGTTGCCAGACTGACGTCACGTTGAATGTTCTCTATGAATTATTTATAGGGTTATTGTTTTTTTTATGCCGGCTTAGCTTAAAATTGTAATACAAAACAATCGAGAATATTATTGTAGGTAGACATGGCATTGTTGTATATAGACAGAGGAAAATTTAAACAAGGATATTATATTCATTTGGGAAAGGTTAGTTACGCTTATAAATGTATTTATTTTGTTCAGCGGCCGAATTGCTGTTCATTTTTATTCAGCCATCTAAAGTTTTGGGTGAAAAATGCAGGTCGGGCTTAGCCCACCTAGCCCAGTACCTAGAACCGCCACTGCCGTCGTGTAAAATTCTTCTATGGAAAAATAACAATAATATATTTTTATAAACACAATCCCTCTCACATTATCTATCCAGCATTGAAACGTTAATTTATTAAATAACTGTTTAAAAGATTACTGAGAGGAAGAACAGCGATAAAAGCAATTTGTTTATATTTTTCCCCGACCACTTGACCTTAAAATTCTATTTAAAAAAAAAGCTAGATGATATTGTGTTTTAGTGACACGTAATCGCCCAAATTACCCCGACTCTCGTTTACCACTCAAAATATAATATCAAAAACCGTCCGTCTGCGATAAAAGGTATTAGTCGCTATTTGATTTTAACTTTTATAGTGGAGCAGTAAAACTTATAATAGGTAAACTAAAAATAAATACTTCAACATAAGTAAACTCAATATTCTCTAGTCCGTCGTTTTTGAAACCCGGTAAATGGATATTCTAGAGCAGGCGTGGGAAACCTTCGGCCTTCTGGCCAATTCTGTAATTCTGTAAATTTATGTAAATTTGTAAATTCCTATTTCC
The DNA here is from genome assembly GCA_030503985.1 of Himalopsyche tibetana. Lineage (NCBI taxonomy): Eukaryota > Metazoa > Arthropoda > Insecta > Trichoptera > Rhyacophilidae > Himalopsyche > Himalopsyche tibetana. The sequence continues at coordinate 23,298,542 of JAPJYX010000010.1, read as the reverse complement.
GGACAAAGATTCCGTAGTCAATGTTTACTGCGGCCTTATGACGAATCAGAAAAATAAATGCAGCCTTTAGAGAAGAAAAGTTCTAGAGTAATTAGACCTCAAATTTAATTTAACATATTTGAAAAGATATCTTCGCTATTCCAATGGTTGTGTTGCTAAGTGTGACACAACTACTGGAAAAACAAAAGACATCAATTTTAATGTTATATTACAAATGAATTTCAGCAAAGTTACAGCCGAATCCACCGAACGTAAAAAAATACACCCTGTTGTCTCATCGTAACTTTACCGTTTTTATTATATTTCCAGTTTGTAAAGACGTTGTATTGAGAAGTATATTGTGAACAAAAGGAGAGTAATAATGTGAACTAGCCTAGGTTTTATAAAATGTAAATATAAACTTGAATAAAAACCTATTTATTATTGTAAGCCGTGACGTTATTATGAAAAGACTTAATCGGGCAAATATACTGAAAGGCACTTACATAGCAAAGGGAGGTATTCATTTGATTTCTTTTAACAACTACTTGGGGACACTGGCGGCACTGAAAGTAGGTAGGTATAAGTACTTTTTCCGCTATGAGCCAGTGGCGTTCGTGGTATATAAATAAAACTCAGTGTATGGTATCTAATTCTAAATGAAATGGGCCCACAACATCTAAATTAGAAAAAAAGTATATATATTTAACCTTAGATGAAAGGGAGATTGGAGCTCGGCTCCACAGTTCCCCGTATAAAGATGAAATGACACTGATGATGATGATGGTATCTACTTACTGCACAATTTCGTTAAAAACAATACATTTGAGACATTGCTTATGAGCATCTTCATTTTATTTTTAAATATAGTTATTCAATATCAAGTGCTTACTCAATCAATATGAGTAAAAAAATTGTGGTCATTTAAAAAAAAAAAAAATTTAAAGTATTTATTTTTGTTTTAACACTTTCGGCCCCGGCCCAATCAGGTAAAACTATCCCGTGTGCCCGGTTTATTTTTGAAAAATTGCACTTTTTCTTAATTACTTACTAAAAGTGCTATAACTGTAAAACCACAAAGTCAAATCAAATGAAACTTTTTGTGGTTGTTTGAAAGACTATAATTACTTACTTATTTATGGCATTATTGCCATAATTTTCTGCTATGGAAAGTTATATTACAATGTTTGCACATGTACCGTGTCTTCCTCCTTTTTTTGCTTGGCGCACACCTTGCAGATTCAATTGGAATTATTTATTTTGTGCTGTTTCTATTAGTAACAAAATAGTATTAGAAATGATTTTTGACATTATTTTTCATTCAATACCTTATTTTACAATTTAAAATGAACTCGGAGACTGCACCATCAGTAACTATTTTTAATAAAAGTAATAATTAAAACACTGGTTTAGAATGATTCGAGTATTTGCTGTAATGTATATACTGAGTCTTTAATGAAAAAAAAATGCTAAATACTACAATTGAGGAGCAAACATTCAAAAAGTGTTTTGTCACAAATTTTGAAAAATGGCGTTTTATATCAATTCTAATAGCCCATAATAAAACCTATGAATGGAAATCAAAATTAGTGATTAAAAAGGTTTTTTTTCATATTAAAATGAAATTATAAAGTTGACACATTCATACAAACCGTCACTTTTGCAACACTTAAATCATCATTTTCCAAGCTTTGTATTTGTGTGACAAAACACTTTTTGAATGTTTGCTCCTCAATTATGGCTCTATTTGAAAGCATAGCGCATGACGTGAAAACACGGTTCCGGGACTAAACGCTTGGCTAACTTATCACGTGGAAACACGGCTCCGGGATCCAACGTGTATATTGATTGGGGTTCCAGTCTCTCTATTTTTTTCTTTAATTAAACAAAATAAATACTTGAGTATTGAACTTTAATGGATGCATTCGAATTCAAGTACAGTAATTATTTGGTAATTTAATTCAGCTTGTTTCAACTCACCCTTAAAAAAATATATAATGTATCCTGAAAACGTTTGTTTGAATTAAATACTTTTCGATAATCTTAGACACAAACGACCCGGGCTTCGACACGGTTTGTCCACCTATTCACGGATCACCTCAAACTATCAGTTGATTGTAGTTATATTTCAATCATATTTCAGTCAATATATTTTTAAAACCGCGTGATCGGTCATGCATGTTTTATGGAAACAAAAGATTTTTAAACTCATTTGTTTTCATATATTGAATTTGGTTATTTAGTTGGCATATTCCTTGCATAATTATTTTTTCCATTGTAAATATTATATGAAAAAAAATTTAGTTCAAAATAGTTAAAATGTAGACAAATGAGCACTAAACACAACAAATCAATGTCTGGGAGTTATGCAAAAAATCAGTACATATACGAAAAGAGGGTCAACTTGAGCTGCAATTATAACAGAGATAAGACTGGCTATTTATAAATCATCTATATATTAATAGTCGATAAGGTCCGTACGTCCGTCCGTCCATCCGTCCGTCCGGTGTCCCCGATTTCACACCTTCCAGTCTCCACTTTTTTATTCATACTAAATCTATATATTAATAGTCGATAAAATAATCACTCGCTTTTCACTTTTCACAAATGTGTGCGTACTGATGTCCTCGAGTCTTTTTCTTCTTCTACGAAATGTATTTATTTGCGTACTTGAAAATTAATAGTTAATGAAATAAAATAAAATTAAATTAAATTAAATTAAATAAAATTAAATAAAATTAAATAAAATTAAATAAAATTAAACTAAATAAAATTAAACACAATGCAACAAAAATCTCATGTTGCTGGGCAACGGGCTTACAGCTAGTATATTATTATTTGTCTTTTATACTGTAATATACATCCATGTGACTGCAGTAGTGTAGTGGTAAATAAATAGGTACCAGGTCGGTCATTGATTTCTTCCCTGTTCTATATCCGTTCGAATTTAAAAAGACCACAAGTTTAAACAATTAAATCAATAAAAAAAACGCGCATTAATCATTTTTCTTCGCGTTACATCGTAACATTTATTTTTTTTATTTTTGTAAAATCCGTCGGGTAGATCAATTTTGAGATAATGCTTTTAATTTTTATGAACAGTATTTTGAATATATGTATTTACTTGAAATTTAGTGACAAGTCAAAAAGGTGGCAGGGCGGCGCCCTGGCTCGTTTACAGGTGACAGGTCGCCGACCTGGCCCCACTACACCACTGCATGTGAGTGACAAAGTGAAAAATTTTAACATTTATTTACTAATTGTATACTCTATATTAGATCACTTTTCAATAAGAGAGAGGTTTAGTGGCTTTCTTGCAATTAGTTCTCGTGTGCTTTGTTAAGTGTCCAAATGGAAGTTGGATGCAGCTATGACTTAAATAGCATGTACAAATGTACCCTGAATATTTTCATGGGCACACCACAAATGATAGCATTTAAATCAATTTAATATTTTCTTCTATTGAAAGAGTAGCATAAATAAAGATTGTCAATAACTGCAATATTCTAAATTGATTTGAATACACAGTAAAACTTCTGAAGTATGTAAACACATTATTTAATTGCCATTATTCAAAGCCATTTTTGTGGTGAGTATATCGGATTCAAAACGAAGGCTTAAAATATATGTTTAAATAAAAAGGCCGCTCCCAATATTCTCCGTGACAGATGTCTCTTAACGAGAACTGATTGCAAGTCGGTGGCATAGTTTATATATTCAGAGATAGAAAATATTACACAATATAAGAGTGGGCTTAAGAGAGGACTATAAGTAAACTAATCGCTCTCTTGACATGTAGTCCATGTTTAATAACGGGCAGCGGTGGGCTGCCAATGCGGTAAAAAGGGGACTCACTTTATCTCAGAGATTTTCGTGGTGTTACGAGAAAGAGTCAGATTTTTTATACGCAATCGAATGTATCCTCAGATCATAGCTGAAAATGTACTTGTCAAAATGATGTCGATTGCAAAAGTGAAGAGTTAGAGAAGATGCTCATTCTTTCGCTTCAATTTCTTGTTTAATACGTGTGTACTTAAGCAGTTATATATAAATGTGTACATACGTATCGACTGTAGAAAGGAAAAAGGACGTAACCCACACATATCAAATTTTAAAAAGGCGCAAAAAACGTGTTTTGATGATTTTGGGCCATATGCAAATTATGAATTATACACAACCTTGAAGTGCACGGAGACTTCTAAACTGGTGTTTAATTGACATAATCTAATATTAATTAAAGAAATTATCCAGGAAAAACCTTTCTTTCAGTCTTTTTTCTTGATTTCAATTTATTAAAAGGTCATATTTTTCAAACTTAAAAGCTAAATTTCGATACTAATTCGGCATTTTCAGCTTGCATCCTTTTGATAGAACGTGTATCAAGTTTGATATATTGTGATAATCGAAAAAACCTGTTTTGGAAAAACTGTGGATTAAGTCCTTTTTCCTTTCCACAGTCGATTTGTATATTTCAGAAATCGCAGTTAGGCACTGATCTAAGACATAGTAATTTCTTCATTTAACAAGAGGCTTGCGCGTGCCGTTTCGAGTCCCTCCAGTACATCCTTGATTTTAGGGATGGTGAGTGGGAAGACTGGAAAATAACAAATATACCGCAGACAATCACGCCTTTAGATAGAAATCTTTAAATCGATCGAAAAGTTTCCACGTGGAAAATATTCATTCGGGGATTTGAGCCTGAATGAGCACGAATGTGAACTTCTTAGAATCAGTAATGACGCAATGATATGGTTATCTGTACCAAATATGTAGTGCACAAATCGACGAATCTCTATTATAGTCTGAGGTCGTAGGAACAACGACGCTTATACAAAAGGCGATTGATTATTTGTGTATTGTATGTGACGGATTTAGTCGCCGACCAAGTAGGTGTTCTTACTTCTCGAGCGGAGTTTCGTAATTTTTACCCCTTGGTGCGATTCCGCCTGTTCGAAACGAGATGAAACCGGCTTTCGTTGGCCGTAAAATAATGCACGGAGAATCGCCAGTGACGTTCGCGAAACATTGCAGACAGAGTATAGTATAATCGTCACACAGACAATGTTGATATCAGTTGAGAGAGAAAAACACAACAAGGCTACAAAAATATATCTCATATTTTATATCTTCAATGCAAACCGTGATTACTTGTTGAATTTTTTTAACAATACAGAATTATTATTTATATTTTTTAAAATTTCACTTGTCTCCTTTCTCTGGAATGTACATCAGACACACGTGTGTATTTATCGTTTTGCAAAATGAATTTAAAAACTGTAATCTCTGAGTATGAAAGTATGAGACCTTCGTTGAAACAGTAAAAATAGGGAATTAAATGTTTTTGATAAAACTCTGTTAATTAAAACTGTGCAAAAACACGTGCCAATTAAAAAGGTACTACATAACGTCAACGTTATATAACCCATAAGCTTTAGATCGAGTTAAAAAAAATCCAAAATTTATGTATTCGAAAACTGATAATGACAATTACAGAACGAGGTGATCACGATGTTCGATCTATCTTCTGCTACAATATTCGTGAAAAATAAACTTCGTATAATAAATAATAAAGCGAAGCACTCGCATTGCACTGGAGATCGTTTTTCGCGAACCACGTGTATTGCAACGCGCCTTTTCTCCGCATACCACTCTGCACAAAATATAACCAGTTTTCGAAAGTATAAAAAAAAACACTGCAGATAAGTATAATAAAGAAATAAAGCGAAAAAAGTGCACGGGAGATGGGTTGATGGTAGACAGCCATGTTGCAGGATCGACCGCCATATGCATGCGGCTCATTTCACGATCGTGCCGGCTCGATGTGAATTTAACAATCGGGGATATTTTTCAATACGCCAATCCATTGACACTCGTACAAACGATCAATAAAACAAATTCATCAACCATTAAAATTTGCAGACTCATCGAGAGGGACGATGGAGTTCTTGTAAGTGGAACCCTGGACGGGACTCCACTCCCAATGAGAGTCGTACGGGCTTCTTATGGAGTATATCAATGGAAGCTCGGATTTGTATACGATTATACGTGGTTGTCGATATGGTCAGATTAGGGTATAACAGAGATGCAATTTTTTCATGTAGTAAAGTGAAAAGTTTTATTTTATAAATGTATATCCAAGGAGCATTCCGACGGAAGATGCTAAAAGAGACTTGGTTGTCACTCAAATCAGTCAGAAGAAAGTGATTAGTAATAAGCTAATCACCCTCTCTACGCTCGGATTTCAAGAGGGATTAAAACATTACATGCTTCCAAGCGATTGAATACAATTCCATAAATCGGTTGAGAAATAAAAAAAAAGTTTCCAATTCGACAAATGTGTTCTTAGCTTCGAAATCGTAATACTAAATCGATCTTCTTTTATTTTATAAAGCACACTCTGGAAGGACAAAAAAAAATTGAAATTAAATATCTACATCTCTGTGTAAAAAATCAATTGAATTTTAAAATGCAATTGTTTTTGTTTTATTTTTTTGGTAATGCATAATACAGAGATAAGCATGTTCAATAATTTTTATTATCTAAAATGTCTAGTTGCTAACGGGACTACTCAGAGCACCAACATACATTGAAGGATTCGTCGTGGCATTTGAACGACTATCACATCTTCGTAATATTTTCAGCACATTTAGTACAAAATCGCGACCAAACTGGCGTTTGCAAAATTCAAATGATAAATTATTGAAAAAAAAAAAAAAATTTGAATCCAAATTGTTAAAAATTTAATGTCTTATTATAACTCTCGTCGTTTTCCTTCCCAACCTGTCATTTACAGAATTTACAAACATTGTTAATTATCACTTTAAGGTTGTTCACTGTCAATATTTGGTGGAAAGAAAATAATATTTTGTACATTATTTCAACTTCATTTAGTTGACAATGCTCGCGAGCGAAAAAGGTCATGAACTTTACAAATAAAGTACAAAGGAACATTGTCTTTTCTTAATTGCTAATTTACAATAAAAAAATATATAAAATAGAAGGACTTCGGAATTTACTTATTTTATAAAGTTAATTCATTAAAAATGGTGTGATAAATAAACTATTTGCACTTAGAGTGCTAGTCAAAGTGTTTATTTCTATAAGTAACAATCACAGATCTTGTTTGAGGAAAGTGTTTAATTTTTATTATAATTTTTCTTTTTTTGCGCTAATAAAATATGTTTTTCAAAATTTATCACTAATGATTTTTTTACAAAAAAAATCGCTCGGTTTAAATGATTTTATAATATTTTTTGTCATTCATTGCAATCGAAAACGAGTAGTTCACAAGTAGTGAAGGGGGCAGGGCGTGTCTGCGAACAAAACATGCTATGGTCTTTCTCTGACATATGACTGAAACATTGATACGATACAGATATTAATAGAAAATATATTTTAATTGATAAAGTTGCACGCCAGTAATATTGTTAAAAGTAAAATTGTCGCCTGCTGTAGCCCAGTTGGTTACAGCTTGCTCTACCGATCACGCAGGTCTGGGTCCGATTCCCGGTAAGATCACAGTGAATTTGAGAATTATTCAATTCAAAGCTGTGATCGAAGACTGGGTGTTTGTGATGTCAATTCACATCATTTCCTCTCCTCCCATCCTTCTGATCCTTTAATAATTGGGTGTAGCAATAGCGATTAGCCAACCACTAGTCTTGTTTCTAGCCTTATCCTTCTTTCCCTACTACTCACTTTGAGAAAAGTGAGGTTGAGCGACTGAGTAGCAAACAGTTCTCGTAGAAAAAAATACTGTTAAGACACCTTCATTAGGAGGCCATATGCTCCACATGGATTATAAAAAAAATATGAGAGCTTCACCATTGAAACAAATAAAACTATCAGAAGAATTAAATAATATTTATTCTATTCTGTGACAAGGGTTTTTTAAAGACTTCATACAGATTTTGAAAACATATTCGAAGATTTCAAAGAACTATACGTACTTATGATGCAAATGTCATCCACAATGTCCACAAATAAAATTATATAGTACCCATCGATAGATTTATATTTTATGTCTGTAAGTTATGAAGTGGCTACCTGTTTTGGCCATAGTGCTATTGTTATTTTAAAAGATTTGTCTGCACATAAGTTGCTGTTGAGTGTTTTTTTTTTATTAACATAAGGTTAAAATTAAGTTCTAATTACTCTTTTCCTTTTAACAAAAACAATTCTCTCAATTATATTTTTCGGCTTGAAAAAATACTTTATTTTTTATATTTAAGTTAACAAATTTGATGTTCTACCAATTTGGCATATATATATACCATTGCACTTCCTCCTTATAAGTTTCTTTTCGATTTCACTGAATCCATAAAATATTTCATGTAAAAAATAAATTATTATAGCTATAATTTAAAAATGTATTTTCATCCATGTAGGACATGGATGTTCAAAGTAATTAAAATTCTATAATAGGGTTTTGACTTACAAAGGTGGCTAGATTTCTGTAGTAAAATATATACAAATATAGGTTTATATATTTTCCGTATAAATTGTTAAAATAAAATTAATATAACTATGAGATATAATGTGATATCACCTAATAAGTACTGGGGTACGTATGAAATTATTAATTTAATTATAAGACCTTTTTTTTAATTCAAGGAACAGACAAACAATCAATTGTTTTGTGGCATCACTTACAGTTAAAATTCAAAAAATAAAATACTCATTTATACTAATTCTTAATTTTATTTAATACGACCAGGACCGGTTTTGCTCATGACGAGCATTATCTGATCTTTATGACTGTTATAATGATTACTTATTTCTTTTCCTGGCGTCTCTCGTACCTTTCATTTTTTTCACACCTGAGATGAAAACCTTGAGAATCAAATACTTCATTAATTATGTAGATATCATGAAACACTGTAAAATAAATAATTTGCAATTTGTTTTATAGAAACTCATTTTCATTCGCCTCTTAGATTATGTTTAAATCGAGAACAATCGACGTGGTATGGATTTCAAGCAAGTAAACGGTTTTTAAACATTTTGTAAATAGAATTTCAAGAAATTTGTTATGTCGAAGTACTTACCGACCTAAGCAAAAAAAAATATTTTTCTTTTCTATAATATTTTAGTCAAATAATAAACTGACGACGGTAGGTATTTCCAAGATTTATTGAAGATTGTTAATAAATATTCGTTTATATTTTGAACGAATACAGGGAATATGGGAAAAAAATATATCGAATTTCATATTTAAATAACAGTACTATCGATTTCCAGACATTTTATGATTATATTTTAAATTTTTATCTATCATTTGAGTCATTGGTAGTTTTGGATTCAATTAAACAGTACAAAATTTGTAAAAATGTAAATCCAATATGTAGCATTCTTAGATCAGGTCTAATTTTTATTAGACTCTTAACAAAGTACCTACAAGAACTTGTGTGGCTACGAGTGTAAAGATTCTGTAAAAGTGATAATATTTATAACAGAAGCGAGCCGGCCGATTTTATTCGCATGCGCGAAAATTAGGCCTAAAATTTGGCGAAAGCCGTCGCGATCGCAATTCCCGCCCAATTAAATATCAAATATTTGAAATTGTGTTCTATCCATATTTGAACGCACTGTTTTTCACAGATAATTCCATTGTCTATTAATAATCAACGATAAATGGTATCCTGTCAAACTAAAAGGAATAAATGGATATTTAATGTCGTTGCGTATTTTTATTTATTACAAAAAAATCTATTTAGAAACCAATTGTATAATATTTAATTCCTATTAAAAATCTATAAATAAGTGTATTATCAGGACGAATGTAATAAATACCTAATAATGCAAGCTTCCAAGTAGTTTCATAAAAATAATGAAACAGTTTTTAATAAAAAAATAATATAACTCATACAAGTTAATTATTCGGTTGTAAGATGTATATGTTTTATTAATAATAACTAAAGCATCAAGGATACTATAGTATTTTTTTAATTTCTGCTATCTAGTATTTATTGAATACGGTTTATGGTATAAAATTAAACATTGTGTAAAAAAATATTTGATAAATCCATAAAACATTCAAATCTTTCGATATGTTTACTGTTTATATATTAAAAATAGGATCAGACGGTAAACTAAACCGTTTTATTACATGTTTTTCGGTGGCAAGGTATATTAGTAGTTACTTATAAAATAGCTCAAATCCAAACAATAGCCCATAAAAGGGATTGAACCTGGATATAAATTATGTTCGTGCATCTTGTTGTAACTCAATATATAGTAACGAAATTGGTATTTATTTTATTAATTCATATGTGTGCATTATCCTGGAATGGTCTCTATCGATGACAGTTACTGGATCGGTGGGACTTTCGATATTATTTGAAGGATAGAAGGCGAAGTATTGTAAAATATTAAAATATTGCTGACAGAAACTCACCTAGCATATCGGGCCTGCTGTCATTCGAGTGTCGATCTGCACAGGATTTATTGTTAAATTTAGGGATCACAGTGATGTTCGAAAGTTCGCCAGGAATATTAGGGACGTTTTTTATAGGTTATGATGACGGACAACGTCGAATCTCTCTTTATCATGTCATACGCGTGTGTTTGTGTGTCTGTGTAGCCGGCGGCAATTCAGAACAATTATTATTCGCGAATCTGCGATAGCCACAAGGACGAATGTTAACGTGTGCGTGCCTATGTGTGCGTGTAGAAATGTAAAATTGTGTAAAATGTACACGGCCGCGCGGACCAAAGCAAAACACCCGCCTTCACCATAGCTTTCTCTGCGTGCGAGATGACATTCGCGAACGAAAATTGGCACGGAGTTATAAATAATGACCCAAATCGACGCGGTCGGGCGGGATGAAAATCCGTATCGGAGAGAAAGCGAAAATTCTATATCTCGCAAACGGCGGTGAGTTGAAAAAAATTATCTGGGATGAAATCGACTATCAGAAAAAGGTAAATTCGCGAATCCTGTAAGCGACGTACGGCCGCCGACGAGAAAGCCGCAGGATCACGCGGAAGGAAGGAACACCTCGCAGGCCATTGTCTGTGATAGAGCCAGACATTTTTGCCTGTTGCGATTTGTATCGCTGGCCGACATGCATTGCCATCTCGCGAATAAAACCATAAGCAAAATTCGCACACCGTGATCGATTATGAGCAAAACGACTTAGTGCCGCTGAAAGAAAATTCCGTAAATACCTTCTTCTTCGCGCTTAGTGCAATAAGCTAATAAAAACAAGAAAAGCTACGTACATGCAACATTAAATTTAAATAAAATCATATTTCCATGGGCTGTCAAAATTATTTAAGTATCAATTCCTTCCTTATTGTCAAAATATTAAAAAGTTTTAAGGAAGCCAAGCAAACTAAATTTAAGAACGACTATGCTAACAGTTTTTTTAATGATTTCGACTATGGTAAAGAATGATAATGGAGACAGCTTACTAAGGTGCAGAACTCATCATAATGTGTGAATTTTTGAATAATATGTTCTTATAACTATGTATATACTAAATTATGTACACTTTATAGTAGTTTCTACTGTGGCAAATAAAAAATACAAAATATAGATTTTACAAGTATTAATTAAAATAAATCTAAATACACTCGTCTCACACTTAACACGGAAGATATATTCTCCTAGATCACCGTGTAAAATAAAACCATATAAAGCGAGCCTGAATTAAAAAGCTTTTTCATACAAATATTATGTAATGAAATACAATCTAAATAATTTATAAATAATATTGAAACATGGATAAAGAATTAGTTCATTGTCGATCTCATTTGAAAGTATTCAATACTGTTTTCTTTTTTTAAATTCTCTAAATATTATCACCACCATTGCTTCCATAATCATTTTCGTTATGTACCGTCGGCCGCATCAAGCAATCAATAATATTTTTTCAAATTTTTCGAACTTGACATTGTTTGATTTCTCGTTGAAATTGCAAAATCACAATGCATTGGAAAATGTGTCTCCTTTTTTACGATTTGCATAAACGTTTTATAGTTTTTCCACTGATTGTTCTAATCGCTATCGATGTCACATGGAGACAAGAAAGTCATATCAATCAACTTCATTTAACTCTTGTTCTTCTAGCAAATCATAAATTTCATTGATAGCTTCATCGTCCAATACTCTCTTCCTGAACGGACGTTGAAAAAATGTTAAATCTTAGAGATTCATTTGATTCAATGTAATAATTATTTGTAGAAACTATTTCAGGGTAGATTGCTTTGCAGAACGCATCTAAAATGGATTTTTGACCTTGACAAATTATTGTCTATGAAACTGTTTTCAGACAATCCCAAACGTGGTTAAATGTATGTGTTTTTTCCATCAATATCGTCTAATATTTTTTCAAAGGCATGTTAAAAGTATCATGATTTGTCTTTACTCTATTATTAAATGACTGAATCTATGACGTCATGATGGGTAGTTTAGTATGATTTTATAAGATTTTTTTCCACAAAACATGAACCGTGATTACTTGAAGCCATGTAAATCCAGTGCCGTTTCAAGAAAATGATACATATTTCAAATCGATTCTCCATTCATATCATTAATTTTATGAAAGTAAGTGTATTGTAAGTAAATACAGAATAAAATTCTTTTATAGGTTAATTACGTCATATAAAAAAGAAACACACATTTGTTATAAATACTTTAAATAGTTTTCTTCTATTTTTATTGATTCGATTGATACTTTTCATGCTCAAAAACCATGTTCAAGCAATGGATTACTGACATAATATTTATTCTAAGTTCATTTAAGTAATTAAATCTCTAAGTACTTATTAATTAACGAAACAAAATAGTAACCGATCCTTTTTTCATGGAACTTGTACAGCGTACTTTTGGCAAGGTTCAGGTAAATAGGGAAATTATTTTTGTACAGACTTTTTTTAAACGGCTGTACAATTTCACAGATATTGTCAGATAGCTCTGGTAATGTTTGCTAAGCATATTTTTTTCACAATACATATTATGTTTGTCAGGTGGTCCCTGTAAATTGTGCCCCAGTGCAAAAAACATGTAATTAAAAAATATATATAGAGAAAAAAACTCTGTGATACAAGTCTGTTTGGATAAAGAAGCTTGCATCGAATATTATGATATTTAAAAAATAAATTCTTTGGGTGCTTAGAAAGAAAACCAACATATAAATAAGTCAATGAAAACAAAATGAGATACTGTTTCACCATACATGAATAAAGCTTCATTCCTCATACTACTTACGGTTAGTGTTGTTTGTATCCAGTTAGTATAGTAAATGTAACTTATTTATTAATTAAACACTTTTTATGTTAAACTGACTGCAATAAATCTATCGTTTGAAGAAAATTGACAAATAAAATTTCATGTTCGAAACAGAACGATAGTAATGACAGTAAAGACATTTTGTTTAACTTCACTATGACTTGCTAAATATTAATCCATAATTCACGAATTATTTTAATTAGAGACTGTTGATGCATTTCTTGTTTGAGTGTTAATTATAGAACTATAATCTTTCGAATATTATCTCATACTGCCAATTTTCAGACATCAAAATCAAATTTAAAAAAGAAGCAGACTTTTTACCTTCCTCGCCACAATAGAATTATGGACATCAGCTTAGAAGTTTTCTACAATATTTTTAGTAGGCCCAATTCTTACAAAAACTTCGATTCTAGTCAATAAAAATTAAATTCATTTTTGTACCCGGATAATTTTTTGATTAATAACTTTTCACGTAAAGCACTGTGACGATGGAAATATTCAGATAAAACATTTGTAAACTTTTTGACACTATTTTGAAAACGCTAATACTTAATACTTACCATTTTTTTTTTGTTAATTTATAATAATACATATTATATAAGCATAAAAATGAACCAACAGTGCAAAGGAAACGATAAAAAAAATATAAATGTATTCTTCTGAGGCAACTTAGGCCCAGATTTTTTTTCAAAACATTTCTACAAAATACCAATGTACTTTGGTACTCATTAATTATACTTAGTTAAATCGAATAAAATGTCATGGATAAAAAATTGCACAAAAATGGCATAGTAAATTAAGACTGTAAATAATTATATCGTATTTTCTTTCGCTGTCTGTTTTTTATTATCAATAAACGAATACATTCGATTCCTTAAACTTGCCAAATAACAAAAACTCTTTCTGTTATTGAAACCTTTACAAGCTCATCATAATCAATCGAAATATAAAACTCGAATTAAGAATTCCAACGAGCACATACATACCTCTTATGTAAGATCATACAGAGACATTCCATAATATTATCAAGTCGGCAATGTAAGACGAATCTGACAAAGAAGCAGTGGCGGTTCTAGGTACTGGGCTAGGTGGGCTAAGCCCGACCTGCATTTTTCACCCAAAACTTTAGATGGCTGAATAAAAATGAACAGCAATTCGGCCGCTGAACAAAATAAATACATTTATAAGCGTAACTAACCTTCCCCAAATGAATATAATATCTTTGTTTAAATTTTCCTCTGTCAATATAAGACAATGCCATGTCTACCTACAATAATATTCTCGATTGTTTTGTATTACAATTTTTAGCTGAGCCGGCATAAAAAAAACAATAACCCTATAAATAGTTCATAGAGAACATTCAACGTGACGTCAGTCCGGCAACACCTATGTACATGTTATTGGTCAGGGGCTAACACTGTCCAGCCCGCAACCATAGACAGTATTTCTTTACACTGGAACGCAATCTAGCACGATTCGTTTTTGTTTGTATTTGTATGTACGGAAACGTCATCAAACACACAGGACTGTGTTTCAAATTTACTGGCTTCTGTCATTCATTGGGGGCTAAAAACGATTTAGTCCATGGCCCATACAGAATACCAATATCTTTGTATTTTATGAAAGTGACAGGTATCGAATCTCCGTGACAGTTCTGTATTGCTTTTTGTACTTGTTATTTCACTTTGAAAGACGAATTTAAGGTTATTATTTTATTATTTCTTACTTACATTAGCATTGATTTTATTATATAGTAATTTAAGCTTTGCAGTAGTGTCGTAGCATTTGTTAATTTGCTTGTAGATTAATTTATAAGATGAAGTGGAAGCATGCAAAATTTCGTAAATAGTATACAATGCTATGCTTTTCTCTAGCCCACCCAAGATTTCAGGTCAGGAACCGCCACTGCAAAGAAGTATGCCGATCCTCCAGCTCATTAGTCAAAGTGAAGTTATATATGATTCGTATAGTATCAAAAGTAGAACTATCCATTTTTCGAAGTTTCGAGAAAAACACGAAAAACTTACGGTTGGCTTTTTGAGTTTAATCAATTTAAACTCAATTTTAAACATGGCTCATCGCCGAGTGCAACTTAAAATTTGTATGGCACATTACTTAAAGTAACTCTGTGATTGGTCGAAATACTGATTTACCAAACTGTTCTGCTTTTGATAGCAAGCATCATTTTCTTTTGCGTTTTTGTACCACATTTATTTAATTTCTAGCCATACACTATAACCAGCAGAATAATGTGACAGCATTAGTTTAATTTCAACATAATATGTTCTATATATTATATGGGATAGTTCTGCTTTTGATACCAAACGACTCGTATATCATTTCAGTGCTCAGATATGTCAAAAAACGACACATTTTTTTATTAATGATAAATTTCTAAAGAATTAAACAAAATGTTCATATTGACTGTGAAAGTATAATAATATTTCTAAATGTTATTCTACTTTATAATAATAGTCCAACGAAAATGTTTTACTAGAGTACTTTAGTACTTATGTTAATTATTTAACCGTTTGAATGCCGCGCAAATAAATCATTAGTATGTCCCAGAGATACTGCGTGTTTTTGAAAAAAATAATTTTGTCTAATATACACTCGAATTCGATATTTCAAAAAACTAAACTGACTCAGTATAGATGGCACTGCACATATTCATCAAAATATTGCTTATATTCTATTAGAATACCAAGTATTTGATTTTTCAAATATCTTGGACATCCGTGTTCGCTTGCATATGTTCCGGACACCTGTGTCCGCTTGGTATTCAAGTGGTTAACACCCATTGATAAAATGTTACAAACTTGGGCACAAATCACTAATATTTGTTTTATTGTGACTATTTAAATGTTGCTTCTCCCACTGTTTACAAATATGTTATATTGAGTTATCTGATTAACAAACTGAACGATTGATGTATACAAAAATAATAAGGGAGACCTGGATATTTCTGTGAGAAAAACTTTGAAGTGTCTCCGGTATAGAAGATGCAAATGGCATATTGTGGCGTGGAAGGTAAAACCACAAACTGTCTAAGATTAACACTGATCCTTCAAGAGTGTTATGTAAAAAAAGCACCATTCGGCAGCCATATCTTGACGATGGAGGGCAGGCAACTTGAAAATGCTCTTCTCCAAACCAGAAGAGAAGAAAAATGTTGGATGACGTACACTAATACAGAAACGGATTATCCCATAAACGCACTAGGCGCGCGTTTGGGTCCTAAAAAACGCTTATATTTTTTAAAATTCAGTTTTAGTTATTCGAAAAACAGAGCCTCCAAATTAAACTGCGCCTGGGGCATCCCAAGTGCTTAATCCATCACTGGCTAGTACTAATAGATAGTACGGTTGGTCTTACAGAAATATTTTCAATACGGTAAGATAGATTTTCATACTAGTACAGTGGTCACCAATCTACGGCCGGTGGACTGAATCCGGCCCTCCAAAGATTTCAATCCGACCACTGATTTTTAATATATAAATATTTTACAAATAAGAAATATTGATTTATTGAAAATTCTAATAGGATCCCATCAATAATATTTTTTGTCCGGCCCCCAACGTTTATAAAAAAACAATCTGACCCGTTTATCGAAAAGTTTGATGACCGCTGAATTAGTACCCGTACACACATTTAATTTCACAATCATTCACAGTAATTTAATCCCGGGATCTCAGGATTTATCATTTACCATAACTTCATTTTTTATTTATCTTTAATTTTATTACAAAAAAATATCTGGCATTACTGCTCACGGGCAAGGCAAAAGATTTTTTAACTCTTTAAGCCACAGTTGCTTGAGGTCAATTCGAGGGGAGAATTATTGCTAACGATTTTTATTTATAAAATTATGGAAACAGCAGCAAACTCGTCTGCTCCTGTCTACAAAATATGAGATTACAAATCACATATTTATTATGTAGGTATTATACAAAAATATGTACATAATCGTACTGAGGCACACTGTCAGGAATTATTTTATTATTAAATATAAGTGGCGGTTCCTGACCTAAAATCTTGGGTGGGCTAGAGAAAACAGAGCATTGTATACTATTTACGAAATTGTGCATGCTTCCACTTCACCTGATACATTAATCTACGAGCAAATTAACAAATACTACGACACTACTGCAAAGTATAAATTACTTTATAATAAAATCAATGCTAATGTAAGTAAGAAATAATAAAATAATAACTTTAAATTCGTCTTTCAAAGTGAAATAACAAGTGTAAAAAGCAATACAGAGCTGTCACTAAGATTCAATACCTGTCACTTTCATACAATACAACGATATTGATATTTGTGTATTGGTATTTGTGTATGGGCAGATTCATTTTAGCCCCCAACGAATGACAGAAGCTAGTTAATTTGAAGCACAGTCGTGTGGGTTTGGTGACGTTTCCGTACATACAAATACAAAAAAAATATAATCGTGCTTGATTGTGCTCCAGTGTAAAGAAATATTGCAGGATATTATCTGTGGTTACGGGCTAGAAAGCTCTAGCCCCTGCGTCGTTAATATGTAGGTGTTGCCAGACTGACGCCACGTTGCCTGTTCTCTATGAAGTATTTTTAGGGTTATTGTTTTTTTTATGCCAGCTCAGTTTAAAATTGTAATGCAACACACAATCAAGAATATTATTGTAGGTAGACATGGCATTGTCTTATATTGACAGAGGAAAATTTAAACAAAGATATTATATTCATTTGGGAAAGGTTAGTTACGCTTATAAATGTATTTATTTTGTTCAGCGGCCGAATTGCTGTTCATTTTTATTCAGCCATCTAAAGTTTTGGGTGAAAAATGCAGATCGGGCTTAGCCCACCTAGCCCAGTACCTAGAACCGCCACTGTTAAATATGGTAGTAAATCGGTAAGTATTGAGGTTTTTCTTTAAAAAATACATATTGTAGTGAATGCCGAAATCCCGGAATCGTCTTAATACCGATCTTAAGATTACGGAACCCGCAAATTAAACAGGATCCTGAATCGCAGGATTGTAAGCCTTAATACAGCGTTGTCCAACAGAAATCGTTTGATGGACCAAATAAAATATTACCGGTATATGGTGGGCCGCATAAAAAACAAAACAAACACACGTATTAAAAACCATTTATTAATTAATAGTTAACATGAATCATGATGCCTTTTTTATTTAAAAAACAGCCAAACAATTTAAAAAATATATGTAATTCGACATTTTTATATTTTATACAATTTGATATTTTTTTATATCGAAATTCACGTCACTGCTTTGTTTTGTTTGATTTATGAATAACAAAATGCAAAATATATTTGTAGAATGTTGTAAACTCCAATAGGGCCGCATGCGGGCCGCGGATTGCGTGTTGGACATCACTGTCACTACATATTTAGGTAACGATAGTGGAGGAAGCGATTGAAATGCCAAAATCACGTACAGTGGAACCCCCAATTACACTACCCCGAATTACGCGCCGGCTTGAAATATTTGCATTCCATTGCCGTTACTAAGAGACGGTCGTCTGTGCTTCGCATACAGTTTTTTTTGTAAAACTAAGGGAAATCTTAGTTTTGCGTTTTCCGCGGAAAAAAATCAAATCCCTTATTTTGTATGACATTCAGACCCCCAATTACACGGTCCCGAATATAGTGTAAATGGGGGTTTTACTGTATATGTTTTTGAACTCAAATCCTCGCTTGCTAAACTTGCTTAAAATGTATAAAACATAAACACTCACAAATAAAAAATATCTAAAGACATTTCTTGTTTCTTGATGATTAATAACGACGTAAAAACTATTCCAAACTCTTTTATTACGCTATATTAATCACATTTCATTTGAATGTTTAACGAAAAAAAAAACGCTTCACATGAAAAAGAATGTTCATGTGTTTGGATCAATTTTTCATAAATAGAAGAGCTACTGGAAATTAATATGAAATTATCACCGTAGATGATTTGTGGGCCAACCTAAAATTCATTAGCCGGGAATTGCATAGTATTTTGGAAACCTACCCCTTTATAGCTCGTGTTAAAATAATATTGCTATCATGAAATATTTTATTTTAGAGATTTTTTCGTTTTCATTCATGTCACATTTTATGTCATCCACTCTCTCACCCAGCGGTGGGCTCCCAATATCTTAACAAGGGGCTCGGTAAATCTTATTGATTTTTTTTTTGTTCATCCATGTCCGCTCCCAATGTCGCGCATATGGCCTCCTAATGAAGGTATTTCAACAAAAGTTTTTTTTTCTACAATAATTGTTTGTTACTTAGTCGCTCAATCTCTCTTTTCTAATGAGAGTAGTAGGGATAGAATGATAAGGCTAAGACAGGACTAGCGATTAACTAATCGCTCACGTAACGCCCAGTTGAATTGAAGGATCGGAAGAGTGAAGGGGAATTTTTAGACATCACAAAAACCCATGCCTTTGAACAGAAAATTGATAAATCTATCGAATAGATGCTGTTTCGTACTGGGACTCGAACCAGTGAGGTCCAGCACGGAAGCCCACAGCGCTGAATAAAAAAACGAAGGGAGAACTAAGTCTTGTTTCATAATAAAATTTAACCATCGACAGAGATTGCAGTTGTGTGCTGATTTGATCTAAGACGAATGATTTTCTTATCTTAACAAGGGGCTCTCCGGACACGGTCGAAATTTAACAAGGGGCTCGCGCGAGCCCTCCGAGCCCACTCCAGCCCACCCCTGCTCACACCCCTTTATTACAAACATAAAATAATATCCCCACCCCCTCATGACTGACGTTTACGTGACGAACAATAAATTTATTCAAACAATAATTACAAAACATATCTAACTTTAATAAACATGAGTTGACCGCGGTATTTACACATAATCATAAAAACAAAAATAATGAAAATTCCTGAAAGTTTTACAAATTAAATTTATTATGATAAAGAAATACCACGCCTACCTTCCTATTTTTATAGACTTCCTCCCCCACTCCTGCCATATAGTTGGCACTGTCAACACCGAACTAGTCTACTATTGGCCAACTAACGGAGCTGACATCGACAATGTGTTCCTGAGTGGTCCCAAAAACTATTCATTTATTCTGGCGATATTTGGAAATAGTTTGACCTGGTCTTCAAATTAGAAAATTGTCTTTGATTTCAATTCGCGGACAAATTTTCCCGCGGCGCATACATTTACGATTGCTACAGTAACAACACATAGTAATAATATTCCCTACATTAACAACAAAAATATTATTTTTTTTCAAGTTTTTAAAAATATAAAAACGTGTTAGGTATCTAACCGTTGGGCTTAAAAAAAATAACATTGGATTTCCAACAAGCCTGTATTCGTCGACCAGTTTGTAGTAAGAAAGTAATTCGAGCAGGAGGGGTTATAAGCAACAGATAGGCCTCCGTAAGTAGGCCCTAATGTTAACTCATCTAGAAGTTTTTATGCAACTAATAAACCTTTTAATTAAAAAAGATCCATGAGTCTAAAAGAGTGATTGAGAATGTGACACCAATTTAAGGGCAAAGCCCTAATCATTATATCTCCTTGATCATTTATATATTTCTTTAAAATCTGGGTATATAATATATTCAGTGGCGGATTACTCTGTAAGCAAATGAGGCGCGCGCTTGGGGCCTCCGAATCTTGGGGGCTCTCAAAAATAGCTTGTATAATATAACCCACATACTTTTTGTTCAGATTTTTAAATGCATTTTTATTATTCTGCATCGGCATTTTCTGGCGTTTTTATGTTATCTATAAAACAGGGCCTCCAAATTTTATTGCGTCTGGGGCCTATTATGTAATCCGCCACTGTATATATGAGCACAATGGTTTCGAAAGAATGCATTGGAGAGAACACATCATTTCACATGGGGTATTATTAATTGAAACTTAGGATCACCTTTGCTTGGTGATAAAATATATTTAACGTATCGCCTGTAGTCAGGGAAAAGGACGTCAGCAAAATCAACCCACGCAGATTTGTTTTTACATCAGGGATAAAAAATGTTTTTTAACGATTTCAGGGCAAGTTCAAAATATTAAATACAAAGACTTAAGAAAACTTAGAAGTAGTTGTTTAAGAAAATTTTTGATGAAAGTACTTTTTCCTGGTCCAATTTTCACATGCTCTTCTTTTTTTAGACTTAAAAGATAAATTTAGATGCTAATTCGGCATTTGCAGCATACATCCCTTAGATATAACTTATATAAATTGTGATTGTATTAAAATAAGGATATTTTGAAAAAACTGAGGGTTATTTCATCTTACCTAACAACAGTTAATATTTATATTATAAAAAAACGATTATTCAAAGAAGCTTTTTGATTTAAAAAATGATAATGACAGTTTTCAACAAAATGATTATAATATAGAAAACAATAAAATCGGTTTGTAAGAATATAAGAAAGCAACAAATCTATGACAAATAAATAAGATACCACAGTTTTTTAGTCACAAATTTACTATTTTTTTATTTACTATACCTACATACCATAAAATATAATAAGTCGGGCTCTGCTTTCTAGGTGTAAGACATTTTCTTTAGATCAGAACGGTTGGATTAAAGTTGAAGTTTAGTTAAGGTTAATAGCAAATTAAGATTTTTCAATGAAAATTGAGATCTTGGGCATAGGGTTCGTCATTGTTTTTCCCGTCGAATTATTATTGAGTGGTTAATCAATACGCTTGTTATTTAAATATTTGGTGCACTAGAAGTTATAAGCTCCAATAATAAATAATTTAATGTTTATTTATTTGTAGCAATAACGAATACTGCAATAATGGCAGCAATATTATACTATCACGTAAGATTTTTTTTTATAATATTGATAAGTATTGATACATATATAGACAAAATTATTTACATATATTTTAAGCAAATTTACTAGTTATAATGAGAATTTGTGAAATAAGAATTTGTTAAAAATATTCAACAAGACAAAACTAGAGCTATTTTTTTATACTTACATGATTATTAATGGTTACAAACATGACTATTTTTTTCTGAACACAAGATGAAAGAATCAGCAATGGATTTTATTTTTACTATTGCAATACAATCTGTTTTATGGATTCGTCCTAAAAAAGTCTTTAACTATTGAACATAATACAACACATCACATTATTATTACTGATTTTAACAATCAACTGTTTGTTCTTTTCTCTGTCCTGTGGAAATGTATCAATTATTAAATTCACACATTAAACACACTTCCAATCGTATGAGTACCATTGCCATAGAATATACGACAATAATGTGTATAGTTTATATCCATAGATAACACAAATAACATAAAGAAAAGCGTTTGATAATTTTCAATCGAACGCTTTTTCAATTAGTTTGTATGAACATTGAAATTGTAATAAACCCACGCCTCCTCTAGTTACATTATTAACGGCGACACGATACAACGATTTTATGACGAGTTTTTGGTTTATTGAAGTTTGATCTGGCCATTTTTGGCATCATGACCAATCTAAACAACATACCCAGTTGGCTTTTCGAGACAATATTATGCGGGCCACCCCTAAAGACGCTCCAGACCTCTTGTGGCTTATATTTTCTAATATGCAATTATTTATATATCATTTAATTTGCAGCTGCATACACATAATGGGTGGTGGTAGAATAATCAACAACTATCCTTTAATTTATATTATATTTTAAGGTAAATATGTACATATTTCATTCTTACTGCTTTGCTAAAAAAATATCTTAGCAGCATCTATGAAAGAGTTTTGTTTTTACGTGAATTCATATGTTTCATTGAGTTAAATAGTTACCATGTTATCAAGTAGAAAAAATATATCATATCTCTTTACATATAAAATCGATGCCAAAAAAATATTACAAATATATTTCATGAATTATGTAAAATTGATCTACTAGTGACATCTGTGTGTGTTATTTTGCTATTACTGAATCGAGGTCTATCATAGTTCGTATCAGAATCATATAGGAATCTGCCATGAAAAATATAGCGAAATAAAAGTATTTTTTATGAAAGTTGATCATTGCACTTCATAATACACTACTACTATTGGTATTTTTGAATTCTAGATACACATCCAATTTTATTATAGACTATTACTATTTACTATTTCTTTTTGTTCGATATTTTTAGTGCGCCATCTCTGAAATGTATTCTAAAGCCAAATCACAAAATATGCCGAAAATATAAAAAAAAATATTAATCATTTTATAGAAAATTTATCATTTTATTTATAAACAGCCATAATTTTATTGGTTACATAGCGCTTATTATAAAAAGTTATAAAATTATACATTCAATCTTGTAAATAATTATGTCAAGGTCACAATAACTTGCAATTATAATGGAAAAAAAATATTCGTCGCAAATATGGAATGTATTAGAATATTTTATGCGCACCGTTCTATCTTATAAGTTAATGTATGTATCAGAAGGAGAAAGAAAAATGTTTGTTTTTTGACAACCCTTTGAATGCCCTAGTGCAGATTATCAATAACTTTTTTCACATTTTAATATTACATATATACATATTGAAAACATTTCACGAAATTAGTGATTAATATAAAAGTGAATACATTCTGACAATGTTGATGTTTCAGCGTAAAATGCTTAATATTTATTGTAGTATTGTAATTATTTTAGCATGTTTCACATTTTTTTTATTATTTGAGACTTACCGTTTTTTCCTTTTCACACTAAGAAATATATGAGCTTTTATACATCAAATTGATTGGCAGAGTGTATTCGGCAATCTATATAGTCGTTTTCAAGGCAGATCGAGAAAAAGCCAGCTGAGAAATAAGCATTTATATTTAATGTGACCAAGTATGCCATTTTCGCAAGTTAGTTACAAACAAGATTTATGAAACACAGCATTTGGCAAAAAAACAAATTACATGTTTATTTCCCTTGCTTTTCGTTTCGCTAAGTCGTCACTCGTTAGTAACATTATCTAAATAAATGTTATCACCCATTTGGTGCTTCGTTAAAAGTATTGCAAGATTTTTTAATGGAAAAATGCCTTGTTTATCAATTTTAACTTCAATAAACTCAATTGTAAAGAAAAAATATGATCAACGATATTTGGAACTATGTGTTTATATTTTTGAATACATAAGGTATTTTGCTAAGTACAGTCTCTACTAGTAGACGAGGTCGAGTAGTGGATTACTTTTTAAGGGCACAAGACACGCGCTTGCGGTCTTTGAACCGTATTAGCCTAAAAAATAGCATGTTATATATTTTATATTTATTTTTGAAATTCGCAATTTTTTAAACGCTTTTATGTAACTATAAAAACAGAGATTCAAATTTTATTGCGCCTGAGGCCTCCCAAAATATACTATACTCGTCTCTGTCTGAATGATTATTTGAAACAGACAAGATATAAACGTAACGAAGATTGGTTATAATAAAATAGTGAGCTTTAGAACTACTGTGTCTGTACATCAAAATAAAGATCGCGGTACTTATCCTCGTCTGTACTGTCAATAAGGAATTTTTTAAAAAAAAACTTTATTTTAAGTACATTTGTATTGAAATATAAATAGCAAACTAATTCAAGTAAATATCGGAAAATACTGCAATCTCTTGGACGAATCTAAAAAGTAATGCATTTATGAAATCTTTACTAATTTTTATCTGACAGGTATTTATCTTATTATTTTTAAAATAATGAAAACATTGTCGGGCATAGCTACACACAGAAGTCTTATGTCAAATGGGTTAATATTTTCGTGTCTGTGATTACACGTACGTTATTTTGGATGATTCATACCCAACCTTACATAAAACACTGTGTTAGAAAGAGACTGGCGATACTCTGAAGTCTGATGATGGCGCAAAAGTAGTGAAATAAAAATAGGTCTGCCAACTTGGGCGAGCCTAACATATTTGTGACGTCACCGCAATGGAGTCTAAAATTACATGGAGCGAAAACCGAGTGATTTTTTGAGACGTATTTTCGTGTAATTTCGCTTATAATTGCTAGAGAAATATCGATGGAGTTGACGTGAGTGCCGTGCTGGAGTGTTATTCTAACCAAACGTGTTTAACTTCGACTGTTCGCGTAATGAAATTGGGATTTGATTTACTTCCTGTACGTTGTGCTGAAGATTATTCCGTAAGCTCTTTTCTTTTACCAATAAAGCTTTATTTTTAGAAAATCGAACGAAGACATTATGGAAATATTGCGTATATAATTTCAAAAAGAACTCGTCTCCAAATTAAGAGTGAAATAGTGATAGATGTCTAGTCTATTTCAGCTGTCATTTGATTTTAATCATGCAATGTTTATAGCGAGTGTCCTTCACACTGCATAGTATTTTATGGATCGCGGAAATTTTTATTGTTTCCTTGTCAGGTTCTACATAAATGCAATGTCACAATATATGCAGCCCAAGACGTCATACATATCATCTTAACTAAGTGTATCGCGGTTGTTTTTTTTTATCCTTCCGTTTTAAATGCAGTTTGGTTACTATTTTAAATCAGTCATTTAGCTCGGAGCTACATACTCCGGACGTGTTTGCTGCAGTGTAAAAGTGAATTTTCTACGATTTCAAAGTGAGATTTTGTGTAAAAATCAGTGGAAATACTGAATCAATAATATTATCATCTATTCTGAGCGATTAGACGGATGATATCCGAATAAATTTTATCGATTTCGTTGTCAAGGAATACAAGGTTATGTGTTATTTTGGGGAATGCGGCGCAGAAAGATGAGTTCAGTGTGGCACGGTATCAAATTTCCCGTGCGTGGTTTTTAACCTTATTTTTTGTTGTGATTTTGAAAGTGAAAACGTCACACCAAAATTTTCGCATCTGACGTTTCAAACGAGTGAGTCTGGATAACAATAATATATTATGGTTTTACTCCACTCAGCTTAGGAAATAATTGTAGAATAAAGCTGTGTGATATACCTTTAAATGGCTCATTTCTTTATCCGACTTAAATCAGGAAGAGTTTTTGCATTCTATTTAGATACTTGCGAAGTAACTGTTTTTTTAAATCTGATAAAAAAAAATGTTTTCAATATTGACATTACACGCTAAAGCTCATAAAATACATATCGGCTTCTTGATAGATTCCAACAAGATTTGAAAATAATTATTATTTTCATTTCATGTTTCGTGGATGTGTAGGTAAGTATTCGTAATTGTTGGAAGGCCACGTAATCGGCTTTTTCTTTGATAATTTAAAGTCTGTCGAACTATTATATACGAAATACGCTTCTGAGTATCTATAGACTAGAAAAAAATTGATTCTAATGTTGAAAATTTTCGTCATCCGTGCAAATATTCTTCATGATATTATGTTCAATAAACATTGATATGGTTGTTTTTATTTTGTCTATGGTTTCTTACTTGAAAGGGTGGTAGTATTTAAATTAAAAATAGATAACAACCTATCTAAAAATATGTTGACTTTAATTATAGGTATATCTAGTCCGGAGTTAATTAAAAACCGAAACGATATTATAAACGTTTACGGCTTAAGTATCGTTGGGCTAGTTACTGCCTAATGTTGATTACCAACAAAACCTGCTATGGAACAATCCCAATTTAAAAATTTGACACCTTTGCACACATCCTGATTCCGAAATATTCTTGTGACATGTTACTAATCTTTATTAGCCTAAAAAATTAAAAATAACAATAATTCCAAAAATCCGGCAGTATTTTTTATCTGCTTGGATATTTTACTTTGAACTGTTAAAATTTTACTACGAACAAATAAAAGACATGCAAAAACTACCTGACTATGTGCATCGTTTACTTTGTTGCCGAATACGTTTTATTACACAAACCTATATCGATACAAGAACATAAATTATCTTGAAAACATTACAATTGCGAACACCATCAAAGTATCTTTGAGCTCTTTTGAAATTTTAGCACTGGACTGATTTATCGTTCAAACGGAAATTCGTTCCATATTCAAAGAAACTTTAAAATCCAATGAGTAATGCTTTACAAGTGAACGTTACCGTGGTGTACTTTAAATTCAAATATTAAAATTTATCACACGTCGATTCCAGTTAAATCCTTGACAAAATGATTTCTGTACAGTACAATGTCCTTAGTTACTCGTTGTCATGGTTAAACGGTTTGAGTGATCGAACGTAACCTCAGTCGCTGCATTTTTTGCGATACTTGCAAGTCATAGTAAATATTTCGAGATATTTTGATAGAAATCTTGTGGCAAATGTATTTGTCATTATAGAAATAGAGCAATTTCCATGATAAGTATTTTTCATCACCTTCGTTTACATAGGGTAACATTGTTTGCACGCGATTCTACTACACGGCAACAAAACATTGTTAGCTTACGTTCTTTTGCACATTTTGCTTAGTCGTGCATTTTATAAGGTTTACATATTTTCAAGGTCCTTCCCCGCAAAGTGTAGGTATTTATATATCATTTCGTATATGTCTACCCTCATTGAGTGGAATCCGTTAATTGAGTTGAAAATTTACCGTACATCTGCTTTGTTTTTATTATTCGACAAAACTATTTATTTCAAAAAATATGTAGGTATGTTTTTCCTTACATTTTGTATACCCTTATACAAATATCATTGACTTAAACCAGGGGTGAGGAACCCTTTCTTCTCTAAAGGCCGCATTCATTTTTCCGATTCGACATAAGGCCGCAGTAAACATTGACTTTTTGAATCTTTGTCCGGAAACAGGAATTTACGGTCAGAATATTGCAGGAATTTACAAATTTACATACATTTACAGAATTACAGAATTGGCCAGGAGGCCGCACCAGAGTAGCCAAAAGGCCGCATGCCGCCTTAAGGCCACGGGTTCCCCATGCCTGACTTAAACCAAGGGTGTCCAACCTTTTTTGCCCTAGGATCGACTTTTCAATCTTAAGTTTTCTCGCGATCGACTTCTAACATGATTCGTATGGGAAATTTTATTTAGTATGGTTTTTTTTACCTTCTTCAAACATAGAAATGTTTATTTCAATGCGAAATACATATAATTAGTATTTTTGTACATTTTATATTTAAATTATAAATCGACCAAATTTTGCTTTGGGATCGACCGGTCGATCGCGATCTACCGGTTGGACACCCATGACTTAAACGTTTGAAATTTTCAATAAGTCTAGGCCTATAACATCACCATCCGGGTAAGTTACCCTTTGATTTATGTGGACCACGCAGGCATAAAATGCCGTCAAAACTTTTATTGCTGAATTCTAATATACGTTACAACTAGTATCGGTCTGCAATTGCGTTGTGACGACACTTTGTAATGATAGTAATCGCCCTAAAATCGTTCTAAATTTCGTAATCAAATATTGTAATCAAATAATTACAATTTGATATGAATGGTAACATATGATGGGGATGTTTAATAATATCGAACGTTACCCCTAAAATATATTATTTTAATTGTAGTACTGAAAAATTGACAAATAATAAAAGGGAACGGGATATTGTATCTACTTTAGTTTGTTTTAAAATATATGTCCAAAATATCTTGTTAATTGAGAAACAATATTTTTTTCGCAATAAAGGATTCTAGACAAGGGAGGTTCACTACATACTTTTAAAAAGTACCCACCCATTGCTTTCAAAGATGGTATAAACTCATTTATTATTCATATTCTGGCTAAATGAAGTACTCGTTGCACCAATCTTGTGGATATTCTTTTTTCCGAAACATTCCCATTTTGCCTGCTCAAAGCTAATTTTATTTGCTAAAGCGATTTAGCGCGGTGGTTCCTCGAAACGTTATCCTGCAAACAGCGTCACCAGATTTTTACTCTTCACTCTGAATCACAAGAGTCGAAAGTGTAGTACAGATAAATAACACTTTCATGAAGTCATCGGAAAGAAGACACGTTTTTTACATTGTTTTTAATTTAAAAAAAATATTTAGCTTTATAATAAATATCAACAAAACAATAATTTGTCGAACTCGCATGTTTTGGTCGTAGAGTACGGGTAGAAAACCTTCGTTAATAGGAGGCCCTGGAGGGTTACGACTGGGGATGTGGTGTTTTGAAAAAGAGACGACACCGACTCCGAATTGATTTTTTCAAATATTTCCGTTTACCTAACATATCTGTATACCATCAAATCATTAAAGTAACTAGAATAATTCTAGTTGATTTGACCAATCAAAATGATGAATAGACTAATGATTTTTCAATATCATAAAATTATTTTTCTCCGGTTTTCCCGATTTCGACACCGCCTTCGGAAAAACACCCGACTCCACAGCCCTGGTCCCGACACGGCATGACATGGCACATATTGAGTTGACCATTTTACAAAATATTCTTGTGAAATGTCCGCAAATTCAAAATTTATTAATTCTGAAAAACAATATTAATCGTTTTCAGGGCTTAAAATCGACAATTGAATTAACTGAGACGAATGAAGGGAGGAATTTTAAATACGAATTTGATTTGGATTTTTTTCTTTATTATGTACAAACCGGGATGGAAATTTCGATTATTTTACGAGACGGGCGAACCACTCCGCAGATGTTACAAAACGGCGCGCCGATCCCGTCGAAATCGTACCCTTTCCGTTTTGAATTTTCGTATGACTATCTGACAAATACGGAAATTTCGTCTTTGGACAACTTTACAAAGGAAGAATCTGAACGCGTGTAAACCTTATCCGTAGAACACTGGATGTTCTTATGAATAATGAATTCTTTGCATATACGTTTCATTTATGTAGATATAAGACAGCGATAAGACTGTTACAATGGGGCAATTTATGTAACATTTCTTACGTAATATTTACGAACAAGAGTAAATTCCTGAGAGACCTCGTTCGCAGAAGCTCGCTTGCATAAAAACGTTTTGTCATAAGTGGTAGACAAAACTTAAATGTTTATCGCTTCATTTAAATAATGACACAATGCAAAATTTATTATTAGCAAAGTTAATTCTGTATAATAAAATGGATATAAATACATGTTGTTATATATGATCGTTATTTATTGTGCGAATCAACTCCACGTGCTGTTCGTTTTCTATTACATTTTACAATACGTAGTATTGTTTTATAACTGTTATGGTCTTTTTTTAAATGTATATTGGAATACCAACCGATTTGAGGCAATCGACAGTTATTGTTGAAAAAGAATAAGCTTGAGTTGATGCTACCTTTTTTTACCCTGCATCCCAATTTCAATGTTGAGTGTATATAGGGGGAAAGATTGAAAACATTAAATTACATATATATATATATATATTATTTTATATTGTTAAACAATTTAAGAAGAACCTGACCAATAATTTATATTGATAATCCCGTTTGCAGTTTTTTGCGTTTTTATTTATTAGAAATTGAACATTTATTCGAGATCAGAAGAAAACATGACTTATTATTCGACTGCTGGCTAACAAATTGCAGTTCACCACTCTATTGCACTGTATATTAATTTTAATTTCTTAGTTCTCAGCAGATTTTTTTACAGTAACTTGGATTGGCTCAACTGGAAGGATATAATCAGTGCCGGCGCGAGATTATTTGACGCCCTAGGCAACGGGTATTGGCGCGCCCCCTTTTTAACAAAACGTCATATTTTTTTCGAAATAAAAAAAAAACAATTCGGGATCATTAGAAATAGTATTTTTTTATATAACCATGTCCGCTCCCAATGTGGAGCATATGACCTCCTAATGCCTTAACAGAAGTTTTCACACATTAACTGTTTTTGTTACTCAGTTCCTCAACCTCTTTTTTTTTTAATCA
Organism: Himalopsyche tibetana; assembly: GCA_030503985.1. NCBI lineage: Eukaryota > Metazoa > Arthropoda > Insecta > Trichoptera > Rhyacophilidae > Himalopsyche > Himalopsyche tibetana. Next base: position 23,267,598 of record JAPJYX010000010.1, on the reverse strand, counting down.
TACCGTCTTTTTCAGAAAATAAGATACTGTCTTACTTTTTTTTACATAAAAATAATTTTAATATTCCATTTGTGCGCCCCCTAATGGCTTGCGCCCTAGGCGGTTGCTTATTTTGCCTGTATGGTGGCGCCGGCCCTGGATATAAGCATATAGGGCTAGGAAATTAACAATTTTAAACTAATCGCTCACGATACGTCCCGTTCTCATGATTGGACGGGTGACGGTAATGTTAACAACACTGACATCCATACCTTTGATTGAACATAAATCAAATTATCGTTACGTTGACTCGAACCCGTCTATACCTTCACCCAATAGAACGAATGCACAAGAGTGTATAGACCACTCGGTTAATTACACAAGTTGTGTTTTGAGTTGTCTAGTTGTGAGAAAGTTTGAGGATTGCTATCTTATCATTAAATAAAAACAATTTTAACGTTCACCGTCCTCTTCAATTCTGTGAGCGATAATTAAAATGCTTTTGTGTACACAGCAAATTTACGAAGGTCTACACAATTGTACTCGACACCAATAGACATTCACAATATACATAATATGGATACATATCGACTGTGGAAAGGAAAACGGACGTAACCCACACATATCAAATTTTACAGGAGGCTCTAAAAACGTGTTTTGATGATTTTGTGACATACGCAAATTATGAATTATACACAACCTTGAAGTGCACGGATACTTCTAAACTGGTGTTTAATTGACATAACCTAATATTTATTAAAGAAATTGTCTCGGAAAAACCTTTATTTCAATGTTTTTTCTTGGTTTTAATTTTTTACAAGGTCATCTTTTTCAAACTTAAAAGCTAAATTAAGATACTTATTCGGCATTTTCAGTCTTCATCCCTTTGATAGAATGTGCGTCAAGTTGTATACATTGTGATTATCGAAAAAAAGCTGTTTTGGAAAATTGAGGGTTACGTCCTTTTTCCTTTCCACAGTCGATATATTATCATAGAGGTACGTGTGTAAGTTATTTGTTTCGCAAAGTTTATACCATTCTTTGTATTCCTAGAATCTTTCTTGACGGGATGTTATTTTTTATTTTCTCCGGCCGTAGATAATGCTGAAGCTTTCTCGCTCATAAAAGTAAATAGCTTTATAATTTGAAAAGAATCGATACAACTGTCGTGTAGTATACAACTTATTTTTATACCAAATAACTTGCGTTGCGTTATGTAATAATGAATATTGTGATTGACTGGATCGGTACCGCCGATAAAAATGTACAACCTCATTAACTTAATTGATGGGCCTGTTGCCACGGGATCGAATCCCTCTACGGACATCTATTCCCTTCAACGTATACCACCATATTATATATTATATGGTGGTACGTAGTCTCATAACTTAATTTAGAATACTGGGATTCGAATCTAATGGAATATTTCAACAGGAGCTGTTAAATGAAACCTCGGTCGCTCAGACTTTTTTCAGCATAGAGAATGTTCGAAAAAAATGAAGTCTGTGGCGTTGCTAGAAATTTGGGACCCACATGCAAACGACAGGCAAGTCCCCTCCATTGAAGTTAAATTTTTGGTGGAAAATTTTGCTGGGTCCTCATGCTTGCATGACTCTGCTATGAGGTGGCTACGATGCTGCCTCCGCATCCCTTTTAAGAAAATGTAAGAATTCCCGAAATGTAGAGAATAGTTGGAAATGATGCCTTGAGATTCAAATTAATTATTTATACTTTAACATGCGATATTTACAATATATACAGTGTTGGATATTAACCCTGTGAAGAGGGAGTTATTTTTTTTACTAAATTAGGGTTTTTTTTTCTTATATTTTGATTATTTGTACTATTGCTACACACAGAAATCGGATTAGACTGGAGTCGGAGTCGTCTTTTTTACACGACTCCACAGCCCTGTAATCCAATAAAAAACATGATAATGGCAATATATATTGAACAACACTCCTCAAAGGGTTGAACACTTAGGCGGACCCCAGGTGCAATACAATTCGAAGGCCCACTTTTTCGGTTAGCGCAATAGCGCCCCAAAATTTAATGTTAAATAAAAATAAATCTCGATAAGAAGAAATATTAGTTATTTACTACGTAAGTTACTGTCGAGGCCTTGCTTGCTGAGACTGCTTACATGTTAATGGCGGCCGACTGTCAATTTAATTTTGTTAGCAATTTCGGTTCATTGGTCGGCATTTCGAACGAATTTAAAATCTCGTCAAATTTAAGGTCGTACTAAATGAGTTATTGATTACATTCATGAACATTTTATTGTGTATGCCCTTGTGTTACGATGGAAAAATTATCTACCGTGCGACGGTCGGCACGCCGTTCCACCGGCTTGAATTCAGCTACTAAACCGACACGTGAGCGGTCCGGTATCTTGTCGCCAATCACGTGGCATGCCAAAACACGAGACTCGGGCACACGTGTCTCGAGGTTTTTAGTCATCGTCTGTGGTACTTTGTAATTAGGCTCACAATGGATGGCTGTAATCAAATAATGCAACCTTTTCAAAATAGCCTTCAGCGAACAAATCACATCGAATGAAAGACTTTATATCTATTTTATTAAATTTGTATCGAGTGGTTTACATACCTATTATTGCATGTACAGGTATCGTTATCGAGTCACACTCGTTGGTAACGAATCTGCTTCAAACGGAAACTTATTGTGGGTATCTACAGTGCCGGCGGGAGGCTATTTGGCGCCCCTAGGCAGTGGCTATCATCAATCCGGGATCATTAGAAATGCTTTTTTTATATACATCTATGTCTGCTCTCAATTTGGAGACCTTCTAATGAAGGTATCTCAACGGAAGCTTTTTTAAAGTGAACTGTTTGTTACGCAGTCGCTTAACCTCTTTTTTTTGAATAATATAGAATACGATACATATTATTAAAACGAACAGAATATACTAATATCAAAATAAAATAAAATTAACTATTATTTATCATTAGAGTATATCAAAATAGTTTCAATTCTCCATTTATGCAGCCCCTTATATTTTGCGCCCTAGGCGATTGCCCATTTCACCTGTATGGTGGCGCCGGCCCTGGGTTATATATATAATTATATAGTGACAGTAAAAGTATGCACTCAATAAATGCATAAATTAAATAATCAATGTGTAAAATGTGCTTTTCAGGGAGTTACAGTACACACGAGAGAATAAATTACCAGTTTAACTAGTCGACGTGTACATTCACTACACTAGTCAATGTATGTTTTAGTTGTGTGTCGCTGTAGAAAAAAAGTTACATACCACTGATCTATTTTCAAGTCTTTTACTAACGATCATTGCATGGGTTTATAACTGACGCCAGTGTACCATGCATTTACCAGTGCTTACATAAAACAAAATGATAACAATTATGTTGACGGAATTTAAAAAATCTCACAAAACTATACACAAGTTCAATTGTATTAATTTAAAGACATCTATTGATTGCTTAATTTGGAGTTGATATGCTCCACATTGGGAACGGACATGATTTAAAAAGTACACCAAATCAAACATTGTAATGTGTGGCTTGGCGACTGATTAACAACATGTTCTCACTGCATAACGGTGTGTTTTTGGTAACAAGTGAAATAAGTTCATTTTAATTTCGTTTGCTGTCTTTGGTTTGTGGAATAACACACGAATACAGGAAAACAAACTTCGTCGTAAATTACACAACTATACACTAGTTTTTGTATTTAACATTTAAACTTAAAACTTATTCTAGGTGTAATATCTTTTCCATTTTCGCCTTTCTCGGTTCGGGTTGCAAGGAAAAACATCACTCATTTTCGACATTGCTTCCGAATGCTTGAGAAATCTGTGCGTAAAAACCTTGTACTGCTTAAATAATCTAATGTATTATATTAAAAAGCGATAAGAAATACTTATGAATAGCAAAACAATGCGACATACACAATGACGACGTAAAGTGAATCATTTTCATTACCTGTTTTCTGAAAACGTAATTTTCAGATGTATTATTTTAGATGGGGGTGTCTGTTTTTTGGCTCGCAAGCAGTCCATTTAGACTGGTCATGAGTCTGAGTTGAGCTTCGATAGAAACATTGGCTTAATTACTGAGATATATTTGGAGTCAAACCCACAATCAGTTACATATTTGAAACGTTTATTAGAGCAGCGGTGCTATTCCCACGTGCTCACACTTATTTTGAACGATGTGAAATACTCGAAATGTGATTGTGCTGAATATTTCAGAGTGTCCAAAATAAGTGTATACTCACCGGTAGAGGAGGCTAATTCTTACAATCGGAGACGAAATGTGCATGCGAGAATTTGAATGTTTTTGATGATTACTTATTTTCCAAAAAGATATTGTAAATGTTTACCAACTCATTAGGCAGTATTTTTAATGTTCTAAAACTTACATTGATTATTATTGAATTATTGTCCACACATAAAATAAGTATACGCATAATATCGACTGGAAAGGAAAAAGGACGTAACCTACAGTTTTTTCAAAACAGGTTTTTTATCGATAATCACAATGTATCAAACTTGACACACGTTCTATCAAAAGGATGCAAGCTGCAAATGACGAATTAGTATCTAAATTTAGCTTTTAAGTTTGAAAAAGATGACATTGTAAAAAATTAAAACCAATAAAAAAGAATGAAATAAAGGTTTTTCCTAAACAAATTCTTGAATTAATATTAGACTAGCTGTAAGCCCGTTGCCCAGCAACGTGAGATTTTTGTTGCATTGTGTTTAGCAATTTTATTTAGTTTTATTTTATTTTATTTTATTTTAATTTATTTTGATTTATTTTATTTTATTTTATTTTATTTTATTTTATTTTATTTTATTTTATTTTATTTTATTTTATTTTTATTTTATTTTATTTTATTTTATTTTGTTTTGTTTTATTTTATTTTATTTTATTTTATTTTATTTTATTTTATTTTATTTTATTTTATTTTATTTTATTTTAAGTTTAAGTTTGCTAACAACCATTTTTCGTAGGAGCAGAAATTTCGTAAAATATTCAATTTTTGGAATAATGTTTAAGTTTGCTAACAACCATTTTTCGTAGAAGCAGAAATTTCGTAACTTATTGAATTTTTGGAATAATGTTCAAGTTTGCTA